>QJSC01011956.1:341260-445189 GCA_003697955.1 Calidris pygmaea
TTCTTGCTTTGCAAGAAACTGCAAGGTTTCGGGGCGAATCGTGCCTGGGCAAAAGCGGAGCTCCGACTTTTTTTTTTTTTTTTTTTTTTTTTTTTGGGATCAGAGGGAACCGGACAGATGAAGTTGATTTTGTTTGTGGGTTCCACTGGAGTAGAAAATTGAGGTGTGGGCCGGGGGGCTCCTGCGGGACCCCGTGCCGAGGGTTTGGCAGGCGCAGCCGCGGGGGGAGCAGCCCGGCTGGAAAGTTTCGGGGTGCCAGTGACTTTTCTTCCCTGGTTATAAAAGGCCGGAGAAACACTCAGTGTGCTGACCACGAATAATAGTTACCTGCGATTTGGTTACGATTTACTTGGGAGCCTTTTAAAACAGACCGCGTTAAAGGCATGTCTGCATTCCACTGGGCTGTAATTGTTGTAATTAATAGGAGCCCACAGGAGGGTAATTAGGCAGCCCTGGATTTTCCTGGTGAAATACCAGTGGCTTGAGTGCTGCATGTGACCTCAGGAACAGCACAATCTCTCTTTTCAATTCCAAATCATTGAATGTATTGAATGCCTTCCACTTTTTTTTTCTTTATTTTTTCTTTTCCATTCTCTTTTAAACACCGCTTGTAGGATTGGCGAGCGGTGAAATGAAAAATTAATGGCCTTAGAGAGGAGTTACTGGCTTTGCAGCATCAGGTGAATTTTTTTGACTGTGCTGGTTGGGTTTTCCATGCTGTTTTTTGCCCTGCTGAGGAGTTCTGCTGCACCAGCCCGTGCGATGCTGAACGCGTTGCCCAAAACGCGTCATCTGTGCCGGTGCTCTGGAGCAGAGGAGGACCACCGTGGTGCTGATGGTTCTGAAGCACACTTCTTCTTCCATGGGGTGGAAGTTTTTGGCTCAGTGCAGGCCTTGCTCTTCCCCTGAAACAGGAATAATTTAACTTTAGCCGCTTTAAAGAACTTATAAAACAGAGGGGTGGTAGCAATTCCTTAAAAGGGTGGTTTTGAAACGGCTGGTCTTGTTGCACAAGTGTCACACCAGGAGTTGATCTTGGGCTTGTGGTCCTTTCCAGGGTGATTGTGCCAGGATGATACGCAAGCTTGGCTGGGGAGCAGTGAGCACAGAGTGACTCTGGGGGGGGACGGGTCCCCTGTTCTGCTGGGGCTGTGCCTCCTGGGGTTTGACATTCCTGCATCCCTGGCTCAGTGGGTGACTTTGGCTCTGCATTGTGAGAAACTAGGAAATCCCATTCCGAGATTCCCTCTCTTTTTTTTTCTTGGTTTTTTTTTTTTTTTTTTTTTTCTGCCACTCCATCTGGTTTGATTTCATGGGGCCAGCTTCCCAACCCCTGCACACATCAGTGTGTCAGAAGCTATTGGGATGGTACCTGGCTCTGTCTGGTTTAAGGCAAGTTGCAGTAATTCAGCTGCGGGAGGGAGGGAGGAAAGCCTCAGCCTTTTAGATGCAAATAGTTATTGCAGACCTCCTTGAGTCTCTTCTGCTGCTGTAAAAAAAAATAAATAAAACCTTTACAAGGAGCTCTGGGCAAGCCTGTCTACAAAATCAAATTATTTTAAGTGGCTTTCATCCCTTTCATGGAATGCCAAAGTGATGTTGCTGAGATAAAGTTCAACTTTGGAAGGCTGCTGTTCAAAATGCTCTACTTATTCCTTCCTTGCATTTTTTTTTGGTTTTATTTTTCCTTTGTTCTGTCGGGGAACAGGGTTAAGAGGGGCAGCTGGGGTCTGCATGCATGCCTGCCGAGCTGGGTGAGCTTGTGTGCTCCTGCTCAGCATCCTTGGATACGTGAGACGGGATCCCAAGGAGGCTGATTTAGCTGCTGAATGCTGACAAGCCCTGTATGAGATTGAATCAAACGCAAGTGGTTTGGGGTCTTTTTGTGTTTATTGAGAGCAGCCAGCCCATCCTGGGTCTGGCAGAAGGCAGCCTGAGACCAGGGAGTGCAAACCCTCACATTGACCAGGGAGGAGGTAGGAGCTGGCCTCTCCCTTGCTCAAGCGTATCCCTGCTTGGGTGCTCCCTGAGAGAAGATGAAGGAAAAGCGGGGGCAGAAACTAGAGCGTGCTGCCATGCCTTTTGAGGAGAAACATCTCCGCAGCCTGTCCTCTTGGAGCGGATCTCAGGTGGTGAGAATGATCACTGACATCCATTCACCCAGCGGGTTTATGCCAGCTGCTGTTCCTCCAGCCCCCTCTTAAATAATTCGGTGTATTCGGTCATCTCCTCCTGGATATTTGAAAATTAGTTATTTTTTAAATTTTCTTTCAGCGTCTTGATTCATGTGTAGCTTGTGCATGGGGAAATTTCTACGGGCATGAGTGATTGAAACCCAGGTGGGTGCTAGATCTTGGTCACCGGTAAAGTCTTTAGGAGTTCCTTTCATTGTGTTTTGGGCTCCCAGTCATCTTCTGGCCCCGTGGTCAATCTGCACAGGTCAGGGTGGGTTGACTGGGCTGTGTGGTGGCAGCAAACCTGCTGTTCTGCTGTCAGAGCTGGGCCAGATACCACAGGCAAGAAATCCTCTGTGCGTGCTTTTAGCTGAACAGTGGAGTTTTGAACATTGGTTTGGGGAGATATTGCCAGGAGGTCTTTGATTTTTTTTTTAAAAAAGACATGTTTTTCCTTCATGCATGAGGGTTTTTATATTTTATATGGCCTAAATTTAAACTGCCCCTGCTCCCTTTTTGCTTGTTGGGGAGCATGATTTTAAGGTCTGCAGTTAGGTGATAGAAATCAGAGGATTTAAGGTCACTCAGTGTTTTGTTCTTTAATCTTTGGAGTGGTTTAGAGACCATCAAACATTGTCTTTGTTAAGCAGGGTTATTAATCTAAACAAACATTTCCTTCACAGTACGTGCCAAGTACTGAGTTGGGTGTCTCTGCTGTGAAGACCCTGATGCCAGATTGTCTTCTTCCAAAGGACAAGAGCATCTATGTGTCGGTCTGTCTACTAATTCTCTTCTCTTTTTGCAGCCTGGCAAATCTTTCCAGTTTAACAAAACAGGAAGCTGTTCAGTTCCAGGAGTTTGCCATGTGCGTTCAGCATCTCTGGGGAAGGAGGGTTCATGGCCATGATAGTTTTGACCATGGTACCCTCCTGGAATGAGGAGACGCTGCTTTTTGTCTTGTACAGCCATAATGATATAACACTGTTTAGACAAGTGTTGGGCTGCCAGTTGGGTGGTCAGGTGTCCTGATGTCAGACAGAAGGTTTCTCTCTGATTTTTACCATCTGAAGGACCATTTAACCCTCAGGACATAAGGCAGCAACGTGCCCTGGGATTGCAGAGTGCCCGCCCCAGGAGAGCAGATTGTCCTGTGACACAGTGCAGGGCCAATAAGGACGGTGGGAGCCAGCTTTGCCTCTGGCAAGCACAGCCCAGCATGACAGGTTTGATCTGTGGTGGGGTGGAAGAGCTTCTCTTATGATGGAGCAGCAGTGCTGTCCTCTGCAAGGTGCCCAGGTGCCTTTCTTCTACCCTGTTGTCTGGCTTTGCAACTCAAAGCCTATTCAAGTGTTTCCTGCCAGTGGGAATGCTGCTTGCCATGACGTGCTTACCATGGCTGAACATGGTCAGTTGAGACATGGTCACAACTCGGGGGGAAAAAGCAGAGTTTATGGCCTTTGGAAAAAGGGGCAGGCCACTCAGGGAGATTACAAGGGTGTTGTAAGGCTATGTAAGAACATGGACCTGTTGGAACGGGTCCAACAGAGGGCCATGAAGATGATGAGAAGGCTGGAGCCTATGAAGACAGGCTGAGAGAGCTGGGGTTGTTCAGCCTGGAGAAGAGAAGGCTCCGGGGATACCATAGAGCAGCCTCCCAACAGGAGTTGTGGCTGCCTCATCCCTGGAGGGGTTCAAGACCAGGCTGGATGGGGCTTTGAGCAACCTGGTCTGGTGGGAGGTGTCCCTGCCCAGGGCAGGGGGGCTGGAACTCGGTGATCTTTAAGGTCCCTTCCAACCCAAACCATTCTATGATTCTGTGTAGGGAAAAGATAAAAAGGCCAAAGCCCAATTAGAACTTAACCTGTCCTTGTAACCTGTCCTTGGACGTTAAAAACAATAAACAGAATTTCTATTAACATATTAGTAACAAGAGGAGGACTCAGGAGAATCTCCATCCTCTATTGGATGCGGGAGGTAATGTGGTGACAAAGGATGAGGAGAAGGCTGAGGTAATGCCTCCTTTGCATCAGTCTTTAGTAGTGGAGTAGGTTGTTCCCTGAGTACCCAGACCCCTGAGCCAGCAGATAGGGGTGAGGAGCAGAACGAAGCTCCCGTAATCCAAGGTGAGGGACCTGCTCCAACACCTGGATATAAACAAGTCTATGGGCCCAGATGGGATCCACCCGAGGGCACTGAGGGAGCTGGTGGAAGTGCTCACTGAGCCACTCTCCATCATTTACCAGCAGTCCTGGCAAACTGGGGAGGTCCCAGCCGACTGGTGTCCAGCAAATGTGATGCCCATCCACAAGAAGGGTGCGAAGGATGATCTGGGGAACTCCAGGCCTGTCAGTCTGACCTCAGTGCCTGGGAAGGCCATGGAACAGATCACCCTGAGTGCCATTATGCCCAACAGTTGACCTGCAGCCTTCATGTCACGTCCGGCTCTGAATCAAGTCTGAGGTTTATAAACCATAGGAAGAGGGGTAAGAAAAGCTCGGTCCGTGGTGCCAAGAGGTGCCAAGCTTGGACACCACTGCCGAGCCTTGCTGTAAGCCAGCCATGTGCTAACTCCACTTTCAAATGGGGCTCCTTGGGGATGCAGGTGGACCTCTGCCCGTGAGCAGCATCCTGTCCCTTGGAGAGCGTGGCTTGCCAGCAGCTGGGTTAGCTCAGGTGTGTCGCTGGCTGGAAGGAGAGGAGGAAAATACCCTGGCAGGTATTGTGACGTTAGAAATTTTTGGCTCAGGTGGATTATCAGCTGCACAGTCTGTCATCGCCGATCAGAGGGTAGATGTAGCCTTCGTTTTAGGCTGTGTGTGCTTTTGAGCTATGCACAGAATGTTTTGTGTGGAAGGTTAGCATTGTGTATCAAAAACTCAAGCAGTTTGTCTCTCGGATGTGTTTTAAAAAGATTATACTCCTGCAGGTGTTGAAGGCTTGGGGGTTTTCCTGGAGTCCTCTTAAAATCTCAGGTGGCACCTGCAGGATCAGTGTGCAGCCTCAGGGCTGAGCCTAACCCTTTAAGCTATGGTATAAATGCAGTTATTGTGGAGTGGCCCAAAAAGAGCCTAAACTGCTCCCTGGTAGTCGGGTGAGACTGGAAAAGTGCTTTAAAATATAGAGTTACTATAGACCATATAACTGTGCCCCTGAAACCTCTGCTTACAGGTGAAGGTGTGAGATCGGGATGTGCATTTATTGATGTGTGGTTTTTTTGAGATGACTAACGTTGCTCATTTGTTCACTTCGTCTACACCCCTGCCTTATGAGCTGTTGGGCCACACACTGCAAGTAATAGCTGTAGCAATAAAGCCTAAGAGACTGTTTAAGAAAATAAAGCCTGGTCCTGGCATCACCCTGCTCTCTTTATTGCCTAGGTAATGAGCTGGCCCTGGAGGAGCAATTTAAGCTGGGAAAGTCTCGTGGCTTCCCTTAGGTGGGCAATTTTCCTGTTGCGTGCTTTCCTTGTAAAATATTTCTCCCTAAGTCCCATGAGGGTAGCTCGTAGGAAACTGTTGGAGGTCCCTGTGCTTTACACAGGGCTCTCGGTGGGTTCCTGCTGTGCTGCCCACCAGCAGCCAGGGTCTCTCCAGGCTCCTTCAAACGTAGGCATGGGAGTAGAGCTGGGAGAAACTCCAGGTTAAGGATTTGAGCTGGGGTGACACACACCTAAGGCTCCTGAGGGACGAGGAGAGAGAGCGGGAGGGTTCAAACTGCTGCCAATGCTACACGAAGAAGGGAAAGCCTGGCAGGTCTTTGTCCTTTCTGTACTTGTTTAAACAAGCACGTGCTTCTCCCTTTGAGACCCAAGTGCCTTTGGTGATGCAACGGAAAGCTACCCATAGTCAAAACCTCCTTGCTTTTAAAAGTGCAATTAGATCTTTTAACAGGACATCCATTATTCACTATGCGTGCTCAAAGAAGGTGGTGTATCCATACCATTCAGGCAAGGGATAAATAATTCATCTATTTAATGAAATTTCTGTCAACAGGGATCTGCGGCAGGTATTATGAAATGGTAAGTAAAACCGTAGCATCCATTATGAATAAGCGAAGGAAAACTCAAGAAGTATCTACCAGGTGCTAGAAAACGGGCTCTCTGCAGCTCAGTAGTGAGAAATGAACTGGCGGTTCGGCTCTGCTGCCTGGTTCCAGCACATCTCTGCCTGCTTCTCTCCCTGTTTCNGTGATGCTCTTTCCTTCCAATGCATTTCAAATGCTCTGCATCCGAGGAGCTGCTGGTTGCGTTTGCTAAGTCTCAGATGCAGAAGTGGAATAATTTTGCTTTGGCTGGGAAAAGCTCAGTTCATGCTGGACAATATTAAAAAAAAAAAAAAGGTCTATCCCAGAACGGGATACACTTTAATAAGTGCGTGTTCCTGTTATTTGCTTCTCAAAATAGTTGGAGATGTGTCAGCTTGGCTGTAAAACGTGTGGATTAAATGAGTGAGCAATGATCAGATTTGGCCCGCTGACAGCATAGGTGCCACCGGAGAAGCCAGAGGAGAGACGGTGGTGCTTCACCTACCTTCACAGCAGCAGCTCAGCTCGCCCTTGGTTTAAGCATGGCAATCAAGAAGGCATTTGGGCCAAATTGTTGCTCCCTCAGCATCATGCTGTTGTTCTCGGCATTGTATGCTCTTGCGGAGCTGCAGCTGTGAGCAAGCTGGGGAGGGGTCTGGAGAACAAGTCCTATGAGGAGAGGCTGAGGGAACTGGGCATGTTTAGTTTGGAGAAGAGGAGGCTGAGGGGAGACCTCATTTCCCTCTACAACTCCCTGAAAGGAGGGTGTAGAGAGGTGGGGGTTGGCCTCTTCTCCCAAGGGAATAATGCCAGGAGCAGAGGAAATGGTCTGAAGTTGGGGCAGGGGAGGTTTAGATTAGATCTGAGGAAGAATGACTTTGCTGAGAGGGTGGTCAGGCACTGGAAGGGCCTGCCCAGGGAGGTGGTGGAGTCACCATCCCTGGAGGGATTTAAGAAACGTGTAGAGGTGGCTCTTCAGGGCGTGCTCTAGTGCCCGAGAGTGTTGGGTTGGGGTTTGTGTGTGTGTGTGTGTATGGTTGGACTCGATGACCTCAAAGGTCCCTTCCAGCCATGAAGATTCTGTGATTCTGTGTCACCTGTGCAGTTCCCACCAGTGGAAGTAAAAGCTTTTGTGCTGGTTTTAGTGGAGCATTGCAGAATTTCTGTGGTGTCATGATAGAGGGAGGGAGCTGGACTCTTCTGTGGCTTTTTTGGGGTGATGCTTGATATGGGCAACCTGAGGCCTCCTGCAGTAGGGAAGGGAACTCACCTACTCTCATGCTGCTGGTGGGATGTGGCAGGCGTCACCTCCCTCCTGTCTGTGACCTGTGTGAGCTCTTCAGCAAAACTTTTCTTGTGGTGGGGGAAATCCTGTATTTATTTATTATATTATATTTTTATATTATTGTATAATTATTAATTATATTTTTAATAGGAAAATATCATTCTGACGGGGGAAACCACTTTTCTGTTAAAATGACTCTTCTAAATTGAAGATTTAGATTAAAAATGGAACAACCTCAGTTTATTCAAAAGAAACTTGAAGAGAGGCTTTTTTTTTCTAGATTTTCAATATTTTTTTCCTTCTTTGTAATAAATTGAGAGGTTACTTAATGTGAGGGTGTGTGTACCGAACTGCAGAGCTGCAGGTGCCTCTGCCCTTGAGTGTCTCAGAGCCGGAGAGGTGGGTGGAAAAGGATATCTCTCTGGGTATCTCTGGGTATCTCTCACAGTAAGGTTTTTACGGCTGTGTGAGTGGAAGACCTGCTTTTTAGGGAATTGCCACAAATGACAGAAAGAGAGAGGTGGAGAGAAAGCAATTTCATTAATAAGTAAATCAACTAATCTCTCCTTCCCCTGGAGACTGACTGGTACTCACTGGAGCATTGAGCCCTATGGCGGGATGCTTGCAGGGGGTGCCATTGCTAAAACCCCTCTTCTCTCCCCCTGCAAGACCTGCTCAGACTAATAATTGCCACACAGATGGCCCTGCCATCACTTGCAGCTGGGTTCAGTGTTTTCTCACCTCTTTTAAATGCAGTGGTGGGGAGACATGACCCCTTGCTGCTCTTGAAGAGCCATGAAGTGGTTGGGTTTCCCTCTGCTGCTTCTCCTGTGTCAACGGCTGGAGCGGGATTGGGACCAAGTCATGTCATTTTCCTTCTTTGCAGTCAGCAGCCGATGCAAAACCCTGTTCCCTCCTAGAGGTTTTTCTGTGTGGGGGGAAGGGGCCTGGAAGATATCCTCTCAAAAATGTTAATACCCGCTTGTTGGTGCATAGATTTCTCAGGTCTACAAAGCCCTGGCAGGTTCAGGAGTTCATTGGCAAACCTGGTAGTTGACAAGGTGTCCCTTCGGTGTCATGTGAAACAGCTTCCCAGGCTGGGTGCCGAGGGAAGTGCTGTCCTGGAGATGGAGGGACAAAACCCACCCTCATTGGCCTCTCGGCCCCCCTGCTCCCTGTGGGTGACAGCAAAGGGCCAGGCGACAGCGATGGTGAGCTACATGGGCACCGACGTGTGAGGACCACGGTGCAGAAACCATCCTCCTCCTATGGAGAGGCAGATGTAAGCAGGAACCTCATTCCTTGGTGGGAATGATGGGGCCAGGCAGGAACAGAGATTTTCCTCCCCTTCACTAAAATGCTTTTTGTGGCAAAAAAGACTGCAGGTCCTGGCAGAAGCTTTTTTTTTTTTTTTCTTTGGAGAAATAACAGGAAAAATGCAAGCCTTGCTGCTTTCAGCTGACCAGCTTCCTTCTCCTCAGCTTCCCTCTCCTCACCTTCCTCCTTCCACAACTGCCAGCAACGAAGGTGATACTGGTGACCAGAGTGAGCCCAGATAAGTCACTTCTCCATCTCTTTTTTTGTGGGTTTTTTATTTTTTTTTTGTCTTTTCTTTTCTTAACCCCCCCCTTCTATCCACCCCTTCTCCCAAATGCCTGTCACCGGTTACACTGGGAGAGTGAAGTCTGCACCTTGTCCCCCTGCCCAGTGGGAGGGCAGGTGCTGTGTTGAGCAGGACACCTTGTCTTTCCCCCAGTGCTGAGATATTGCGCGGTTCCTGCTTTGCCCCCTTCCCCGGGGTGGCCGGGCAGGAGGGGAGGATGCTGTGCGGCGGGGAGGATGCTGCAGCAGCTCCCTGGCTTATCTCCGCTCCATCGGGCTGATGCGCTGTGACAGTTCTGCTGAATTGCCGGCCGAGGGGGCTGCACGGGGCTATTTATTTATGGAGAGGCAAAGCTGGGAGACACCAGGCAGGAGGCCAGCCCTGAGATGTCTGCAGCCAAGAGCAGGTCGTCTTTGGGGTTCCTTGGGTGGCTTGGATGGAAAGTACACTGTTTGGTGAAGGTCACGGGAAAACCCCCAAGGGGATTCTGGCAGCCCCTCAGCCCTGGTGGGTCCATCCTGTTGGCAGGAGGAGGCTGGGTCTGGTGGCAGGCATCTGCATGGAGGACACTGGGCCGTTCTCTGATTTTAACTTGCGTTTCTTCTGGCCCCACAGCTTAGGAGCAGCCCAGACGCTGATAGAAAAGTCTATTTTTAGGCAGCAGTTGTGATCAGTTTTTACTTTTGTGGGGGAAATATCAAACCATTAAATCAGACCTCTGAGTCGAGGGCAGCACCCTTTAGCTGCTCTTCCATCGTGCAGATTTATTTTTATCTTGCACCTCCAGCGCAGCCGTCGGGGAGCTAGCAGGGGAGGAGCAAAGACCTTTAATAATTCAGCACTCCTACAATTTGCTCCCAGGGATCAGAAAAGTGAGTTGCTGGAAAGGTGCTGCCGGAAACCTCCTCCATCCACACCACAGGACCTTGCCTGGACCAGGTGGCCGCTGTGCTGGCACGCTGCTCTGCCCCATGGCCCACCTGTGCCTGGGACTTTGTGCGGGCTTCTGGGACCCCGACCCAGGCAGGGGACCCCAGGCAGGGGACCCCAGGCGATCCCTGGGCAGCAGCACGGGCAGCAGGATGGCGTTCAGGGTGGGCAAGCAGTTGGGAGGTGGCAGCGTGTGCGTGTCCGCCCCGGCACGCTCGGGACTGACCCACTGTTGTACAAACACGTGCTGTGAACTTAATCCCAGACGGTTGGGCCTTCGGTGTTCAAATAGCTCCTGAAATAATCTGTGCAGGCTGAGCCTGAGGAGGATTTCCCAGACCTCCCAGAAGCAGGGGTTTTGCTGGTGTATCGGGTTCTTTCTTTTCATGGAAAGCAATATTAGAACCAGGACAAGCTTTGCGTTTGCTTATGGAGCAGAATTGATCTTTGGGATGGTCCTGTGTCTGGTGGAAGTGCGTTTTGTCCCCAGAGCCTTGTGTACATTACCAGTAAGGCTCTGCAGACCACAGCATCCTTCCTTGCTCCCGCCTGCCTGTGAGCCAGTGGTTGGCAAATGCCCATGGAGGAGGCAGAGGACTTTGGGATGGAAGGTGAACCCTGGCTGTGGAAGAGAGCAGGTCTGCAGGGGACAGCATGCTTTTGCTACATGCTTGCCTGTCCCAGCAGAGAGAAGCTGACAGATGGGGGACTCCGCTTTGGAGACCAAACGAGCTCCTCTGCTGGTGCCTGCCCTGTGAACACAGGCACTGCTGGGCTCAGCTTCAGACCTTATAGTCCTGGAATCACGGAATTGTTAGAGTTGGAAGGGACCTCTAGAGACCATCCAGCCCAACTCCCCTGCCAAAGCAGGGCTGCCCAGAGCACATCACTCAGGACGCCATCCAGGTGGGGCTTGAAGATCTCCAGAGAAGGGGACTCCACACCCTCCCTGGGCAGCCTCTTCCAGGGCTCTGACACCCTCACCCCAAAGAAGTTCCTCCTCAGATTGGAGTGGAACTTCCCATGTTCCAGCTTGTGTCCGTTGCCCCTCGTCCTGTCACTGGGAACCACTGAAAAGAGTCCGGCTCCATCCTCCCTCAACCCACCTTTGTCAGCATTAATAAGGTCTCCCCTCAGCCTTCTCTTCTCCAGGCTCAAGAGCCCCAGCTCTCTCAGCCTTTCCTCATCAGGGAGATGCTCCAATCCCTCCATCCTCTTTGTTGCCCTACGCTGGACTCTCTCCAGCAGTTCCCTGTCTCTCTTGAACCGGGGAGCCCAGAACTGGACGCAGGATTCCAGTTGTGGCCTCCCCAGTGCAGAGCAGAGGGGAAGAATGACCTCCCTCCACCTCCTGGCCACACTCTTCCCTACGCAGCCCAGGATCCCATTGGCCCTCTTGGCCACAAGGGCACATTGCTGGCTCATGGAGAGTTTACTCTCCACCAGGACCCCCAGATCCTTCTCCTCAGAAGTGCTTTCCAGAAGATCCACCCCTAACCTGTATTGGTGCCTGGGGTTCTTCCTCCCCAGGTGCAGGACCCTACATTTGTCCTTGTGGAACGTCATTAGGTTCTTCTCTGCCCAGAGATGCACCTGGAGCATACACCTTTCACAGAGGCTAGGGAGCCGCTCGTCCATGAGCTTCTGCACGCGAGTGCTGAGGTCATTCGGGATCTGCTCAACGTGGATGGAGGGAGCTGATCTTCAGAAGCTGCTTTGGCAAAGCCTTAGATGAGCAGGGTGTTACCGAGCCTGGTTTTGGTTTTGTGCTGGTGGCTGGTGCCTCGTGCCTTTGACTTGCCCTTCTGTCTCAACTCGTGGCTTTGCTCCCGTCAACACCTATACAGGGTGTTAAATTGCTTCCAGGGTCCACTTGATGCTCCCCTCACATCTGGGCACGGCAGCTCTTTGGCACGTGTAGCACAGGAGCCGGGAAAAGCAGTTTCCAAAGAGCTCTTGCTCTCTCTCAGCAGGACCAAGGGCAGGCTGCAGGGGTAGCTGCTGCGGGTGCCTCGCACCTCTCCTCACCAGTACTGGTGGGAGCAGATGGTTTATTGGCAGCCAGATGCCACCTTCTGTCCTTGCGGTGCTTGCAAGAAGCTTCGCAGCTTTGCTATATTGCTCCTTATTGCCATGTTGCTCCTTAAATATCATATAAATACCCTAAAATATCACTGGGATTTGTTGTCTCAGGGAGCACGGTACAAAATTGATGGGCAAATCATAGAATCATATGGGGTTGAAAGGGACCTCTGGAGATCATCAAGTCCAACCCCCCCACCGGAGTGGGTCTACCTAGAGCAGGTTGCACGGGATCTTGTCCAGGAAGTTTTTTAATGTCTCCAGAGAAGGAGACTCCACCACCTCCCTGAGCAGCCTCTTCCAGGGCTCTGCCACCCTCACAGGAAAGAAAGTCCTCCTCATCTTTAGCTGGAACTTCTTCTATTCAAGTTTGTGCCCATTTCCTCTTGTCCTGTCCCTGGGCACCCCTGAGAAAAGACCGTCCCCATCCTCTTGACACCCTCCCTTTAACTATTTCTAAGCATTGATCAGATCCCCCCTCAGCCTTCTCTTCTCTAGACTAAAAAGACCCAAGTCCCTCAGCCTCTCCTCATAATGGAGATGCTCCAGGCCCTTAATCATCTTTGTAGCCCTCTGCTGTATCTTCTCCAGCAGTTCCCTGTCCTTCTTGAACTGGGGAGCCCAGAACTGGATGCAGGATTCCAGTTGTGGCCTCCCCAGGGGCAGAGCAGAGGGGCAGGATGACCTCCCTCCACCTGCTGGTCACACTAAATCTTTTAGTTAAACCGAGTGACAGCTTTCCTCACCTGTATTTACTGTGGGCTGATCGCTGTTAGGTTCCCTGTGGCCATGGATATCCACATCTGTATCTTCGTGTGTGTTTTTCCGTGTTGTTTTTCTCGCGCTGTGAGCTGTGGCTTGCCTTAATTCGATTGAATAAACCCTTTATGCTGCTGAACTGTAGTGAGACATCCCCGACTGAACTTTCCAGGTTGTACCCTCCAGAAGAGCACGTTCCTTCTCCTGGAGGAGAGTGGGGTTTGCTGCAATGCCTTTCGCAAAGGGCAGGGGTTTGCTGCTGTTGGTCGGCCTGTCCTCCTGGGAGTCAGAGCACGCATGAGCTGATCTGTTCAGCCTTGCAGAGAAATGCAGGATGCAGTGACTCCCCCAGCAAGAGGAGAACTGCTGCCATGCCCCAGGAGCCCGTGGGGTGTGCATGATGTGGCACCCAGGGCTGGCGCTTGCTGTTTGCAAGGAGTAGTGTGAGGCATTGACCCTGCATCCACACCGGGACCAGGGACCTGCATGGTTGCTGTTGCTACATGATAAGAGAGACTGCTGGATGGTGAGCTCACTCAACATGTCCTTTTCTGCTACTGGTTGCAGCTACTGGGTGATAAATGCAGGACCTCGACGTTATTCTGCTGATGCCTGTCTGATCCCTGGCTTTAATTGCTCTTGACTTGTAGGTTGTTAAAGGTTGGGGGGAGAAAGAAAGTTGAGGATATTAGTTGCTAAAGGTCTGGGAGAGGAAAGAAAAAGAAAAAAAAAAAGTAGTTGAGGGTATTGGGAGAGGTGATGGTCCCCCTGTCCTGGGCACTGGTGAGGCCCCACCTCGAGGGCTGTGTCCAGTTTTGGGCCCCTCACCACAAAAAAGACATTGAGGTGCTGGAGCGGGTCCAGAGAAGGACAACGGAGCTGGTGAGGGGTCTGGAGCACAAGTCTCCTGAGGAGAGGCTGAGGGAGCTGGGGGTGTTGAGCCTGGAGAAAGAAGGCTGAGGGGAGACCTTCTCGCTCTCTCCAACTCCCTGAAAGGAGGGTGTAGCCAGGGGGGGTCGGTCTCTGCTCCCAAGGAACAGGCGATGGGACAAGAGGAAACGGCCTCAAGTTGCACCAGGGGAGGTTCAGATTGGAGATTGGGAAACATTTCTTCACTGAAAGGGTTGTCAGGCATTGGAATGGGCCGCCCAGGGAAGGGGTTGAGGCACCATCCCTGGAGGTGTTCAAAAGACAAGTTGACATGGTGCTCAGGAATATGGTTTAGTGTTGGTGAGTGTGTTTTGTTTGGGTTTTGTTGTGGGGTGGTTTTGTTTTTGTTTTTTTTTATGGTTAGACTAGATGATCTTAAAGATTCCTTCCAACCTAGGCGATTCTGTGATTCTGTGAAATATGTCCTGTTAAAATCAATTCTTTTAAGGGTTGAAACAAAGGGCACGTCACAGCTTCCCCTGGCAGTGCATTGCCCAGCTTTGCAGCCAGGTCCACATTTTCGATCTTTGTGGTGGTGACTTGCCTGTGTTACTGCAGCACTGAAGTCCTTTCCCTTTGCTTCACACAGTTGCTCTAAAGAATCATGGAGCCAAAGAGGCGAAGAGGGATGGAGACTGCAGCAATGGACCAGTTCCGGGCTCAGCAGCGGTACCGGAGGGCGAGTTGCTCCTACAGGTTAGTGCTCCTTGCTGGCCACCTCTCCCTGGCAGATGCCTTCGAGGGATTTTCCTCTTGTCCCTTTTCCAGCTCTTTTGAATTTTACCCAAAGAGCAGGCCGTCGTGTTATTGATTGCAGGCTGTTTTGGTGAAGCAGTGATTTCATGTAGTGTAGCTCATAGTGCTTCTGACTGAGCAGAGGTTCAAGACCTCTTCAGGTCTCTGGGGCAGAAACTGTGTGGCTTCTCCTTTCTTTTTCCCATCCTTCCTGGAGAAAATTGCCACCTGTAAATCGTTTGGGTGTCAGAACCCCCTCCATCTCAGTGGAAGCAGTGCTAAACTTCTGACCTTGGAGATTCAGCTCTTCTGCTTCTCTGCCTTCATGTGTAAAACGGGCCATAGGTGTGACACAAGAACCAAGCAGAGCAAGACTTTTTGAGTGTGGTGTGTGGTTTTGAACATGGACACACTGGTCCCAACTCAGGGATGTTGTCCAAACACTGGTGAAAACAGAGAAGAAAATGTCATGGAAGTCTTCCCTGGTTTTCAGGCAGTGATGTTGGACACTGAGTACATAGAAAGGTGCTGATGGGCCATATCCTCAGCGCATATACTCCAGGTGCCCCGGGAGCTCTGCCAGAGGTGTATAGTTGGCTCCTTTGATGCTGGAGGCAATGCTGGTGATGCTGCAGCACGGTTGGACTGAGGCTGCTGCTTTCATGGTTTATTCAGAGACGCCAGGAGATGACCTCCTGTCTCTGAACCAACCATGCATGGTGAATAGGAAGAGGTCAGGCTCTGGCAGCACGCAGTCCTGCGAGGACACAGGTATCCCCTTCCTTCTCTACCTGGCACCCAAGCATGGGCTGCAGCACTGTCCCCTGCCTGGCTGTCATCTGGAGTGGGGTGAGCCTGCTGGTCAGCCCCGGCTCTTTTCCAAAAGCTCGCTTGGCTCTCAGCAGTAAGTATAATTAGTGTCCTGCTTGAGAGCTGCTGAGGCTGGATCTCGGTGCCCAGTGAGAGAAATGCTAAAACCAAGGTGGTTAATAACCAAAAAACGGAGGGGTTTCTGCTGTGGATATAGTAAAACCATGCTCAGCAGGGCTTGCTGAGGATCGATGTCTTGCTCATCAGTGTGATGTCATCCTTGTAGAGGATGTTAAAAGATCTGGGGTTATGTTTGGCTCTTCCAGGGGCCTGTCTGTGATCCTGGACACAGCAGGGGCTCAGAACCTGCCTCTGTTCCACGGGGAAATGCTCCTATGTGTTTAAAAAACTACTTCCACCTGGTCTGCCACCTTTGACATCCAAAATTCCTTTGTCTCGTCTCTTGGTGCACCCTGATTCTTCCCTTTCCGTCTTCTAATTTTCCTGCTTTACTTTTTTGGCCTGTCCTTTTCCACCAAGACTCTCTCCAGGAGCAATCTCAGCAGAGGAAGGTATATGGGGTTAAGCGTGAAAATCCCTCTGAAAAGTCCAAGCTTTAGGAAGGCTGAGAGCTGGGTGGACCACCCAGGTGCACGGCCATGCAGGTACATACCAGGGGCTGCAGGGTATTAAACCAGCCTGCTGGTTGGTGCAGTTGGGGAAGGACATAGTGCCACAAGATGTTGCTTGCTGCTGCTGTGGCAAAGTGATGCCTCTAAAGCTGCTCAAAGGGTTAAAGTGCATTTGGCAGCACTAATTGACCTCTGCTGCAGATTCCCACACACTGAGATCAACCCCAGTAAATAGAGAGCGTTTGTGCCCAGAATAAAGGGAAGGAGACGGGGGGGAAACACTGACCGGGACAATGAAACAGGAGTTGGCAGCAACAATAGCTGGACTTGGCTGAGACTACATGCGCTAGACCCTAATTAATCCTGATGTCTATACATTACGAAGTGGGAGAAGCAGACCAGGGCCTGCTACTGGGGCTTCCCTGCCTGCAGCCAGGTTGGTGGTACAGGATGGTTTTGCCCTTGGACAGACATAGGGCTTCTGGGGTCCGTACTGCAGGAGGACCTTCTAGAGGGCTCCTGCTCCAAGGTGGGAAGAGTGTCCCCATAGGGACATGTTGCCCTTAAGGGAGGGGTGGCCAAATGGTGCTGTTATGGCTCTGAAAGCTGATCAGCTTCTGGAGAGCTGAACTGGTTATTTTCTTGGGTTTTCATGGACTTTGCCAGCAGGGTTTGCCCCCTGCAGTTGGCAAAGGCTGGTGGAGTGCCCGTGTGCCTGCAGCACTTCCCAAGCGCTTTGGGGTGCTCCTCTGGATCCTGCCAGTGCCTGTATTAGCAGTGCTTTCACATCCATCAGCTCCTGCCTGGTGCCAGAGAGCAGGGATGAAAAGCCAGGGCTCCCGGGACAGCAGCTGCACTCACAAACTGGCAAGGAAGCTCCTCTGCATCTTCTGATCTTCATGGATCTCTAGGTGCAAAGGACACTATCAGCTGGCACCCTGGTCCTTTCTCCCGTGTCCTGTCCTGCCAGCCCTCCGGCTGCTGGCTCAGAGAAAACACTAACCACCTCCTCAATTTGTTAAGCTGGTAGAAATAAGCCCCTTTGAGAAAGATGGAGGCTCTGATCAAGTCAGCCCATTCCTGCCTGGCAAAACAATGCTCCCTTGGATGTTGACTTTGCAGTCCTGGAGCTTGAGGAGAGGATGGAAGGCCCAGTGAACTGTAAAATATGTAAGTTGTGTAGCATTAAAAATACATTACAAACTTCAGATTGATGGCTGCACTTTCTGTTTTCTGCAGGGAGGGCTTAATACCTCGAGCTTGCACGGGTGAAGCAGCTTGAGTGTTTATTTTGTGAAAACAGAGCGTGGTGTTCAGCCTGTTTGGGTGGAAGGTGTGCAAAAATGAGCATGTGCTCCAGGATGGAGTGTTTGCATCGTGTAAATCCTTACACCAAGCAGAGAGAGAGAGCTCCAGAGGAAGAGCGTGGCTAGGAGTACCTTGTGACTAATGTCTGCATCCCAGTCATGGGTAGCTGCAGACACCCTTTACCCCACAGACACTAATGCTCAGTGCTTTTGCTCATGTGATGCTTTGGAAGGATAGGTGCTGTGCAGGTTGGATGAGTGTCTTGCAGCAGGTTGTCACTGTGAATGTGTTTGGGGTGAATTATTTATTTGCCAAAAGGAGAAGGTACTCTGAGGTCAATCAGTAATTCTGTGTTTTTCCACCACACTAGGGACCAGACTCAGCCTGTCCTCCCTCCTGCTTTGGAGGAAAATGGCTTTTCAGAAGCTAGACTTCTTCATTACAATTTCAAAACAAACAAACTCTTACGCTTTGGCTTTCACTTTTTCCATTTTCATTGGTTAAGGCACTTCGCAGCATTGGGTTGGCCACCTTGACCTCAAGGGAAGCGATGGTTGCACAACGGAGCAAGCAGTGGAGACAGCACCTCTAGGCTGGTCTGTTGTTCCTTGCCCGTGCACAGCCCTCATGGACACACCACAGTCCTTCTCCAGGCCTGTCCACCTGGGGAGGACAGGTGGGACGTGAACAAGGCCGGGAGCTGGCTAGGTTTCTCCCAAACCTGCAGGAGTATCCCCATGCACACGGGCCAAGCAACAGTAGGGAATACCCAGTCAACGCTGGCAGCACATGGTGATCTGCAGTGAATTTGCTCCTCAATGAATGTCCCCCCAGCTTTTCCAACCCCATGTTGTCCCAGGTCACACACAGCTGCCAGGACCCTCCTGGGCTGCAGAGAGGATGGGAACTACACAAGTGGAGCCACCCGGATAGACACAGGTCAACATATTAAATGCAGCCGCTGTGAAACGCTGTTTTGATTCAGTGTTGTCAGAAAGGCTTGTTTCCACCAGAACACAAGAATGGGCCACCTCCTGATGGTGTCCGGTTTTGTTCTGCAAGATGTTCTGAGACTTTTATTTGTTCTTTGCATAGGATGAGTATAAATGTCCAACTCTGAGTCTGAGCAACTGCTTTTGGGGTGGAAGCAAATTTTCCCATCAGTTTGGATCAGGGTACACTTGGGCAGCTGTAGGAAGAGTTATGTTACCTCAGAGAAACCCGGCATAAGGTTTGTTTTCTTGGGGAGCACAGCTCTGCCAGCATTGATTCCCTTTTTTCTCCCTCCGGACTTCATTTGCCCAAGAGAGGCAGAATGGGGGATAATTTGAGAATGAGCTGCAGACCTTGACCCCTGGCTAGGTAGAGCAGACTCGTGAGCTCTGCGAGAACCTGTGTTTTGGCTGCGTGTGCTCTGACACTGTGGCAGGGGACGTTGCATAGAGGCAATTGCCAGAATGGAGGTCTCTGGTGCTGTTCCCATCATCCTGAAGGAAGGGTATGAAACCAAGAAGTTTCTTGAGCAGTGTATTGGTGGATTTGGTGAGAGCCAGGGCCATATTCAGTGTTGCAACAGAGAGATGCCATTGGGAAGACCTTCCTTTCCTTCCAGGTTTCCCCATGCTTTGTCTCCTCCTCTACACCTTTCTCTTGGTGGGACAGCAGCTCAGCTGCCTGCTAGCTGGGACCAGCCAGGACTTGGGTGACCAGTGTCTGCACACAGTGAAACCTGCTAGAAAAGTGCGATGTGAGTGTGGCCCGTACCTGCCAATCTCCTCTCTCCCCCTAGGCGCTCAACGGCTTCGTCCTGGTGGTGACATCGGAAGGGCTGATATTTTACTCCTCACATACGATTCAGGACTATCTGGGATTTCATCAGGTTGGTGAGACACCTCCGACTCGCTGTGGTGGGTTTCCAGAGTGGATTTTTCCTTGGTGGCGAATAGCTGCAAGTTGCCTGTGAGGAGGAAGGGATCACAGGGTCTCAGGGGACTGTGTGGGGCTTTTTCTTGGTCTTGTGAATTTGGACCCCATGTTGCCAGATATGGTCATGGGGAGATGTCAAAGCAACTTCGCTAGCCCACAGGTGCTTTCCATCAGCTATCTTGGAAGGCTATGAGGTTCATGGCTCTGTCTTGTAATGCCGTGGTGAGATGTCTGTGGTTCTCTGCCCAGTGCGCCTTTTGGGCACCCACTCCTCCAGTGACCTGTGGCAAATCCCCAAAGGGTCCAATTTTTTGTGTTTATCTGAGCACCCGAGTAACCTGGAAGGCACTAGGTCAGATTTATAGGCAAGTGGGACTTACCTACAGTCCTGTAGTTACTGTGGTTCGGTGTTGCTCCCACACAGCTGGCTTTTCCACAACATCCAGGATAGATGAAGACTGCCCACCCGGGGAGAGGGAACAAGTCCCAGAGCATGTGCCTTGTTCTCTCAGGAAGAGTGTAGGGCTGGAGTGGCTTTGCTGCTGTTTTGTTCCAAAACCCATGTTTTCATCTCATCCTCTAAGTCAACAGTAAGATTCTGAAGGACATCATGTTATGGGGCCGAGCATGTCAGAGGGGAGTTGTCTTGCAGATGTCAGTGGCTCTTTAGGATGGGGAGGGGGAGAGGTCTGGCCCAACATAGGCAAGGGGTCCTTAGAGCCAGATATGCTGTCTGTTCCCGCCAGCTCTGATGGAAGGTGTCAAACCTCATTCAGCCAGGGACGTAGTTGAGCACCAGGGAAACTGGGCGAGATATGGCCAACTGGGGCTGTGACAGGCTCTTTCCAGCTGGGATGTGAAAACTGGTGCCTTGGGGCAGGCCACAGAGCTCATGAATTGCTTTTTTCCTCTAGACAGATGTCATGCACCAGAGCGTCTTTGAGCTGATTCACACTGAGGACCAGCAGGAATTCAGGCGGAACCTCCACTGGGCCCTCAACCCACCCCATGCTCCCGAGGGTGAGCCTTTTGCTGAAGGTAAATGCAGGCTGGAAGCCAGCCATCCTGGTAGACACAAGATGTGTAGCTTCCCATATATACCAGGAAGCCCAGCTCTCTGCCATCGCTTGCATGAGGCTTATGTCCTTGTGGCTCAAGCTATAGCCTCATCCAAACATTGTGGCTTTCCCTGAGTTTCCGTCGATGTGCTCTGCAAACTGATGCAGTCCCTTGTCCTGGGGATCTCCAACCCTGGCTGGGCATTCTTGCTTGCTCCTTTCCCAGTCCCTCTTTCCCACAGGGGAGAAGAGTCTCAGCTCTTCTGCTGTCACCTACAAGCCAGATCAGCTGCCCCCAGAAAACTCCTTTCTGGAAAGGAACTTCGTGTGCCGCTTTCGCTGCCTCCTGGATAATTCCTCTGGCTTCCTGGTGAGTACAGACCCAGGCTGTGACCTCCGAAGCAGGAGGGATGCAGGCTCACCCCAAGGGGTCCACACCACTGCTGGAGCATATTAGTTGGTCTTGAAGGACCCAGCGCTCCTTTCTGCCTTGTGCAGCACCTTCCTTTCTCAACAAGGAGGTATTTCTGCTGTTGTTGTGGTTTGAACCCCAGCTGGCAATGAGGACCATGCAGCTGCTCACTTGCTTACTTCTCCCTCCCTGTCAGTGGGATGAGAAAAGAATCGGGGAAAATAAAGAAAACTCGTGGGTTGAGATAAATAAGTAAAGCAAAAGCTGCACACACAAGAAAAGCAAAAGAAGAAATTAATTCCCTGCTTCCCAACAGCAGGCAGGTGTCAGCCATCCCCAGGAGAGCAGGGCTCCATTGTGTGTGATGGTTACTTGGGAGGACAAATGCCCTAACTCTGAATGAATCCTGAGCATGTCGCTTGCTATGGGATATCCCTTTGGGCAGTCGGGGCAGCTGTCCCCGCTGTGTCCCCTCCCAGCTTTTCCTGGCCCCCCCCGCCTACTGGCTGGCAGGGCGGGGTGAGGAGCAGAAGAGGCCTTGACTGCTCAGCAACGACCAAAAACATCAGCGCATCATCGACATTATTCTCATCCTAAATCCGAAACATAGCACTATGCCAGCTGCTGGTAAGAAAGTTAACTCCATCCTAGCCGAAACCATGACAGCTGTTTTTCAAAGGTTTGGTCTGTACTGACAACCTCTTTGTGGGTTTTTTTTTTTCCTCTCTTGTCAGAGAAGCTGAATCTTGAACAAAAGTGCTTTTGCCAAGTTTTTGTGTTAAAGGTATCTTTTAAGACCAAGTTGGTGGTGTCCATCCCTCCTCCTCTCTGCTGCAAGTCAACGGGGTTCTTGCCTTCAGGCTACAGGTGTAACAATGCTGTTTTATCTCTCTCTCATCCTGCTTCAGTTTGGAAACTCAATGTGGAGAAAAAGTCCTGGTTGTCTGTTGTTTAGAAGCAACACTATCATCCCTGATGGCGCTCTGATATAGTTCAGTTACAGCGCAAAGCATCGCATTGCTTTGATCCTCCATCCTATTTTAGTAGGTACCACTGGAACCGCAAGGGACAAGTTGCAAGGCATTATTTGCATCAACTCTGCAGCGAGGTGGCTGGATTTCCACGCAGCGCCTTTCCCTCTCTTCTCTCTCTACCCAGTTCTCTGTGTGATGCTGAGCTTTTTTTCTCTTCCCAGGCTTTAAACCTTCAAGGCAGGCTGAAATTCCTTCATGGGCAGAACAAAAGGTCTGAAGATGGGTCTGCACTGCCACCCCAGCTCGCTCTCTTTGCTATCTCCACTCCCTTGCAGCCCCCATCCATCCTGCAGATCCGAACCAAGAACATGATCTTCAGGACGAAGCACAAGCTGGACTTCACCCCCTTGGCATGCGATGCCAAGTAAGCAGCAGAGCTGATTTGAGGGGTGATGCTGCGAGCTTCCAGCATGCTGGACCATACCCTGCCCGGGTGATGTCCCACCCTGGCTCTGCCTCTGAGCTGGGTGCATTCTCCATCTCCTGTAGGGGGAAGATTGTTTTGGGCTACACCGAGGCGGAGCTGCGGGTATGCGGCACTGGCTACCAGTTTGTCCATGCTGCCGACATGCTGTACTGTGCAGAGAACCACATCAGGAGTAAGAGTCCCTTCGTCGGTCCCTCGTACCCACCTCTGAGGCTGATGAGTGGGCTGGGCTACGGCAGCTCCATTGGCTGCTGTGTCAAGCCTGGCAGCTCTTTCACAGAATGCCATGGGGTTGGAAGGGACCTCTGGAGATCATCCAGTCCAACCCCTTGCCAAAGCAGGTCCACCCAGAGCAGGTCCCACAGGAACGTGTCCAGGCGGGTTTTGAATGTCTCCAGAGAAGGAGACTCCACCACCTCCCTGAGCAGCCTCTTCCAGGGCTCTGCCACCCTCACAGGAAAGAAGGTCCTCCTCATGTTGAGGTGGAACTTCTTCTATTCAAGTTTGTGCCCATTTCCTCTTGTCCTGTCCCTGGGCACCACTGAAAAAAGACCAGCCCCATCCTCTTGACACCCTCCCTTTAAGTATTTATAAGCATTGATCAGATCCCCCCTCAGCCTTCTCTTCTCCAGACTCAAAAGGCCCAAGTCCCTCAGCCTCTCCTCGGAAGGGAGATGCTCCAGGCTCCTCATCATCTTTGTAGCCCTCTGCTGGACCCTCTCCAGCAGTTCCCTGTCCTTCTGGAACTGGGGAGCCCAGAACTGGACCCAGTGCTTCAGACGGGGCCTCCCCAGGGCAGAGCAGAGGGGCAGGATGACCTCCCTCCACCTGCTGCTCACACTCTTCCTGATGCCCCCCAGGATGCCATTGGCCTTCTTGGCCACAAGGGCACATTGCTGGCTCCTGGTCATCCTATTGTCCACCAGGACTCCCAGGTCTTTCTCCTCAGAGCTGCTCTCCAGAAGGTCACCCCCAACCTGTCCTGGTGCAGGGGGTTATTCCTCCCCAGGTGCAGCACCTACACTTACCTTTATTGAAGTTTATCTGGTTCCTTTCTGCCCAGCTCTTTATGCCTTGCTGTGAAGCTCTTGTCGCTGCAGGGAGCTTGGGGTGGTGTGTGGTGAGGGGTATTTAACTGGGATGGTGTCCCCTGCATCCGCCAGCTGTGCTACCTCTGTGATGCCACCTGGAAACATCAGCATGACTGGAGGCAGCGCTGCCTCTGGTGACGTGCTGACAGCCCTCGGCACACATGCTTCCTCCCGGCAGTGATGAAGACGGGTGAGAGTGGCCTGACGGTCTTCCGCCTGCTGACGAAGGAGAACCGCTGGAAGTGGGTGCAGGCCAACGCGCGGCTCGTCTACAAGAACGGCAAGCCTGAGTACATCATTGTCACACAGAGACCCCTTGTGTAAGTGCGGGTGGGGACAGACTGGCTTTTTGGCTTTTTTCCATTGGTGTGGGCTCTGGGACACCCTGAGCAAGGCAGCATGTTCGACTTGTCATTGCTGCTTCTGCCTTTTAAAGGAGCAGCCACAGCATCCTGTGCTTTGGTGCTGTTCAGCCACTTTCCCCTCTGCAAGGCCACCATAAAAGTAAGGGAGAAGGCTGAGCAGTGCCCTGCACCTCACCAGGGCAGGGATGTGTCCTGGGCACTGGTTCAGCCCTACCCTGTGGAGACCAGTGGCTGCTCTCTAGCAGCTGTAGGGACATGTGGGTGCAGGAACAACAAGGACCTCAGATGTGGCTGCCCTATGGCAGCAGCCATACAACCCCATCCTAAGGGGTGGCTGCAGCATAGATGAGCAGGGAAAAGGTGTGTCTTCTGCCTGGAAGAGCTCTGTTAGCCTTTGCATTTTAAGTATCATCTCTTCCTGTCCTGCAGAGATGAAGAAGGAGGAGAGCACCTTCGGAAACGGTCCATGCATCTGCCCTTTACCTTTGCTACAGGAGAGGCGCTCTTATACAAAAGTGCTTACCCTCTCCCGGGCTTCCCTGACCCTTTCAAGAGTAAAGGGAAAGCCAGCAAGTCCAAGAAGACCTTCCACAGCCACAGAGGGCATTCCCAGAAGGATGGAGTTGACCCCAGTTCTCTGCTGGGCGCTGTGATGCGACAGGACAAGGCAGTGTATGTCTCCCATCCAGATCCCACACCTAACTGCTCCTTTAGCAGCAGTTTTGTGGACCACCTTGAGGATGCGTCCTTGCTGGGTGCAGGAGGAGATGCCTGGAGTATGGGCACTGCTCCAGTTTCCTCAAGTGGGGACAGCCTCAAAGAGGAGCTGGTGGATTTGCAGCAGGAGGACCCTCTCTTGGCCACCCTGGACTCGCTCTCAATTA
The DNA here is from genome assembly GCA_003697955.1 of Calidris pygmaea. NCBI lineage: Eukaryota > Metazoa > Chordata > Aves > Charadriiformes > Scolopacidae > Calidris > Calidris pygmaea. The sequence goes on from QJSC01011956.1 coordinate 365,729, forward strand.
AGAGTGACGAGAGCTGTTCCAACAACGAGCTCTTCAGTGCACTGGAGGGGCTGGGGCTGAACGCTGAAGACCTGGAGCTCCTGCTGCTGGATGAAAAAATGGTGATGGTCAATATGGGCCCTGACCGCACCCCCTCCCTGAACGACTGCTTCACCAGCAATGATATTCTCTCCTTCATCCATGCCGCTCTGGTGAACAAGCGTGAGGGAGGACAACAGCTCTGTCTCCTGCCGGGCACAACCCTGAGCCCATGTGAAGGCAGCGCTATGTATCAGGCCCATGAGGAGGAGGAGGAGGACTCACAGTGCCTGCCCCAGCAGGTGGTACAGCTTGCCGTTGCCCCAGGCCAGCCCCCTGCCCTGCTGTGGGAACAGCCCCTCCGTGCCGCAGCGCGGCGGCCCCCCAAGCCAGCTGAGGAGGAAGAGCCATCTGAAGGCTTGCAGTGGAGGCCAGACAGGGAGGAGGGTCTGCTCCGTTTCCTCCAGCCAGCGTGGGGCACCCCGTGGGACAAAGTTCCCAGGTCACCCCCAGGAGCCCCCTGCCCACAGGAGCCACCCAGGGCTCAGCAGCTGGAGGGTAACTTGCTGGCGATGCATCCCACCCAAGAGGATGCTCACCAGTCCTTCCAGTGCCAGGGCTGCATGCGACCACCCAGCCAGCCGAAACACCACCACTTGCCGATGAATGGGTTGTGTGGCCACAGCCCTGACTCTGCTCCACACCTCCTTCCTAGCAGCAGCCCCAGCCCATGGCAGGACTATGTCTCCCCACTCCTAGCGTCCCCTGCTCAGCCTGGTTTTTATGGCACCAGCCAAGACTTGATCTCCCAGGATCAGGGCTGCTTGGGTCCAGGACCCAGCATGCCAACCCTACACTTTAATCTGAATGGATTATGCAGCGTGGAGACTGCAGGCAGTGGGGGGTCCCGAGAAGAGATGGTTCCATACTCGAGTTTTCCCCCCCCCTCCTCATACCAGCTTAATCCCGAGAAGCAACTGAGCCCTGTTCCCTCCGTGCCCCAGCACCCTTTCCCAAGCTCTGCTGCAGGGCGCGTTGGGAGTGTTGGCAGTCCCTTGGAGACTCCTGTGAACTCCTATGGGACATACATCTACCCGCTGAGCCAGGAGAGCAGGCACAGGGTAAGGGTCTTTCTCCACTCTCGTGCTCAGTATTTTCCATGTTGGTGTTTCCCGGGGGTCTCGGCACAAGGAGGCAAACACTGGCCGGATGGGGCTTTGAGCAACCTGGTCTGGTGGGAGGTGTCCCTGCCCAGGGCAGGGGGGTTGGAACTCGATGATCTTTAAGGTCCATTCCAACTCTAACCATTCTGTGATTCTATGGTTCATTCTACTGTCGGGTCAATAGACAGGAATTGCCTTCTCTAGCTTGGTGCATGGATAGAAAGAAAGACTTTAGTGTGTTTTCTTTGCACCAAGAGTTGATGAGCAAAAGACCAGAGTGTGGATTCTTCCCTTCAGAAGGTGGTACAAAGCACATGTGAGATGAAGATCTTCTGTACCATAAGGTCTTTCCTTTGTGGAAGCATTCCTTGGCCAATATCTCTCCCTGTTCAGAGCCCATCCAGCTGCTGGTAGCCATCCAGCGTTGCAGGTGGGGTCTCCAGCATTGGATCTGAATGTCATGGGCCCTTCAGGGTTCTGCTCACAAGTGACTTTCCTGGGACTGGGACCAACAGCCCCAGTGGGGACTGCTTAGGGAGGGCATAGCAAGTGAAGGCTGCCTGGCCCTTTCCCCTCTCTGTGATGCAGATGCCATGCATGTCTGTGAGGGGCATGATCTTTCTGGGCTAGGGCTGATAACGTTGGAGACCTGGTCCAGGTCCCGGAACAGCCCATCTGCAAGTGATGCTTCCCCAGCCTGTGGCACCACCAGGCAGGGTGGTGAGGCAGGGTGAGATGTCTCAGTGGTCTGTCCTGCCTCCCTGCTTACCCAGCTCTGCATTGGTGACTGCTGTCCCCTGGGTAGCTTGTGCCTTGCTGCTGGACATCTTCTGATACTCGAAGGCTGCCCTGCTGTCTCGCAGGGGTCTCTGTTAACTTGTGGGGCCAACAGATGTTGTCAAAGCATCTTCTGCTGCTTCTTGGAGGCCAAACTGAGCACCTCAGATCTTTCCATTCTCCAACTCGATACACCAGGTACCTTCTAGCTCTGTTGAAGAGCTTGACTCTGGTCCTGCCTTCAGGTTTGAGGAACAGTGAAGAACATCCCAGATGCATCTCGAGAACTTGGTGGCCACTTCATGTGGCTGGCATGTTTTTGGCTTGCCAGGACCAGTGCAGCAAGGGTGAAAAACTTAGGTGCTTGCTTCAGATGAGGTCCAGGTGCCCATGATTTACGGATAGATTTTCATGAGTGAGCTGCAGGGCTGTGATATCTGGGTCAGGTTCTGCAAAGGTCAATTACCAGGATGTAGGTGAAAATTACTGCCAGCTGAGGAGGTTGGATGCACTTGCCCTCTCTGCACTTTCAGCCTCTCGTCAATGAAGTCAGTGTTTGTGAGAGAGGATGTTGGGGGGTGTATGGGGTCGCTGCTAAACCCCTGTACCATCGGCGGTGTAGGGTAGGGTGGTAGAGCTGCTCCTGCCCCTGCCGGCTTCCTCTGGGCACCAGCCCCATAGGTACTAGTAAAACATTGCGAAACGCCTCAATGCTCTGTTTTCTCTCTCTTCTAGCCTGAAAGCAGCTGTGTTTTGCCCAGCACTCCCATGGGACTCCCCAGAGACCGCCCAGTGCTGGGGGGGAGCCCGGCTCTCCCCTGCCAGCTGCACCCCCGGGCAGAAGCGCTGCCAGATTATCCTCATGCCTCCAGCGGCAACTTCTGTCTCTAGGAGAGAAAGACTGAACTGGACAAAGTAGAGCTACTCCCTGGGGAAGGAGCTGCCTTCAAGTTGCAGATAACAAACCTTCCCCCTGCCACACGTATACTGCCATTGCTCTTGATGTGTGTTGCTTTGGCTCAGATAGGGGTTTTGGGTTTTTTTTTACTTTTTTTTTTTAATCTTATTTTTTTATCAACCTCCCACCACCCTGCCCCTGTTGAGGCTCCATGTGCTGGTCCTGTGAAGGTGTCCCTGGCCTGGGGAGGGTGGTGGCTCTCAGTGGGGCTGGAGGGCAGGTTCCCCTGGGGCACAGGAGCAAGCTGGGCTGCAATGCGGGTCAGCTGGCACTTGCAACCCTGTTTGTATCTTGTGGTGTCCAAGAGTTGTGTGGGTCTTGGTTAGTTGGAGGATTTCAGACTTTGGAATATGTTTGTCACTTGCCATCTCTCTTCCCACCCCCTGACTGCCTTGCTCTTGTTTCCCTGCCCATCCTGTCTGCATATCTTACTGAGCATCAGCTTGTTTGGGCCTTTTATCATTGCTGCTGCCTTTTAAATCTCAGAGACTGTCACTCTGGAAAGACAAAGACGATTGCTCTCTCTTGCCAGCCGGGCTGCCGTGTTGAAGGTGTGACATTCATGTGGCAAATCCCGCACTTTGCCAAGAATGCAGGGAGCGAGCTCTCCTTCACACCAGTCTTTGCAGTTCTGCCATTAACAAAGTGCATTTTTGGTTTTTTTGGTGTGTTTTGCCAGGCTTTTGGGAGCCCAGCCTGCTTCCACGGCTGCCACGGTTTGGTTGTCCCCACAGTGTCTGTGGAAGGCAGCCCTCGCCCCAAAGGACAGACAGGTTTGTCATGACTAATGTCCTCCAGCTTCACCAAAGCTTTGCAACTACATGCATGATCCTACACAGATGTGAAACAGGAAAGCTTTTCACCTCTAGTGTTAAATTTCCTGCCATCCTGGCCAGACACCTGTGGCTGTGCCCATGTTGCCTCTTTTATGAAGAAAGTGAACCCTGATTTGTGTTCTCGTGTTGCACTGGTCCTTTCCCAAGGCCAGCTTTCCTTGTGTCCCAAGTGTTCCCAGTTGTTAGGATCCAGATTAGACCTCCTGTAGCAAACACCCTGGGTTCTGCTGTATTGTACATGATGGGTCCAGGTTGGCTGACAAGAAGTTTTTCTCCTGGCTCATGGGATGGGAAGTACTGGATGGGTCTGAAGTGGGGGTCTTTCCCAAACAGCAGGAGCAGGCTGGCATATAAGCCACACCTTGTATCTGTGCCTAAAAAGATTGCAGATAAATAGAGTAGCTGCCTAACCTAAGGAGATGATTTCAGATTTACTGTACAAAAAAAAAAAAAAAAAAAAAGAATGATAAAAATTATACTTAAGGTACTTATAGAGTGATAAATACAGCCCATTTGTGTGTATATAATGAGTTGACAGACTTATTTTAATGCCATTCCACTGGAGAGAAAAAAAACCTCCTACTTTCCCGAAGTAGCATCCTATGGGATGGGACAGAGAAGCTGTTCAACAGATCAGAAATACAGCGACCTTTTAAGAAACCTGACAAAGTGTCATCCCTCCTCCTGCATGTCTCGCTTTGGTTTCGTGTGAACTTTCTGTTCTTTTCATTTCAATAAATGGTTTCGGACCTCAGCTCCAGGCATCTCGCTTGCTGGTTGCATGTCTCTGTCTCAAGCATGTCGGGGTTTGGCCAGTTGCAGCATTGGAGCCCAGGTCCTGCTGTTGGCAACCCAGGCTGGCAGGCAGGAATCACCCTCATGCGACTGAGGTGGTTGCAAGCTGTCCGGTCGAGGTGGATAAAAAACCTTCCTCTGTTTCCCCCACTAGAGGAAGGCAGAGCCTCTTGAAGGCTCCTACAAAGGGGTTTTCTCAGCTTGTACCTTCTTTTCCTTGTTCCTGGGAGTACGCCCAAGTCACACGGTGGAGAGAGCCCAGCCTGGGGACCTTTATCCACTGCTTTTGGTGAATAGCTGAGGTTTACAGGGCTGGAGAAGCGGTCAGCTGAGCTTCTGCATGAATTTGGGGTGTAGGCTGGCTTGGGCACTAAGTTTTGGCTCCTGCTAGCCCTGTCTGCTTAGGGATATCTGAGCTGCTGCTGTTCAGCCCTTGGAGAAGAAAATTTCTTCTGTGTACAATTGCTCTTGGTTCAGTACTGTTGTCCCATCTGATGCTGGGGACTGCCACGTGCAGGATGCACAGCCTGGAAGAACCAAAGAGGGCACGGCCAACCCACCTCAGCTGCACTCACAGCCTTTGGAATGCCAAGCACACACACCACCCAGTTTCCAGCTCCTGCTGTGGATGTGTCTGCGGCCCCACGGGTACCTGGGGGGACTTTCCAAAGTCCCTGACTGCCAATACTCTGTTGAATCCCAGGCGCTGAGAACAAACCTAATCATTGGCCAGCTTTGTTCTTGAGCCAGGTCCTGGGTGTCTGGGCAATCATACCATTGCCAAATACTCTCACGGGTTTCTCCTTTTCCTTGCCACTCATTTCCACAGCCCCAAGAGCTTCCCAGCAGCCAAATGACCTAGGGAGGACTGCAGCCCTCCTGGCTTTGGCAGCAGGGTGCTGTGGTTCACTCAGCCGTGTGTCAATTTGCCCAGTGCTGTGCTTCTATGAGGTCTGTGGAGCAAAAGCCATCATCTCTGCACCCGGAGGTGCCCTGCAGCAAGTGCCCTGTGCTCTCCAAGGAGGCCAGTACATCCATAATTCATGCCCATCCTCACACCAGCTGCTGCTTGTTTTCCCCTGGCCTTATTGCAGCACACCGGGGCAGTGCAAGGAGCCTGGCTGGAGAAAAACCTCCCACGTGAGCTGCAGCAAAGGACAAGGCACCATTCAGCATCCACAGCCTGCCCTGAGCCATGGTGGTAGAAAACGGGGCTCAGGCAGATGCGTTGTTGCACTCTTGTTCGCACTCCTGGGGCAAGTGGTGTCTCATGGGGTGAGTTCACCCCTGAAGAGCTGGACAGGCCTGAGGAAGGTGTGAGAAAAGAAGACACAGAGATTCAGGGATGCTTGTGCAGCTCTGGGCTTGGCTCTGTCCAAGAAGAAGAAGAGCTGTGGTGAAGAAGAAGAGCTGTGGGAAGAAGAGCTGTGGTGCTCCTGGCTCCAGTCTCCTCGCAGCAGGGGAAGATGTGTTCCTCAGGGGTCAGTACTGGGACCAGTGCTGTTCAACATCTTTGTTGGAGACACGGACAGTGGGATAGAGTGCACCCTCTAACGTAAGTTTGCCGATAATACCAAGCTTGGTGGCATGGTCCACACGCTGGAGGGAAGGGATGGCGTCCAGAGGGAAGTTGACAGGCTTCAGAGGTGGGCCCATGACAACCTCATGCAGTTCAACCAGGCCAAGTTCAGGGTCCTGCACCTGGGTCATGGCAATCCCAGGCACAAATACAGGTTGGGCGGAGAATGGCTGGAGAGCAGCCCTGAGGAGAAGAACTTGAGGGTGTTGGTGGATGAGAAGCTCAACATGAGCCAGCAGTGTGCACTGGCAGCCCAGAAAGTCAACCACATCCTGGGCTGCATCAAGAGAAGCGTGGCCAGCAGGTCACAGGAGGTGATTCTACCCCTCTGCTCTGCTCTGCTCTGGTGAGACCCCACCTGGAGCACTGTGTCCAGCTCTGGAGTCCTCAACATGGGAAAGACATGGACCTGTTGGAACGGGTCCAGCGGAGGGCCATGAAGATCATCAGAGGGCTGGAGCATCTCTGCTACGGAGACAGACTGAGAGAGCTGGGGTTATTCAGCCTGGAGAAGAGAAGGCTCTGGGGAGACCTCAGAGCAGCCTCCCAATATCTGAAGGGAGCTACAGGAGAGCTGGGGAGGGACTCTTTGTCAGGGAGTGCAGTGACAGGACAAGGGGGAACGGTTTTAAATTGGAAGAGGGGAGATTTAGATTAGATACCAGAAAGAAATTCTTTGCTGTGAGGGTGGTGAGAGCCTGGCCCAGGTTGCCCAGAGAAGCTGTGGCTGCCCCATCCCTGGAGGGGTTCAAGGCCAGGCTGGATGGGGCTTGGAGCAACCTGGTCTGGTGGGAGGTGTCCCTGCCCAGGGCAGGGGGGTTGGAACTGGATGATCTTTAAGGTCCCTTCCAACTCTAACCATTCTATGATTCTGTGTGTTTGGGTGGCCGTACTCCAGGTGTACTGAGGAGGTGAAACTCTTACACCTGGCACTCTGCTCTGCCTCCACCTCTCCTAGTCCTACACCCTCCATGCACTCTCTCTTCCTCCATGCCCAGGGCCTGCCAGCGACTCTGCTGTGTAGTTACAGGCACCCAAAAATACATGACTTACATGTGGATCCAAAAGAACTTAGAGTTAGTCAAGTTGTGTTAGAACAGCACAACCAAAGACTTACTGAAGTCCAGTTGGGTGCCTTACAAGCACTGATGAGTTGCAGCCTTCTTGCATGGGGAGATGGAAGCTGGCAGTGAGAAGGGGCTGGGCCTGGATGAGAGCCCCATGCCCTCTCGAGGAACAGCCCCCGGTGTCCCCTTACCCATAGCAGAGGATGCAGCTGACCTGGGANGTGTTAGAACAGCACAACCAAAGACTTACTGAAGTCCAGTTGGGTGCCTTACAAGCACTGATGAGTTGCAGCCTTCTTGCATGGGGAGATGGAAGCTGGCAGTGAGAAGGGGCTGGGCCTGGATGAGAGCCCCATGCCCTCTCGAGGAACAGCCCCCGGTGTCCCCTTACCCATAGCAGAGGATGCAGCTGACCTGGGAGCAATGGTGAGAGCATCATGGCTCTGTTCATGCCCTGCTGGGGAGGGAGGAGATTCAGTGCTTTTGATGGCATGCATGCAGGGGAGGCGGAGAGCAAAGGCTATTATTATTTTTTTTCCCTCTGCATCTTTCTCCTTTGCCCTCATGCCCACCGTTTTCCCAAGCTGTAGCAAAGCCCAGCCAGAGCAGTGTCTGCGAGTTGCAGCCTGCAGCAAAAGGAGGCTCCCGGCTCGATCCAGCTGGGAGAGGTAATATCTGATGTTGCCTGCATCCATGAGGCTGAAAGCACCAGTCCCCAGGTGGCATCGTGGAGGCCAGGAGCAGATGTCTCCCAGGACACCAAGGCGGCAGAGAGCAAGGTAAATATTTCTATGAAAGCTCAGCCTGGTGTTTGCCCACACCGCCTACATGCACCATCCATTATACATGGGTGCTGGAGCTGCGGGCAGTAGAGCAGAACACTTTCTGATGGTTTGTGCGTTAAATAGAGATGAAGGAGGACATGGGGGTTGTGTGTGTGTGTGTGTGTTCATTCACATCTGGCCCACGTTCTCTTCTCCGGCTGTGGCTCAGTGCCGGGCAAGAGGAGAGCTGTGGACCAGTGCTGCATCTTGACTTGGGACACCTGGGACAGTGGGTGTAAAGGGAACTAGTGTGCTCCTGGGGAACAGCTGAGAATTTCACTTTGATTTAAACAATTGAAAAAACAACTCAGAAAAAGTATAAAGTCTCTTCTAATACACAGGTACTATAGAACATCTGGAATTTGCAATGATTTGTACCCAATACTGAGTTGAGTGGCCAGCCGCGTACACAACCTTCTGTGCCTTTCCTGTGCGATGGGCATTAGATATCAGCCATCTGCCCAAAGAAATATATTTGTGTATTCTTTTCATAGGTCCAAAGGCTGTCCAAGCCTGGCTGGTGATATGGAGAATGATGGAGCTCATCAACCATCATTCTGGAAGGAATGACCAGCTCATGAGTAGGAGGTACCTTTGAACAATGATACTGTTGTTACTATGTTTATCATCATCCTCATCATCATGATTATTATTGTCTGGACCTAGGAAAGGTGGATTTGGATGGGCTGAAACTTTTCATGTTGTTTGATAAATGTGTGTGTCACAAAAAAGAATCGTGAAGCTAATATGAAGTCTCTGTATAGGAAATGTTTTCGGTTCCCTTGTTTAATTATTTAATACTGAAACTTACTTATAGGTTTTCTTGACAGGTTTTAGAAAGATATAGTCAAAACCCAGCATTGCGTTTAACCTCCAGTGAAACACTTCTTTTCAACCCAGAACATGTTAGCTTTCATTTTGTATTTCTTAGTTTCTGCAAAGTTTGAGGGTACTAATTCTAGGTTGACAGAAGGAACGCCTACATGGGAGTGATCTAGATCACCAGAGGTACCTGGGGACCAGCAACGGTGTGTCTGAGACAGGCAAGGACCTGAGCTGCTGGCATATCTATAACCAAAGATGGCAAGAAGATGAAGTCAGCCTCTCCTATACCAGTCTTGCTGGACACCAGGACAGCACTAGTAGACGAGGGAGGCAGAAAAGGAGCATCCATCCTTCTCTGGCATAGATTCACGAATGAATGCTGTCAATCAGCCCTGGCTGGCTGGCGTGCCGCTGTGATGGGGTGGTTCCCCAGGAGTGCAGGGCTTGGTTTCTGCAGAGCCAGCCCATTTTCTTAGGAGGGCAGGGGGAGGCTACATTACTTTGCCAGTTTGTACCCTCACAGCATCATTGAGGTTGTATCTGTTGGATCCCTTCTCCTGAGAGTTTGCTATATCAGGACACCACAGAATTAGCTTTATGCTAAACTAACTAGCATCTCCTGGTGTTGGAGTCACCTACACCTGGTTACTTTAATGCTGTTTGTTGGCTATAGCCATGTATTGCCATCCTTGCCCTTTCTCCTCATGTGTGGGCAGCCTGTTGCTGTCCTGCAGCTGTGAGAAGCTCCTGCCTTTGCTAACAAATGTACTGTTGTTGTTATGTTGCTGATATGTCTCCTAAATGTCTTCCCACTGAGCAGAGGTGTTCTAGGGCTGTTTGGTGTCACGGTGTCTCGTGTCTGCTTTGAATTCCGCCCTCCCCCCCTCCAGCTTCCTCCAAAAATCATTAATTCCTCTCTTCCTGGCCAGCTGTTAGCAGTGGTTGGTAAACCCTCAAACACATCTGAGAGGATTTCCAAACTGAACAGGCGGACCAAGTGTCACATCTCTCTTGCACAGTCCTCGACATTGATGCTTGGCTCCAGCCCCTGCTGTTCTAGCCATCTCTACTGGTTTTGGCTCTCTGGAGGAGGAAATGGCTCTTGCAAGCTTGTCCAAGAACAGTTTGCATCTCTGTGCTTGCTGCCTTTTCACAGGATAGCTCATGCCAGAAAAACCCTTGAGTGTGAAATAACATTAGTGTTAAAAATCCCAGCCCAAGCTGACGGTGGCCTGGCCACACAAGGGAAAGGGAACTGCAGCTCTCAAGGGAGAAGAAAATCCATTTGCACGTTGGCCCTCTGCAAAATCAATAGCTGGAAGTACTTTGCAGAAAGCAGAACCCAGCAGTCAAGAGTCTAGCAAACAAGTAATGCTGTGTCTGCACACAAAGTGGAGGAGCTCAGAAGTGGGCTGAGCCTATCAGTCCTAGGGACAGAAGTGACACTGAACCTGTCACCCCCGCTGCTGGTGAGGCTACCACAGAGCATCGTGTCTTTGGAAGGTCCTTGCTTTTGCTCAGACCCGGTTGCCTTCCTGTGGGGTCAGTGGGTAGAGTTATTTGAGCTAATTTGTGGACCGTAACAAACATGTTGGGCTGGAGTATTCTGAGGTGCACTCTTGAGTTGCAGTGATCCCGTGTGGTTCCATCCATCCCCAAAGGGAGATCGGCTGAGTTCTGGTAAAAGGTGAACTTTATGCCTGAATCAGAGCCTCTGCAGATTCAGGCTTCTCCTCTCCTGCCCCTGGAGAAGGAGGGGTTGTGAGTTTGATCCCGGGCTTTACAGATTTGATCCTGCCCTTTGAGTATTTGCCAGCAGTAAATTTTTGAGTTGTTTTTCCAAGGTGTCCATGTGCCTGCCAGCACTTGACCTGGGGAACTTTTTCCCAGTGCAGGCAGGAAAGGAGTGCTCCCGGGTGGGTTACAGGTGGTGCAGAGGGACTGGGAGCTGGGCATGGACAGCCTCACGAGGCTCCCTGCAAAGCCCCCTCCATGGGGCATGGCACCCGAGGGGGAACAGGAGGAGGGTGGCAGTGGGGAAGCTCAGCCCTCTCTTTCCCCTCAGCAGGAATAAAGTTCCTGCAGCGAAGGAGGCTTTGAAGAAAGGTGGAAGGGACACCAGGCAAGACTGTGGCAAGCTGGGAAAGGAACAGGCCAAGCATTATACGTGCTGGCTGCACCCCCGTGGAGGTAATCTCGTAGTTATTTTAGACTCCAGCTGGGAAGCAGCTCTGATCCCAGCTTTTGCAATATCCTGCCAAGACCATGCTCCAAATCTTCTCTTGCTGGCTCTGAGTAAGACAGACCGCGTGGCGAGTGGCTGCCAGCATCAATCGAGGTGAAAGACCTTCACGCTGCTCCATGCTGCTGGGTGTGCATTTTGTGCCTTGCTGCCCATCTCAGAGCTCCTGGGAAGAGGAAGTAGGACCTTGGTTTTGGTGTTTCTTTCTTTTCCCATGATATGCAGATTCAAAGATAAATATGGAGCCATTGGATCCATTCCACCTGATGCCAAGGAGTTCCTTGCTCCCCAAAACCATCCTGTGCAAACATGGGAGTTCCTTCTCCCATGGAAGATTACCAGGATTGACAGCAATAATAGGATGCATTTTAGGGCTTTCTTGTGCTAGTAATACATGTGATGGAGCTGTCTCACTTTCTAAATTTGTGTGAACGCACGCAAAATCCAAAAGCCCATGCCCTTGCCTCTGTGTGTTTCAGTGGGTTTCTTCACACACAAGGTGTTCAGAGGTATCTATCATCACTAAAGAAATGCAGACTGGGTGGCATTTGGGCACTTTCTGCTTGCTTTCAGTCTGTGTCCTGGAAATACATCGGAAATGTGCAAAGAAGCTCAAATCTGAGCTCTTCTCAATTTACCAGCAGTGATGGCTGTTCCTTCAGCAGTGTTTCTGTACCATTGTTAGGTCTGGAGTAAAGTATAATCTCATGGTGGGACTTCAAAGTTGTGGATCATATCTCCTAGGCATGCGCTGTACTTGCTCAAAGCATGCTTTGGAGGATTCAGCCTCACTGATGGCCTCAGCGATGCTCCTCAAGCAGCAAGACCAGGAAGAATTAACTGCAACAGCTGCTAGCCCTCAGATCCCACAAGGATATAGTGTCCTTACACCCCTTGCCCAGTTGTGCTTGGCTGTGCTTTGATTTGGTGGGTTGTCAGAGCTGGATCATGAAGCAGTTTTTGGAGTTTGGTTTTCTTCTTTGTTTTCAGGATGAAAAAGCAAAACTTAGCTGGTTTGGGGGGGGGGGGGAGGAAGGATAGAAAGAACTTGGTTTAAAGCAAACGTTGCCTTCCTAGCCAAGTAGTTTAAGCAAGATAAGACTCTACATCCCTTGAAATACATTGAGTGTGGCTCTAGGGGCCATTGTGGAGACCCAGCACTGTAAAAACACAGATTTCAGGGAAAGCCTTATGCACTGTGACAATTTAAAGTACCCCCGAAGGGCGTCCACTCAGGCAGAAGCACGCTTTATTTGAAGCCTATTACGAATGAGACAGGAGAACAATTTGTTTGCTGGAAGACGGGCAGCGGATCACTAAAGCAGAGCAGAGGAGACAAAGCAAGCCAATTTGCAAAAGGGCAAAACACGGACGAGGTGGGTACATTCTATCTGCACTCCAGGGTGTCCTTCTGCTCTCCACTGAGACAGGGTGGAGGAGCTGGGCTTCAGGATCCTGAGTGTCTGTGGCTTGTGGCATCCCTGGACGCATGAGGGGACTTGCCTGCCCTGAGCCAGGTGGTCACTGTGCAGTGCAGTGAGGCCACCAAGCAGCAGGTACCCTTCCAGGGGCATTGGGGCATCCCCTTGGCTCTGCTCTTCCTCCTGTTTATCCTGATCATTGGGGCCAAGGGGAGCATTTCTTAGTGTGTTTTGATAGGTCCTGTGCTCAGCTGTTATGGTCCAGGACCTGGTCTCCAGGTGGCAGCAGCTCACTTAGGGCATCCTGTTATCTGCATGTAAATAGTGGGAAACCAAACCCTATTGATCTGTGGAGAGGGGAAAAAAGAATGAGGCAAGCACATTTGGGTTGTGGGGGAGGCTGACTGCACACCGCCACAGGGATTTTAATTTATCTTCTTTTTGAGGGGAAGGGACTTCCCTTTGCTAAAGCAGAAGGCAAAGTGCTCAGAATTATGAAATCTTATTGGATGTCAAACCCAATATTTTTTTAAATAGGAAAATGAAATATCTGAAATCCTCCATCTGAAAAATAAAGGACTTTCTCTTTTTTTCCAGAGCCTATCTCAAAGTGGTTAGGAAAAAAAGCAAGATGATTGTCTTTCATTCCAGCTGCTTAAAACTCCCTGGGTGTGCATGTTTTACTGCTGACTCTGTGTGGAAGAAATGAGATCTGCATGAGTTAACAACATCATAACCTCCCGTATGGCCTCAAGGACAGACCGCATCTTTCCGAATGTCTGGAAACAATGAATTCATCTGAGTGCTCGTAAGTTAATCAGAATATGAGAATAGATGGAAAACCAGTTCCCTGTCCAGTGGATGGTGTGCAACCTAGAATGGCCTAGGAGCTCTTTGTGTATGGGCAACACAAATGCCACAGCTCATTTAGGGATAACTGACCTCTACTGACCAAAGGGATATTCCATACCATATGATGTTGTGTTTGGCAATAAAAGCTTAGTGAACGCAGGAGGAAGGGAGGATGCTCATGGTCATGGTGTTTGTCTTCCCAAACAACTGTTACGCTAAGGCCCTACTTCCCAAGCAGTGGCTGGGTATCTGCTTGATGATGGGAAGTAGGGATTGAATCCCTCTTTTTGCTCTGCTTGCGCATGCAGCTTTTGTTTTCCCTGGGAAGCTCTCATCACCTCAATCCATGAGTCTTCTCATCTTCCTTCTATTTTCTCCCTATCCTACAACAGAGAGGAGCAAGAAAAAGGCTGGGCAGGTGTTTGGCTGCTGCCAGGGGTCAACTCACCATACCCAGGTTCTCCACTTGGTTTGGTGTCTTGGTGTTGCCTCCCATGGAGGGGAGTGTGTGACTTAGTACCCCTAGAAATGCAGTATCCACGGCTATGCATTTGCTACGCAAAAATTAAATGCATGCTGTCTTGAGAGATACTTTGTGTGTGCTGAGGAAGTCATGTCATTAGGACCCATGGCATTACCAGTGTGAACCAGGAAAAGTGAGGACTTTCAAACAGCCCTGCTCTGTGTTACTGGGTCCATGAGCCAGAGAAGGTGCCTTAGCTCTTATGAGCCACTCACTTCAAGGATCTGCTTCCTGGGATTTGAGCTGACAATCTGCCTGAAGGATCCCAACCTACAACGGATCTGCCTGGTTGCTCTTCATTTCATCCAGATGTTATTCCCCATCTCCTTAAAGGCAGGACTTGCTTTGGTGCTAAGGGTTCTTCTAGGACAGCCCCAGAGCGATATGCATGGAATAGGCTGATGAAGATATCTTTGCCCTTACTTAGCAATTACACCTGAGGTCTTCCGCTGCCTGGTAAGCTCAGAGCATGACAAATGCCTCCTACTGCCATTCCCTGTCACCCACTGCAGTTTCTGTAGTACGTACAGCCATTCTGCTGCATCTTACCTTTAGGGGCCAGTCCAGCGGGAACTGGGGGCTTCATTCAACATGAGAAGGGCCCTCAGTTTCTTCCTGTGGCACTAGCCTCTAGCACGAAACTGCTCACAGTTTTGAGAAAGCCAGTGGGGCTTTCTTAAAAAGGCAGCCATTCCCACTCCACGGGAGTGCAGGTCCCCTCGCGGATCCCACCATCAGTGTGATAACACAGCTATCATGTTATGCTTTAGTCTACATTTGGCTACGCTGAGATTTCAGTCCCTAAAACTCCTGCTGCCACCCCCAGTGGCTGAGCATCCCCAGCCCGGTGACTGGCTGGAAGCTGGCAGCTGGAGGGGTTTTAACCCTTGACCTCCTGATCTGTACCGGGACCTCTGTGGTCAGCACTTACACATTTTTCAACCATCTATTTAATATGTACCCTCAAAACGGCTCTGCTGAGTGCTCCAAAAACTCCTTCAGAAGTAATAAGAGAGAAACCTGCTGATAACCTTCCAAGGTCCTTGGCTTTTTCCATAAGCTTCCCCTCCATGCTGGTCCCCGTGTCTTTGAAAGCAGCAATCTATGAACTTCAGCTCAGTCCTGAAAAGCAAACAGCACAGCAGCTCTAGCAACAGCCTTTCCCCAGTGTACGTAAACTGACTATCACTTAATAAGCCACAGCACTTAATGAACTGTGGGCAAGTCCCTTTGTCTATACTAAACCCTGGGCAAACAGCTGCCAGGGGCAATTACGGACTCTGGTTTTTGTGAATAACCTCGTCAGCAGGCTGGTTTGGTCTTCTTGTTTGGGTTTTGCTGCGGTCTGTGCTGACACACGGTGACATTGATGGCGGTGACTCCGTACATTGTGCTCCGAGGCAGGGGAGATGGAAAGGGAGCTCTGCCTGCAGAGCAGGAGGGCCAGCACAGGGTGCTTAGGGCCACTGCGCTCCCCACCTGGCCGGGCAGCTGGGGACACCGTGGGGAGTCTCATCCCCACGTGCTGCTCTGGCCTCACACCTCTCTGCGTGGTGCCTCTGGCTGAGTTCTGCCCAAGCATCTGCCACAACCAGGTGGTTGTCCACCATGCCGTGTCCAACAGCCATGAGCCACCTCATTGCCAGCTCCTCTCTGGTCTGAGACCCTCCCAGGCTGCGTGGTGAGGTGGTGCTGCATGACTAGCATGGGACAACCATCTGCCCTCTGGTTGAGGAGCTATGCTCCAGCAGAGCGTGGAAGGAAGGGAGAGAAAGCCACATGGGTAGAAAAGGGAGAGGAGGTTGTGCCAGGAGGGAGCTGCAGCCCATCAGCCTATCAGTAAAACACATGCAGCAAATACTCATCCTAATGAAATAAATTGTTTCATTATAAATTATCTAGCTGGAAAAAGAAAGGCAGATGCACCAAGAGCAGAGCAAAATGGACTCAACCTCCTGATAATTTTACAGCAGGCTAGGTAGGACTGTGACTTCTATCAAGCACCTCTTTATTTTCTCTCCTCCCATTGTCTAACCCCTGGGGAAAGAGCACATCTGATAGCCCTGAAATGAGCAGTTCTTCCAGAGAATTAAGGCTGTGTTGCATCCTTGCTAACCTTCTTTACTTGCCTCCAGGCAGCCTAAGTTAAACTCAGCAGCTCTTCCAATACAAGTGATTTGATGACAAAGGTATGAATACAGAGGATGATTTACTCAACAGACTGCATCCCTTGGAGATCCTGGGAAGTAGGACATGTGTTGAGAAGCCATCTTCTCAGATACCAGCCGCGTCCAGTGAACACATGGGAACCAAGTTGAGCTGCTTGCATTTTATACATCAAAGATAAGCATGTGGGATCTGCCTGCAGGAAGGTCCCTAGCTCTGTCACACAGGCCATGAAGGGCTATTCAGATGTTAGTTAGCATGAAGAACGAGGCAGTCTCACAGAGCTTATCCATGCAAGTCCAAAGGCCAAGGCTGCATCTTGATGCCCTCTTACAGGGAGGTGGCAGAGGTGCGCCAACACCGTTGCTGTCCGGGGGTCATTGAACAGTGTTCCCTGCAGGGCACTGGTCCTGATTTGCATGTTAACAAGGAAGCACTGAATCAAGCACTTTTCTTTGTTTCCTTAAACCTCATCAAAAGTTAGGCTTTACCATAAGTAAAAGTCCTTCGTTTTGACTTTCTGAACCTGTTGCTTCCATATGACCTTGTATTGATGTGATTATGTGGCCATGGTATTTTAAGATCTGCTTAGATTTTATGGGAATGAAGCATTTTGATGCTTTTGAACCATAGTCTGGGGGGAAAACTTGTTCTGGGGATGGCGGGTGCATTTCCTCTCCCCCTTTGCCTTATCTGTTTAGCAGGGAAAATTCAGATTTGCAACTAACACTTTGCCGTCTGTGTTTGGAAGAGATTTATACACAGTATAAATCTAGCAGGGCTAGCCAGCATTTTCCTTTAAAGAAAAAAATCAGAGAGGAAACTGGGTTTCAAATGCAATAAATGTTCAATGAAGAGTTTCTTGTTTCCAGGGAAAATGCTGACATTTTTGTCAAAATCAACATTTAAAACATGTTTTGTTTTTCAAATGAAGCTGTTTTGGCTTCATTTGAAAATTTCAAATTCATCCAGAATTTGAAATATATTTATCATCTCTTCTAGATCCTATGTCCTACGTGTTATATTTTTGCAAGTTACAGGTGAAGCTCTTTATGAGTTTTTATCCTGTGTTTCTGCAGGAGTGTTTCTCCCACCTCTTGGTAAGGTCCCAATGTTCTTTCTCTGATTCCTTTGTACTGTTTCCTAGACTCCTTTTTTAATAGATGTGTTTGAAATCCCAAGTAATGCGTCTTTCTGCCTTAGCAGTTAGAATTGAATCCAAGTGAGTTAAAGCAAAGATTTCCAGACCTCTTTGCCTTTTTCTGGAGCTGGGATGTCAGAGGGATCCATCTGTTTCCCCTGAGTTGTTCCTATCTTCCAGTGGAAGCACGAGGCATGGTGTGCCCGTGGTGTTAATGAAATCTCTTACAGTCTATGAAATTTGGCAAGGGTCTAAGAGAGAGGCACAAGAGTCTGACACTGGCTGTTTGCTTTTTTCCCCATGAGCTTTTGCCCTGAGGCAAAGCTATTTCAGGCCCAAAACCCACCATCTCCCTGGGACCCCAGACATATGGCTTGACTTGAAAATCTCACCAAAAGCATCACCTTTACTGTGTGGGGTTGTTAATTGATTTCGTAGCACCTACCCCTCTGGGGCCATTTGTTTGGAAGCAGCCACAATCTCCCTGATGTTGCTCTGGAAGAGCCTTGAATCTTTCGGCACTCATGAATAAAACATGGTGCTCCATGAAGTGTAGGAGTTATTCTTCAAAGGCCTCATATGGGCAAATCAGATGCGTATGGCTTTGTTGGATCTTTAAGTTCACAGACAGAAGGGGCACCTCTAAGCATTGCTATTGTGAACACAGTAGCCTGGTGCTAGTTATGGGGACACTGAATATGGGACTTGGGAGACATAAAACTGAATGGAAACCACTACTGAGGAGAAGGATCTGGGAGTTCTGGTGGAGAGTAAACTCTCCATGAGCCAGCAATGTGCCCTTGTGGCCAAGAGGGCCAATGGGATCCGGGGCTGTGTAGGGAAGAGTGTGGCCAGGAGGTGGAGGGAGGTCATTCTCCCCCTCTGCTCTGCACTGGGGAGGCCACAACTGGAATCCTGCGTCCAGTTCTGGGCTCCCCAGTTCAAGAGAAACAGGGAACTGCTGGAGAGTCCAGCACAGGGCAACAAAGATGATGGAGGGATTGGAGCATCTCCCTGATGAGGAAAGGCTGAGAGAGCTGGGGCTCTTGAGCCTGGAGAAGAGAAGGCCAAGGGGAGACCTTATTAATGCTGACAAAGGTGGCTTGAGGGAGGATGGAGCCGGACTCTTTTCAGTGGTTCCCAGTGACAGGACGAGGGGCAACGGGCACAAGCTGGACCATGGGAAGTTCCACTCCAATGTGAGGAAGAACTTCTTTGGGGTGAGGGTGGCAGAGCCCTGGAAGAGGCTGCCCGGGGAGGGTGTGGAGTCCCCTTCTCTGGAGATCTTCAAGCCCCACCTGGATGGCGTCCTGAGTGATGTGCTCTGGGCAGCCCTGCTTTGGCAGGGGAGTTGGACTGGATGGTCTCTAGAGGTCCCTTCCAACTCTGATAATTCCGTGATTCTGTGATTCCATGAATGTGTGGCCAGCATGTGGCATTACAGGTCGAACATAGCAATTACAATTTGCTCCCGTGCAGTCCAGTGTAACAAGAGCTCCCCCATGCCGACAGAGGCCATAGTCGAAATACAGGCAGAACTGAACTCCATATCCAGTGGAGGAGAGAAAAAGGGACAAGGAGAGGACAAAGGCTCTTCCTGTGCTTCCCAGAGCAACATCATGGAGAGGAAAAACAGTGAGGGTGAGGAAAAGCCTAGCTATCTAGATAACTCACTCTAGCCGTGTTCCTTTGGCTGAGCTGGCAATTGACACTCCTACCGCAGTGCTCAGGCACTGGAGATACAGGGCTGAGCTTCAATAGCTGGGGCTGTGGGTGGAGGCCCCAGTAGAGGGGCTGGTCAGGGCTATCAAGGCCTACTAGTGCCATCAGTGATGATGAGAGCCTCTCCACCTTGGAGAATCTTGGGGTTAGCTTCCCCCTGGCTCTGGTAGCTTTAGGGGAGAAGGGAGGATTGTGAGCATGAGAGGAGATATCACAGAATCACAGAATCACAGAATCTTCTAGGTTGGAAGGGACCTTAAAGATCATCTTGTCCAACCGTCAACCTAACTTTGACAAAAATAGACACCCGCACAACAAACAAGAAGCATCACCATCACTAAACCATACCTCCCAGCACTACATCAACCTGTCTTTTGAACACCTCCAGGGATGGTGCCTCAACCACCTCCCTGGGCAGCCCATTCCAATGTCTGATAACCCTTTCGGTGAAAAAGATTTTCCTAATATCCAGCCTGAACCTCCCCTGGTGTAACTTGAGGCCATTTCCTCTCGTCCTGTCGCCTGTGACTTGAGAGAAGAGACCGACCCCCACTTCTCTACACCCTCCTTTCAGGTAGTTGTAGAGAGCGATAAGGTCTCCCCTCAGCCTCCTCTTCTCCAGGCTGAATAACCCCGGCTCCCTCAGCCTCTCCTCGTAAGGCTTGTGCTCCAGACCCCTCACCATCTTTTTTGCCCTTCTCTGGACCCGCTCCACGCCTCTATGTCTTTTTTATGGTAGGGGGCCCAAAACTGGACACAGTACTCGAGATGGGGCCTCACCAGTGCCGAGTACAGGGGGACGATCACCTCTCGGGCCCTACTCACCACACTGTTCCTGATACAGGCCAGGATGCTGTTGGCTTTCTTGGCCACCTGGGACTGATATGGACTGATCTCATTCGCAGGGAACAGGGAAGAGCCTGTGACTTTTAGGCGTTCAACCCAAGGTGCTTCACTGGAGAAGTTGTTTCTGTTTTTCCAAAACTGGTCTCTTTGAAAACTTTCCATGTTGGGTATCTAAGATGAGCACCAACCAGTTCCTTGTCGAGCTGCTCAGGTGGAAGGAGCCACGCTGGCAGATCCCTGCCATGGGGTTCCTTCCTGAGGTGAGCCTGATGGTGAGCGCTGCCTTGCTGAGCTGCCTCCCACCGCTCTGCCCCCTTGTAGCCACAGCTGCGGGGGGAGCCCAGTCGGTGGAGCTGGGGTAGAGGGTGGGCTGCTGTGTGCCCTTAGCCCCTTGCTGCTGAGGTGACACTTGTCCCCACCTGCATTTCGTGCCTCTCCTTGTACCAGCTCTCGGTCTGCCATCATGGTGCCTCGAAGGTGGAGGAATCAGGGGCTGCTGAGGACCAGGAGGCACAGTGGAGCGGGTGGGCAACCTGCCCTGGGGCACGGGGCAAGGAGCCCAGGGGCTCTCCATAGCCACTACCACCACTGGGCTGGGCTGCCTGGGGCAGTGCCTGTGCCCTGTGCTGCTGGCTGGACCCTGCCCTGTGTGGTGCCGGCTGGGCACCCCTCTCACTGCTCCGTGTGTTTCAGCTCCTGGCCTGACGGGGCTGAGTGTGTGGGCTGACCGCATCCTGCAGCTCACCCCCGGGTACCTGCAGAGTGGCGAACGCAGCGTGATGCTCAGAGGCCTCATCGCGCTCCGCAAGAGACCCAAGAGGGTGAGTATAAGAAGTTCCACCTAAACGTGAGGAGGAACTTCTTTCCTGTGAGGGTGGTAGAGCACTGAAACAAGCTGCCCAGAGAGGTGGTGGAGTCTCCCTCTCTGGAGACATTCAAAACCCGCCTGGACACGTTCCTGTGGGACCTGCTCTGGGTGGACCCGCTTTGGTGGGGCGGTTGGACTGGATGATCTCCAGAGGTCCCTTCCAACCCCGTGTGATTCTATGATTCTATTCTATGATTCTATGGTGAGAAGCATGGCTGAAGCCGTGGTGGCAGCATGGGGCTGGGTAAGGGGTGCTAGGTAACACAGTTGCTTGGACGTGGCTGGGCTTTGGGAGCTGTGGCAGTCGCTCCCAGCTCTCCTGCCTCCCTGCTCACCTGCAGAGTCCTTCGGGGCAAGACTTTGGCTTCTGGGCCTCGAGGCAGCAGCATGGGTTCAAATCACTGGAGCCGTTCTGGCGGTGCAGCCTTTTATGGCTTCACAACACAGCGCCGTGTTCCACATGGGCCAAAAGAACATGGTGCCTGCTGCAAAAGCTTATAGAGCTCCTGCAGGACGCAGATGGAGAGGTGGCTGGGACGACCCTCTCTGTGCTCAGCAAGGTACTCCTGGCCAAAGACATCCCAATTGCCAGCCCCATGGCTCTGCGGCTGGCTGAGATGCTCCGTCCACTCTTTGACAATGTAAGGCTTTGTGCAACCCCCCACGGGCTCTGGGTGCTGCCAGGAAACTTTATGCCCTGTGAATTTTCAGGTGGGTCTGGAGCAGCTGGTGCTGAGGTCTTGCCCTCTTCGTTTCCACCAGGAGTCCAGCTTTGTGCAACTACTCTCCATTTATATCTTCCAAGATGTGATGGAGTATGTAGTGGAAGTGGGAAAAAAGCTGCCGAAGACACGTGTGCACCAGAGCCTGCTCCCACTGCTCTGCCACTTGCATGATGAGAACCAGCGCAGAGCAGAGGTGAGGATTTCTGACCTGCTGGGGTCCCATGGAAGGTGGCTCGACTGCCTCCTTCCCTGGCACCTTATGGACTGCAGTGGTCCAGCGTCCTTCTGGCCTTGGCTACAGAGCAGCAGCTCTGGGGGATCTCCCTCCTGGTGCCCCAGGAGCACCAGGTGTCTCAGATGGCGGTTGCCTCACTCCTCTGCCCAGGCACCGAACCAGCCGATGGACACATTCCACAACCACTGCGTCTTCCCACCAGGGGCTGGAAGAGGTCCTGAGCCTTGCCCAGGTGCAGGGGTTGCAGGTTCTACACCCTGGGTGGCAGTGCCATCTCCCAGTCTCTGCTGCTTTCCATGCCTCTCAGGACACCCTGATTTAAGCTACCAAATTCCTGAAGAACAGGAAGCTCAGGCGGCTGCTGAAGAGGGAGCAGACATGGGTGGTTGGTGAGTGCCTGGTAAGGGAGGCCCTGAAGACCCAGACCCAGGCTGGACAAGCCCCATGCCCCCAATGCCCGGTGTGTGGGACTGGCAGCTGTGCCCTGCCCACTGCCGCAGCCCATGGCTGCCAGCCCGCACCCCACACACACTCCCTTCCCTCGGGCATGGAGCCCTACAGGCTCTTCTCCAGGCTCCTCTCCCTCCCCAAGCCCCAACCCAGGTGAGCTCTGGCAGCAGGGTGCCACTGCAGCTTCCTGGGGAGCACCCAGCCCTCTGCTTCCTCCAAACCCTGGCACCAGAGGGCTGCTGGCTGGGCATCACGAGTGTCCTGGCAGGGGAGGCCAGACCTGGGTGCAAGGACCACCTGGCCAAGGGGGAGAATCTGCACCAACCCTTCCCTCCATCCCCTTGCACTCTCTCCAGCTGGCAGAGAACAGCAGCAGAGCAGGGGAGTACCTGCACCAGTCCCTGCAGAGCCCAGAGGACCCACGTGAGAGGCAGCCGTCAGGTTCCTCGGAGAGCCACATCTGCCTGGGGGTCCCTCCCTGCACCAGCAGCAGGATCCGGCCCGGTGGCTGTGGGTCCCCGACCACCCCGTGCCGGGGCCAGCGGGATTTGTGAGGGGCTGTGTGTTCCTGGGGCTCGCCGGGGGGCACAGGAGGGAACGTCAGGGGAAGCTCCAGGTCACCTCCGAGGGCGAGTGAGGGCGGCGGGGTGTCAGTGGGGGCTGGCAGGGAGGAGGAAGGACCCTGGGGCAGGGGGCTGCCATCCCTGCCCCAGCTGGGGAGGGCTCTGCTCCCTGCGTGGACGAGGGGCGGCATGGGCAGAGCAGAGAGAGATTTCAGGGGCACAGGGGGTATTCGTGGCCAGCACCTCCCAGCTGAGCCCGTTGGCCCCTGCTCCCTCCTGGCCATGGGAAGAGCTGGGTGGGGTGGCTTTGGCAGGAGGAGTTCCTGGGGTGCTCGCAGATGCGGGCTCTCACCTTGACTCAGTTCCTCTCTGTTCCAGCCCTTCAAGGGATGAGAAATTACCTCAGCCTCTCCATCTCAAACCTGGCAGCTCAAGCCCTATTAACAAGGGCAAGTTGATCTTTAAGGTCCCTTCCAACCTAGAATATTCTGTGATTCTGTAACTGCTAAGAGCCGAGAGAGGAATCCTTTCTCCAGGTTTTGGGCTGCCAGCGCTGCAAGATCAGCCCTGCAGGGCATGGAGGAGGCAGCCTTGTCTCCGGGACAATGGCTGGCTGTGGTTCTGGAGCTCTGTGCAGAGCTGATTCCAGGAGTTCCACCATGTGCTAGGGCCACCTGAGCCCGTGGGGAAAGGCTGGGTGGCTCCTGGCCGCTCCCTGCCCATGGGACAGCTCTTTGAGAGTGCTTTCTCTCATCCCAGCATGGGAATATGAAATCCATGTTATTATACACAGAGAACCAGGAGCATGAAAGGGAGAGAACAATTGATGGCCTTTGGACCCGTGTAACTTCAGACTTTTCAAGGTGAGTGGAACCTAACAGCCAACGCTGTGTACAGATGCAGAGACAAACATCTGGAGGAAAAAAAAATAAAAGGGAAGGGAAGGGAAGGGAAGGGAAGGGAAGGGAAGGGAAGGGAAGGGAAGGGAAGGGAAGGGGAGACAGGGAAAGTGTCTGCAGGGCATTGAGGAAGGGAGAAAAAGGGTACTTGTGCTCTGCAACAGTTGCCCAGGCATGCAGTGTGGTAGAAAAAGAGGCCAGCAACCCCTTTGCCCTTTGGATCTTCTGCTGAAGCGTTTGTGCTTCCAGCAAAGCTCATAGGCAGAGCCAAGAACTGTGGGGGTCCCTGAAAAACTTGTCCTTGGAGATGTCCACAAATAACCTGCCAGCCATGAATCACCATTTGTTTCCTACCTGCGTGCTGCTGGCTGGATTGTTGAGGGGTCCGAGGTGCCCTTTTAGCTGGCTCCTATGGAGCTCCTGCAGTGCTGTGCCGCTGTGAGGCAGGCAGCTCTGCTGGGAGACCTGAGGGGATGGGGTGGTGGGAGGCCATGAGGGGATGGGATGGTGAAAGATCCTGAGTCCAGGCTGGTGGGGCACCTTCAGGTGTGTCAGGGCAGCCGGAGGCCCTGAGGGGATGGGGTGGCTGGAGGCCGTGATGGAACAGGGTGGTGGGATGTCTTCAGGTGCATCAGGGCAGCAGAAGGACGTGAGGGGACACAACGGTGGGAAGGGCCTGAAGCGATGGGGCAGCAGGAGGCCATGAGGGCAAGAGGTAGTAGGGAGGCCCTGAGGAGTTGGGCAGGAAGCCCTAAGAGGACAAGGTGGTGTGAGGACAAGGACATAGGTGAGACGCTGAGGAGCCCCCACGCAGTCACCTCATTTTTTGCCCCCTGCTTCTGTGGTGCTTTCCTGAGGTGTCTCCCATGCCTGCGGCAGAAGCCCTGGAGGCCAGGCCTCAGCAGGATGGTGGGGATACCCTGCAACGTGCCCTGGCTGACATGGCTGGGTGAGAAGAAGGAGAAGGGGACCCACAGGGGCACATCCACTGTGTGCCACCAGTGAGGGGCAGTGGGCAGGGCTGGTGGCCAGCTGCGGCCCCCAGGTTTCCCAGGCCACAGCACCGTGGCCGAAACCCCACTGACACAGACCTTCTGGCCCTCAGAGCTTCTATGACCACGTGGAGGGTGATGGTCTCTGGGCACAGGACTGGAGAAGGTGCAGCCTTCTGCATGCCTTTCCTTTGTGGAAACAAAACAATGGAAAACCCAGGCCCTGAAGCAATCAGGACCCTCAGCAGAGAGTGACCAGCCATGTCTGCTTTCCAGCAGCCATCAGCAGCACCAGACGTACCCAGACCCCCTGGCCCGGCCACAGGCACCAGCTGCTCCATGGGCCTGTGAGAGGAAAACCTTTGCCTCCTGGGCACCCGCTCTCCAGTGCTCACGTCTCAGGAGGGAAGGGGTGGACGGGGTATGCCCCACAGCGCCAGGCCATTTCTGTCCCCACGGCGCCTGGCTCACAGGCACTGGAGCTGCAAGAGCAGCTGCAAGAGTCTTTTGACACAAGTGCTGAAGTGGACGAGGGCAGAACACGGCAAAAGGTCCTCCAGTGGGGTCAGTCCCCGTTCTGAAGGTCCCATCAATTTTGACAACCCAAGAGGATCTTTCTCCACCTGTCCTAGGTCTCAATGCTGCAGAGGTGGCAGAATTTAGGAGAATGAACTTCAACTCAGCTTCATTCTCCTTTGAGCACCCCCAGTGCAAGTCTTGTCCCACCTTGCAGGGTGGCAGCAGCTCTGGTCCCCACCATGGTAACATTTATTGCCCACCTCCCTACCTGCATGCTCATGCTGCCTCCATGCTGCTTCACCACCACACCTGCCTGAACCCTCTGCGTCTCTCCCAGTGCCCATGGGGCAGCTGCAGGGAGTCCTGTGCCAGCCCTTTGAGCCCAGCACCCTGCAGGATCAAAGCTCCTCTGACGTCCTCAGGTTAACCCTTGCTCTGCCCATCCATGGCTGACGCACTCCTCATGGGACTGTTTCCCCAAAGAAGGGGCGGCGTGTGAGTCTCCCAGACACTGATGGCAAGCCTGGTTAGTGAACCATCCCCAGCATCAGGGCCAGAGCAGGCGGTGCTGGAAGGGGAAGGTGATGCTGGGCAGGAGAGCACAACTCCTTGTCCATCCTTCATGGACCTCTGAGCCAGGGCTCACGGAGGAGCTTCTGGAAACCTAACCTTCTAGGTTAGGGGTGGATCTTCTGCAAAGCACTGCTGAGGAGAAGGATCTGGGAGTCGTGGTGGATAGTAAACTCCCCATGAGCCAGCAATGTGCCCTTGTGGCCAAGAGGGCCAATGGGATCCGGGGCTGCGTAGGGAAGAGTGTGGCCAGGAGGTGGAGGGAGGTCATTCTCCCCCTCTGCTCTGCACTGGGGAGGCCACAACTGGAATCCTGCGTCCAGTTCTGGGCTCCCCAGTTCAAGAGAGACAGGGAACTGCTGGAGAGAGTCCAGCGTAGGGCAACAGAGAGGATGGAGGGATTGGAGCATCTCCCTGATGAGGAAAGGCTGAGAGAGCTGGGGCTCTTGAGCCTGGAGAAGAGAAGGCTGAGGGGAGACCTTATTAATGCTGACAAGGATCTAAAGGGTGGGTTGAGGGAGGATGGAGCCGGACTCTTTTCAGTGGTTCCCAGGGACGAGGAGCAATGGGCACAAGCTGGAACATGGGAGTTCCACTCCAATGTGAGGAAGAACTTCTTTGGGGTGAGGGTGGCAGAGCCCTGGAAGAGGCTGCCCAGGGAGGGTGTGGAGTCCCCTTCTCTGGAGATCTTCAAGCCCCACCTGGATGCTCCTGAGTGATGTGCTCTGGGCAGCCCTGCTTTGGCAGGGGAGTTGGACTGGATGGTCTCTAGAGGTCCCTTCCAACTCTGACAATTCCATGATTCTGTGATTCCGTGAGAGCCCTCATGAGGCAGGCACCGTATCAGAGACATTATGCACAGCCTCAGGCACTTATGTTTTCGTGGCAAAGTGGCACGTCTCCACATTGGGATGTTGGCTCTCAGAATACAGGTGTCCCAGCTGACCTCTCCTATCCTGGACAGCTGGCCTGAGTGACTCCCAAAACACCGCAGGGGCCCACAACCTCCCTGCTCACCCACCAGGTAATTGCCCTGTGGAGGCATTTTGTCCCAGAAGGTCTTGAGAAAATGCCTCGCCATACTCAAAAGCCGCCAGGACCTGGCCTTGCCGCCCTGCAGCCTGCACGGTTCTGCTGGCAGAGGTAACAGCTCCCATCCAGACCACCCCCAAAGCCTCCTGCACCTCCGGTGAGGCAGGGTGCACCCCCAGCTACAACAGCAGCAACCCATCTCATTGGAGTAGCAGGGTAAGCATCTCTGTTGCTGTTTGTTTCCCCGAGATCAAACCCATCTGATTCTCTAGCAAGGCAGCAAGCACCCAGGGAAAAGGGTGGCACCTGGCTCCAGAGGTGTGCTTTTACCCTGTAGGGCATGTGCAAGTGAGCAGCTGAGAGTGCATCTTGCTTGCTTTCTTCCACAATATTTGCCTCCCCTCCAGGCATCTGTAGGGGTTTTCACCCCTGCATCTATGCTACAGGAGCCTGGCTAGGCTGCTGGCCTGTCCTTGAGCCTTCCTGCTGCAAAGATCAGCAGAGGGCAGAGCAATCCCACCAAAGAGTCACCGAGGACAATTCCCGGAACCCAGGGCATCCCACCGCGGCACCACAGATGGCGGTTGCCGAGGAAAAGAAGGCCAGGCTGCCCAGACGACCTCCTCCCCGAGGAGGGTGCAACCAGAAAATGGGCAAGGTCCCTGCCAGAAAATGGGCAGGGTGCCAGCCAAATTGCTCTCAGAAGTGCCCAAGATCCTATACTCGGATTAAAACTGGCTTCCTTTGCAGGACAGGAAACAAGCCCACCCTGGGTAAGAGGCAAGCCCTGCTCTGGCAGCTGGCCCGGTCTGTCCGAAGGGTCCCCAGAGTGAGCGCAGGAGAGCCAGTGTCCCTCATGCTCCAGTCCTGACCTGACCTGCTTTGCAGGAGCTCACTCGCCGCTGTGCTATGTGTGGGTCAGCAGCCACAGCAAGAGGATGGACCAGAGCTGAGGTCCAGACAGGAGCAGCAGGAGACGGGGCTGGAGGCAACACCAGAAGCAAGGCTATGCCGTGGACCTGAGAGTTCCATCCAGGAGATGGGGCCAGACATGAAGACCAGCTACCTGTAATGTCTGTCCAAGGGCTATCCAGCAGATGAGCTGAACACAACCTGTCTACTGCACAAGTATGAAGTCCATACAGAAAATAGCACCTGAGGTAAGCTACCTGTTACATAGGTCCAAGGTCCATATGGAGACAGAAGCATCAATAAACATGCCCTCACAGAGCTCAGGCCAGGACTAGGTGCTCAGGGCTTAACTGAAGTAAGCACAGGGTCCATGGCTGGAGCATGTGTGGGTGGAGATCCCAGCTGAGGCTGTTCAGGGTCATGAAGACCCATTAGAACCCTCAGGGGCCCAACACTTAGAGCAACCCAAGCTTTGAGCACAAGGCATGGGTCACCCTGTGCCTCAAGGATTCAGCTCTGGTTGGGGCTGCTCCTCAAGACGGGGGTTGATTGGAGCTGTATGGTGAGAGTGCCCATCCCTGTCTGTGGTTATGGTCAACTACCTGTAACCTGTTTCCTTGCACTTCTCTTCCAAAAGTGGAGCTTGTGGATGTTTTCTGGGGGTGATCTGCTGGTTGAGGGAGGGAAGAAGAGCATGTTTGTATAAATGCTTCATTAGAACCCAGCATTAGCTCCAACACTTGGTATCTTTGCGTCTGTGAAATCTTAGGTGCATCTGGGTCATCAAACTTCATAAGGTTCTTGGGTCACCAAGGCTGACTTGCTTGTTTGCTCTTCTAGGTGCTTGGCTTTCAAGGGTCCTTGTCACTCTCCTAGTGAATACACAGAGGCATCGCATCCCCTGGAGATGCTTCTTCACCTTCCAACAAAGAAAACCAACTTTCTTACCTATGAAGTGTAGCCAGAGAAATGAAGCAGATGAGTGTCCAGCTGTGCCGCTGGGTTGATGTGCCAAAAAGCCAACTTCAGGAGCTGGAGGCCAGGCAGGGGGATGCTGCACCTTCCCCAGGGGCCCTGGGGAGGCTGGCAGAGGGGTGGAAAGCAGAGAAGTCATGAACCCATAGCACAACACAGATAAGCAGCCTTCTTTCTGCAGCCAGCAGCCGTGCTCATAAATAGCAGGAAGTTTCAGATATCCGGATAAGCAATTTCAAATCCAGTTGGTTTTGCCAGACGCAGGGGGTGGTTTGGTATCCATGCCTGGAGGGTGTGCTTCTTCTCCACCTTGCCAAGTGTGTCTATCCTCCGCCGGGCCACGGCACTCGCCATGCTTTGCAGGGCTCTGTGCCTTGCCAGCAAAAATTCTGCAGGACCCACTGAGAGGGAGCAGGTGGAGAGCACGCCGGTGGGGACACATCTGCAAGTGTCTCTACATGCCAGGAGGGCTGGGAATGGGCTTTTATGGGAAAGCCTATTGTCTCGCCTGAGCACGTGAGCCCAACAGCTGGAGCTTCGAGAAGCAATTTGAGATTTTAAAAAAAAAAAAAAAAATCACAGGAGGCAACGATACCAGCAAGTGCCCAGTAAGTGCTGGGATCCCCCAGCCCCATGCAGCCTGCATCTCAGGACCTCCTCTTGCCCGCTGCCCAGCAGTGCCAGGCACCTCTTGAGAGATGAGAGGAGAGCTGCAAACCCACGCTTGTGACTTCTGTCTGCTCCATTTGGGGAAAGCTGTGACACCTCAGGGTCTCTCTAGGAAAGACAGAGCAGGACCAGTCCTTTCCCTGGTACAGTCAACCCAGCCATGGGAGGGGAGAGGAGAGCCCCTTCTTCCCCAGCTCCAGCGGACAGAAGGGAAGTGTACAGCAAGCCTTCAGGGTCCAAGTTTGCACCTTGTTTCTCTGCTGGGGGCTGAGGGGGTGGGAATTTGGCAGCTTATCTTCGTTGGAAGAGGTCCAGCTGCCTTAGGAGAAATTCCTCGCATAGCTTTGCTGTGAAGAAAGTGCTGACCTGTTCCGGGGCGTTTGCTAGAGCAAGTGAAGACGAGCCAAAGGCAGCTCCTGAGCGCTGGGAGAAAACGGCCCATTTTCTCATCACTGGGGTTAGACAGCAGGTCAGGCTCTTTGAGGAAAGTGGTCCCTGGTGGTACTTTGTATGCCATAAGCAACTCCACCAGGATGCCCCGATGCTCACTGCCTTCACACACTGCCAGGGAGATGCTCTGACTACAGCAGAGAAGCTGATGGTGCCATGCCGTGTGGTAGGTGGGTATTGGAGGGTGAGCCGGCAGCTACAACCAGGCTGCTTGGCCAGACACTGGTGCCCAGGACCTCCCTGTGGTGCTCTCTGAAACCCTCCCAGTCCCAGGGGTGAGACACAGGAAACGTGCAGAGAACTGGAGTCTTGGGGTGGGGACGAGATGATGGGTCAGAGAGGGGGCGTTTAGCTATGGTAGGGCTTGCAGCACCTCTTGGGATGCTGGGGAAATGCAGAGGGCAGAGATGCTGTTCCTTCATTGTAACAGAAGCAGGCTGCTGGCACTGATAACTGCCAGTTAAACCAGTATTTAAACCAGAATCGGGTGGCCGGGGGAGAGCACCTGGTCTGGCCTGATGAGACTAATGTGGGGAACGCAGTTCAGTACGCTTGTGAAAATGCCAGCAGGAAAAAAAACAGCATGACTGCCATAAATAAGGAAGGCAAATCAGATCCTCTGCAGTGCCAGGAGAACAGCCAGCACATCTGGGCAACGGAACAAGGGCAAACCTACAAGCACTCCCACACCAACACCAGACACCTAAAGCCAGACACTTAGGGATTTTAGGGGAGGCTGTACTAAGGGGACACTTCAAATACCCACTTGTGGACTGGATCAAAGTGTCAGGGGACAAGATAAAGGATAGGGACAAGGTAAGGATAAAACCTTTGAGGGCGGTACATGGTGGCATCCCCTCAGAAGCAGCCTGAGAACAACCAGGAGAAAATGCTTTTGCTCTTGCACAGGACATGGGGCTTAGCTTGGGAGGGTCTAGGTCAGCTGTGACACCACTTGGTTTTATTTTTATGGTAAGGAAGAGCAGGCTGAATGAATCCAGTGTGTGGTTATTCAATTTCAAGACAATAGACCATGTAAAAATCAAGGAATGTGTCAAAAAAAGAAAAAAACAGGCCAATCCCAAACCTCTCAGTAGTGTGGTCCAGAAAGCCAGAAGCCTCCAAGCTGCCTGGAGGCAGTAAAAAAACGCCTTATTAAGAGCCTCAGCAAAGCATGGAGCAAAGAGCAAACAGGGCAATTCTGTAAAACCCCTGCGCAGCTGATGGGAAAGAAGAGGAGCACAGGAAAAAAAGGTGGACTCTGAAGAGGGGAAGGTCTGCCAAAAGAACAGGAAAGATGAAAAAAACGCAGCAGGTTGGGTACAAACGGGGAAGCAAGAGGGCTAAGAGCAGGCTTGAGGAGTGTCCTGCCAAATGTGCTCAAACTGGTGGTGACCAGCTCAGCAAATGTACTGCAGGGACCAGGAGGTAAGCAGGGCGCACAGGGATGCAATGGCCACAGCAGACAGGTCTTTGTCCTGGGGGCATTTCCACCCCCACCCATCCCAGCACATTTATTTTCCCAGACAGGTGGGAGGGGCTCATAAATTGGAATGCAAATCCTGGTGGAGTTATCCTGGAGAGAGAAGCTAAATGTCAGTCAGTCCTGGACGGCTCAGAGGTGGCCAGCACCAGCTGGGCCAGAAAGGAATGGGGCACATTGACTGTCAGCAGGTACACGGTCAGGTCCTAGTGGTACCCTCCTCAAGGTGGCTCAAGGATCCTCCAGCACGAGGATCCTCACAGAAGCAATCCTTCTTGGTGGCCAGACCCTCTCCCAGGCTGCTCAGTGCATTCTGGCATGGGGAACTGAAGCAGAAGAACCTCAGGGCATCCAGCCATTTAGCAGCCTGGTGGGGCCCGCTCTCCCGCAGAGCCAGCCAGCCAGCACACAAGCTTCTCTGCGGGGGGCTGGGAATTTCCTCTTCTCAGGGAGGAAACAGCTCCTATTTTGAGTCTTGCTGGAGCAAAGGACTTTGATTTCTTTCTTTTTTTTTTTTTTTTTTTCTCCTTCCAGCTGAGTCAAAGTTGACCATTCCGCTCCAGGGGAGATGCTGAGTACAGTCTGGGAGAGAGGAGGTGACAACCTTAGGGCTGCTGGGATGCTCCCCAAGGAAGCAGCACTGCCACATGCCAGGAGGCGTTCCATTTTTGAGGCGTTACCTCCACGCAGGGGAAATACAGGCATGTTCCACCACCAACACAGCGTCTCCAGGGTCCCGCTGGTCCCTCCTCCATCTACCACCCTGCACTGTGTCCCCCTGCCAACATCCTGTTCCTCATCCCTGAGCCAGAGACAGCCAGGACTTATAGCCCATCACCATTGTGCCTGGCAAAGCCCATGGTGACGCTTACGGGGCTCTCCCCCAAACAGCAGCCTGGGCTTAGCCCTATTACTGTGCCAGAGCTGGCTCTCTCCCGGAGAACTCATCTTGCCTGGTCCAACTTCAAGGCTCTCCCTTGAGCAAGCACCTGTCTGTCAATACAGGAAGGAGGAGGAACATGCTCTTTTTTTCATGTTAAAAATAAACTGCTTTTCAAGAGGTCCCTCCAAAAGGGCTGGGAAAGGGAAGTAGAAATCCGGGTGAGTTTTCTCCTTTCTTGGCCGCTGTCCCCGGCTCACACCAAGCAGGGCAGGCGGGCGCTGATTTCAACTGAACTGCACTTTCTGGGGGAAAACGTGGAGGAGGGTGTGTGAGCAGAGCTGGCTGAAGCACAGCGCCCATGGGCAGGCCTTGCAAGGGGAGGGAGAGCCCAGGGAACCCGTTCCCAGCCAGGAGCTGGAGGCTGCGGGTGGCCCCCACCAGCTGTAGGAGGGACATGGAAGGGCTGGAGCTGGCAGCCAGGGTGTCCCAGTGTGGGAGGACTCCTCCCTTGCATGAGCAATTCAAGCATCACAGCTGACTGGAGTGTTTGAGGGAAGGCTTGGGGAGCTCTCCCAGCCTTGCTGGGCTTGGCAGAGCTGCAGGCAGCCAAAGCTCCCCGTGAACTCCAGCCCTGCAGAGGTGGCTTCGGGCAGGGCACACAGTGGGAAGGGGCAGAGGGAGACCCAGCACCCTCCCCTGGGTGGGTGATGGGGGCACAGGCTGACACACACCTCTACAGGTGGTGAGAAGATGCTGCTGGGGAATGCCATAAGCCTGGCCACTCTGTGGGCTGGTCCCCGGGTAATCTCATAGTGGTTTTAGTCATTGCATCAGGGATATTGGCAGGGGCATGTCTGTCCAGGGTCTTCAGGACCTGTTCATGACTATAAATTTCTCTCCTCCCTTTCTAGATGCTTCTATCCACCTTCCCAATCTTTCCCCCGGCAGGCTGTAGCGGGTAACAGCTCCAAATCCACGTGGCCCATCAGCTCTGTGAGCTTGTAGCCCTCCATTATCCTACCTTCCACCCCCTCCTCCCCTCTTAGAACCCTCTAGACCGCCCCCTCGGGTGGTCTCAACCCCTCAGGCGGCCCCTCCATCGTTGCAGATGCTCCTCACTCCAGCTCTACCGGCTCCCTCTGAAGCTATGGGTGACCAGCCCTGCACCTCGTACCTGGGGTAGGGATGCACCGAGGTTTCACACAGCTCCAGAGCTCTGCCCTTCTATCTTCCCCTGGTGGTGTACGAGCACGGCCGTGCAGCGGGAAGGGAAGCAAGTGCCATTTCCCACAGCCAGCCAAGAGGCAGAGACCCAAGGGCGAGCCGCTGGGATGAGGCATGCAAGAAGCATCCGCCTTGTCCCTTTTCCCATGGAATGCTTCTCTTGGTCCTTCGTCTAATGTGTGCTGAAGTATTAATTTTCCCCTGGAGTGAATGAGTCACGGAGAAGCTGGGAGGGAGCAGAGGCTGCCCGGACACCCCAGGTGCCCGTGTCTGGTGGGAAGGCTGCAGATGGGGGAGCAGGCACTGCCCAGGGGTGCAGGCAGAGAGCAGGAAGGATGCGCATGGTCCAGAGGAGTGGGGCTGGCTCTTTCCCTGCCCACACTCCACGGGGCTCCCCAGTGCTGGCATGGGAAGGGGGATCCCTCCTCTGGTCCCCCTCCTCCTTACCCTGCGTAGATGTTACTGTGCGTAGCAGTGCTGTCTCTGCTGAATTAGTTGCTGTGTGTCCGCTGGCTCCACAGCAAATCCTCTTGCTTGCCTTTCATTCCTGTGAGTCCCTCGGCTCTTTTATTGCCAATATCCAGCTTGGGAATGGACCAGGCCATCTCCATCACATCATGACTTTGCCAGATGAGACCTCTCCACAGCACGGGGCCCAGGGAGAGAAGCATCAGCTCCAGGATGTGGCCAGGGCTGGGGTCTCCTGCCCAGCCAGCTCCATGTGAGGGACTCCCTCCTCTGGTGAAGGTGGGACTGTGCCATGGGATGTGGGGGGCTGCAGACAGGAGTCCTGTCCCTGCTGAGGTTGGAGGTGATGGCGTGGTGGTCTCCTGGCCCCGGCTCACCTCCCTGCTGAGCCGCAGCAATCCACACTGTCCTGTCCTCCTCACATCTGTGGGAGGGATGTGTGTGACCTCCAGATCCTAGAGCATTTCTGCTGCTAGCTAGGCCCCTGGCTGCCCCCATAACACCTCCTTCTGCCTCTTCAGCCCCTCGCTAACACTTTTGCCAGAGCTGGCTACTGGGGCCAGGCACAGGGCTGGTATGATCCCAGCCTCCTGGCACCCCATCCTGGCTTACCTCATCCCCCGCCTACACGGGTGGGAAACGTGCTCCCCACTTGGCCCAGCTCTTGTGTCCTCCAGCTTTCCTTGTTGGGGGAATATCTGGATTTCCAATTATTCCTACTCCCTGCCTGTGCTCCTTCAGTCCTTCCCAAATGCCCACCTTCATGGCTGCACGGGCTTCACCTCCGGAAAGGAGGGATGCCTTTCGCAGACCAAGATGCTGTTGCATCATCCCTTGCCAGATCCTTGCTGAAGGTGACAGTTGAAGGGAGGGCATGGTGCCGCCCTTCGCAGCAGACATCCCTCCTGGACCACCTCCTCCACCACTATCCTGCTGAGTCAGGGCCATCAGTGGACACAGGCTCCTGAGTCAGAGCAATGTATGTGGTAGAGAGATGCAAAAACTGGCTGGTGCCAGGGTTCCTGAGTGCTCACGCCCAGGGGCTGCAGCTGGGAGAAGGTGGCGTTAACACAGACAAATGGCACATCAAAGTGGCAGAACTGGTGACAGCCACCATTTGGGGACTTGGCGCAGACGGGACAGCCCTGCCTGTCGGTGGTTTTCGGCTCCCTCCCCTTGCTGCAGCCTTTGTTTTTCTGCACAGATGCTTGCCAAATATTGTCCTTTGCCTTCTTGCCCCTTATTGCCCCCTAGGCCCCAGTCCTATGGCTCCTGCTGCTCCCCAGCCTCCTCAATAAGTGCCCCCCCTCCATGGCAAAGACCGGGGGGAGCAGGACTCAGCCCCCTTCCCGCATTCCAGCTGCAGGTCACAGGAGCATCTCAAGGCAGCGGTACCCAGGCAACTGTTTTTCAGCAGTGGCGACAGTTCACGGTGTCTACTGGCCCCCCCACCGCTCCGTGGCACAACAGTCGTGGCTCCTTGGGCCGCTGGCAGCCGGGGACACGCTGCCCTTCACGGCACATAGGCAGACGTCACCCGAAGCCATTTCGGGAGGGGGATGTGGATGCAGGCCATGCGTGCCAGCCCTGGAGCCACTGCCAGGGATGTGCCTGGGCCTCAAGGCTGGCATTTCCAACCCCTCCCCTCTGCCCAAAAGAGGGGAAAAACAGGCCCGCCATCCCGCAGGGTCGCCAGGATGACATTTTTTTGGCTGCTATGCTGTCCCAGCCACTGAGCTGGCAGGAGCCGTGTGCTGGGAACTGGGGCAGCCCCTCTGCCCCCGTGGCACGGGGGGGGGCTGCTCAGCAGCACGGGGCAAGCAGCCGCAGGATGCGGCCAGCAGGGAGTGGGTGGGCGCCGGGCACAGGGGCAGGGGGGGTACAGCAGGATCCCGGAGAAGCAGTGCAGAGATGAAAAACGCCAGAGCTTTGCCGGAGTTTGAAGCCTGCGGGGCAGGAGGGCTTTCTTTGGCCAGGATTTGGGAAGCTGCGAGCAGCTGAGCCACCATCAGAGAGCGCGGCTGGTTTCCATTCGGGTGGCTTTCGAAAGAGCTGCCTCCCCGGCAGCCTGTCCCCCCTCCGCCGTGGGCAGAGTCTGCTTGGGAAAAGCTGAGCCTCATTGTCTCTCCTTCGTGGCTCTCGGGCTTTAGCACAGCGGGAGGAAGTTTTATGATGGGAAACTGCCCCGGTGTTGGCCAGGCACTTAGCACGGGGGCTGCCGGGGGGGCAGACGGCCCTGCAGCCCCACAGCCGGCAGTGGGGCAGAGATCTGCTGGGAGGAAGGTGGGCAGAAGGTGGGCAGAAGGTGGGCAAAAGGTGGTGTGCTCGAACCTGCCCCATGTCCCTCCCCGGCAAACAAGCACAGCAGGAGCTGGGGGAGCACGGCCAGCCCAGGCAGAGCCCAGAGGTGCAGAGAGGAGGAGGAGGAGGAGGTCAGGGCTCTAAAGCAGCTCCACGTTTCACCTGCACCTCAGTGCTCGCAGCGCCTGGCGATAACATCTCTGCTGCCAGCGAAGCACCCGCTGCGACAGCCTGAGGGAAGGTCTGGGCAGGCGGTCAGGGTAGCCCCAAACAAATTTTCACCTCCTGGCCCATGTGGCTCTGATAACAACAGCAAGGGCCAGCACCGTGTCTCCCCACTGAGCTAAAACAATGTCCGGAGCAGCCACCTGGAGCTGCCCGTGGCCTCTCCCACCCTGTGGGAGCATTTACCTGCCTGCCCTCATCAAGCCCGTTAAAAGCCGGCTTGCTTTGAAGATACCGCCCCTATCAGGGAGGATCATTTTCTGTTCTCAAAGAGATTTTTCCAAGCACCATCCTTGCCCCCCGGGACTCTCCTCCCACTTGCTCCGTGGTGTCCAGGCCCAGTGCCATCACCACTCCTCCTGCAGCCCATCCACCCCTCCGAACCCCCCTGCTCGAAACGGCAGCCCCGTGACTCAGGGCTGCCACGTGTTGCCTTTTGTGCCGCTCAGGTACTCCGGGAACACACCTCGGTGTCTACCTGGGGGAAAGGAATCCAGCTGCGGGAGAAGAAAGGGGCGGTAAATCAGTCAGCGTCCGGCTGGAAAAGCGTAAATTTAACAGTCCTGGCCGAGTGAAATCATTGTGCACCCAAACAAAAGGCAGCTTTGGTGTCTATTCTTCTGCCCCAGACTGGGGTTGCGCGGAGGGGCTGCCTGCCTTTGGCTCCTTGGCGCAAGGCGGCGTTAAAAGATTTACAGCTAAAAGGGGGCTAGCGACAGCGTGCACCTCTGCGAGCACGGAGCCCAGCAGCTGGATGTCATGGTTTATTCTGCTAGATCCAAACCGTGGCTTAGACTAAACACTGCCTCTGTCATCAGTGAATCACTTCTAGATCTCCTGGAAGTTTCCAGGGCTTGGATTTCAGAAGCTTGCTGCCGCGGGCGCTAAAATGCTGTGGAAGACAAAGCAAGGTGTGGCAGAATTTTGTGGGGATTATCCTGCCCTCCACGGGGCTGGGACTGGAGGGAGATGAAAGCTGGGGGAAGGGGGGGGAAGGGGGCTGGAGGGAGATGAAAGCTGGGGTAAGGGGAGGAGGTGAAAGCGGGCAGCAGCGCTGGCTGCAAGGGAGAGGTGAGGTGAGGTGCTGGGGGCTGGCACTCCAGCTCCCTTGGCAAGGACTGTCCTGGGAGGGTCCTCCATCCTGCCAGGCTGGGCCAGGTTCATCAACCCAACAGCCAGGGGCTGGTGGGGTTTCCAAGCCCCCAGGCTTGGGGGGGGGTGTGTGGGGTGTGTGTGTGAGGGTGGAGTGAGGGGCCGCTGGGGCAGGGAAGGGCCCAGGAGACGGGGGCACGGCTGGAAGCACCCTTCCTTGCTCGGCACACCCCGGGGCTTGGGTAGGGGTGAGGAGAAGGAACGAACCCAGCTCGCTGATCCACCCCCTGCCCCCAGACCAGGCTCGGCCTGCAAGCCCAAACCCATGCGCTCGGTGGGGCGGGCGATGCCAGGGCAGGTCCCGGTGCCCTTTTTGGGGGCGAGGTTGCTCCCCGATCCCCCCTACCCCCGGGGAGAGGATGCTGCTCGGAGAGAGAGGACCCCGAGGACCGTCCCGGTGCTCTCCGCACACCGTGGGGGGCTGGCGCAGAGCCCGGCCGCCCCCGAGGGGGGTGTCCCCGGCCCCCTCCCGGCTGCGGTGGCGTTAAGCCCCGTGACCCGGGGCTGGGGGCGGGATGAGCCGCTCACCGCCGGCTCGGGGCGGGCCGCCCCTCCTCTCCCTCCTCTCCCCGCCCCCCCCCGGCCGTGCCGTACCGTACCGTGCCGAGCCGAGCCGCCGGTACCGAGCGGGCACCATGCGCCCAGGGTGAGTGAGCCACGGGGCCGGGAGGCTGCGAGCGCCGGGACCTCGGAGCCGCTGGGGTTAAAGGGGGGGATCCGGGAGCGCGGGGACCCCCGAGCAGCCGGGGCCGGGGTACACCGGGACCCCGCAGCCGTCGGGGGAGCAGCGCCGCCGGCGGGGCTGGGGGGCGGCAGTACGTGGACCCCGGGGGCACCGGTCCGGTGGGAAGACGGGAGCCAGCGGGGTTAGGGGGCACCGGTACGCCGCGGGAACCCCCGGGGGCACCCGTAGGTAGGGGACCCCGGAGCCGCTGGGGTTGGGGTTCACCGAGATTCCGGTGCAGCCGTGCCGCTGAAGCTGGGGGGGGCACCGGTGCATCGTGGGGATCCCTGAGGTGCCGGGGCGCCCTGGGGCTGCGGGAGTGGAGGGCACGCTAGGCTGGCCGGGGGACACCCCGGAGCCGTCGGGAGAGTGGGGTAACCTCTTGCTCTCTCCTCTTCCCGCAGGTGCCCCCCGCGGCGGCTGCTGCTCGGGCTCTTTGTCCTGCTGGTCCCCGCCGCCTCCCAGGAGCCGGGTAACACGCGTGGGATGCTAAGGAGGGGGGGGATGCTGCCGTGCCCGGGGTCCTGCACCCCTTTCCTGTCCTGAAGCCCCTGTCCCCCGGGATGCAACGTGACTGCAGCCCTGCTCCCTGGCGGGCATGGGGTTGTGTCTTCCCTCAGGCCAAATCCTGCGCCTGGTCTGTGGTCCCCAAAGAAAAGGGTGATGGGAGGAGCTTCCCTCCACGCACCCTTTCGATGGCTGCATCCCTGGTGGCTGCTGAGGGCGGCAGGGTTGGGGTCCCATGGGCCCCACCTCGTCAACGGGGCGCTGGGGAAACACTGTGCCCGGCAAACCTTGAGAGAGATGCCTTGGCTGCCGCCCGCTGTACTGGGGTGAGAGTGGTTTGTCTGGATGGCTCTGGTTGTGAGACAGATGGGGTGGCCGTGCTCCATGTGTTAGTGGTCTCTGCCACACCTGCAGAAGTTGTCCCCGTGGCTGCACATCCTTGGCAGCGTTGTGAGCGGGAGGAAGCCTCAAGCGTGTGCCCCAAGGATGCAACACCTCCCCACGCCACTTTCCCCTGCCTTCGGGGCTCTGCGGAACCACCCGCTCATCTCGCTCTCCAGCGGCTCGTGCCCCGGGATCGGGGAATTTGGTGCTGACACAGCTTTCCAACGCTTCTTTCCCCATGGGGCACGTGAGCCGGTTCTCCCGCTGCCTGAGTGCACGAGCTGCCTGTTTGCCTGGTGAACTTTACCTTGCCACCGGGGGAAGCTTCCTCCTGGCTGCCCTCCTCCCCTTGCAGCCAGCCTCTGGGTGCGTGCCCAGTGGCAGAGAGAGCCGTGGCTGACACAGGGAGCCCCCAACCCCGCTTGCGGCCCACCCAAGAACCCCGTGCTTGCGAAAGCAGCTGAGCTGCAAGCAGTGATCAAAAATCAGGTGAGGATGACTTTTCTCTGGGGTGATGTGCTGGTTGTCTTCTGCTTGAGCTGAGCATTGTCAGCTTGCTGGCACGTTGTAAGGTGTGGCTCATGCCCCTCTGTCATCGTAGACCTACGATTGTTGAACCTAATGAGGTTCCACAAGGGCAAGTGTAGGGTCCTGCACCCGGGGAAGAAGAATCCCAGGCACCAGTATATGTTAGGGGTGGATCTTCTCCAAAGCACTTCTGAGGAGAAGTATCTGGGGTTCCTGGTGGAGAGTAAACTCTCCCTGAGCCAGCAATGTGCCCTTGTGGCCAAGAGGCCAATGGGATCCTGGGCTGCGTAGGGAAGAGCGTGGCCAGGAGGTGGAGGGAGGTCATTCTCCCCCTCTGCTCTGCACTGGGGAGGCCACAACTGGAATCCTGCGTCCAGTTCTGGGCTCCCCAGTTCAAGAGAGACAGGGAACTGCTGGAGAGAGTCCAGCGTAGGGCAACAGAGGTGATGGAGGGATTGGAGCATCTCCCTGATGAGGAAAGGCTGAGAGAGCTGGGGCTCTTGAGCCTGGAGAAGAGAAGGCTGAGGGGAGACCTTATTAATGCTGACAAAGGTGGGTTGAGGGAGGATGGAGCCAGACTCTTTTCAGTGGTTCCCAGGGACAAGGAGCAACGGGCACAAGCTGGAACATGGGAAGTTCCACTCCAATCTGAGGAGGAACTTCTTTGGGGTGAGGGTGGCAGAGCCCTGGAAGAGGCTGCCCGGGGAGGGTGTGGAGTCCCCTTCTCTGGAGATCTTCAAGGCCCACCTGGATGGCGTCCTGAGTGATGTGCTCTGGGCAGCCCTGCTTTGGCAGGGGAGTTGGGCTGGATGGTCTCTAGAGGTCCCTTCCGACTCTGACAATTTTGTGATTCCATAGACTGGGTGAGATGTGTTGGTAAGTAGCTGCCCCATGTACAAGCAAGCTGGAAGCTGGACAGGCGCTGGGCTGTGAAATAGGTGGATTATTTACTGGAGTAAGGCTTTGTGTCATCTAGGAACAGCTCAGGTTTGGCTGTGCAGAGGCTGGGTCAGGTCGTGGGGCAGCGGGGTTGCCCAGCACTCCCAAGAGCATGTCTGGGAACCCTTGGAGAAGGTCTCAAAGCGGCCCAGGCTGGGTTTATGACACCACTTTCTGTGGCGTGGGTGCCTCCCCGGGGACCATGGGAACAAAGCTGCCCTTGGGGTTTTCAGAGATGGGAACATCATTCCCATGCGAAATCCTGAATTGACTATTTTAGGTCCCTGGAGACTGGCCAGCATAGCAGAACGGAGCTGGAGGGCCACTGGAGGTTTAACACTGGTTACTCAGAGCTATCCCTGCCCTTCCCACCCCCTCCCCGCTGACATCTCAGCCCCCAGAATGGCATCGGGCACGCAGGGCTGACTGGAACCCGTTGCTGAGCTGAGGCTGCATCCTGCCCACCTCCGAGCAGCAATGCTAGGGATGCCCAACGAGGCTTCATGTGGCACGCAGAGGGGTTAA
Source organism: Calidris pygmaea (assembly GCA_003697955.1). NCBI lineage: Eukaryota > Metazoa > Chordata > Aves > Charadriiformes > Scolopacidae > Calidris > Calidris pygmaea. Next base: position 406,686 of record QJSC01011956.1, read on the forward strand.
ACGCCGGGGGAGCACTGCCACCGCTGGCAGGGAGGTGCCCGTTTCACCCAGCTGACTTGGCTGTCTCCCAAAGGCAGGCTGTGAGTCGGGTTTTAAAAGAATTTGCAGGAGCATTGGTGGGGCTCGCTCTTTCTTTCTTTTTTCTTTTTTTTTTTTTTTTTTTTTTCCCTCCCTTCCCTTGGTTCAACGTCCAAGGACTGCCGGGCCTGTTCTGCCAGCACTCCTTTGCGATGGCTCCTGGGGAATGTTTGCTCTGAAGGCTGTCCTGGCATGGAGATAACCTTTCTGTTTTATCTGCCTGCCTTGCAAATTTTGGGGGCTTAGCTGACCAGAGCTAGTCTTACCTCTTCTCCGCCGGATTTCTGGGATTCCTCAGCAAGGGCATGTCGCTGCCCAGGGGATGAGGATGCTGCAGGAACCAGTCCTGAGACCGTGGGGGAACTAGGGCATACATAGGTATATGGGTGTCCCCCAAGCACAGGAGAGCAGCCCAGGCTGTGTTGCATGCTGAGGTCTCTCCTTTCCCAGGATGGTGGACAACCTTGGGACAGGTCACTGGAGATGGGGGATCCCCACCATTAGGTGGTTACAAAGCAGGCCAGGGTTGCCCCAGTCTGGTGGTGGCCTAACTTCATTCATCTTCTCTCATGCTGAGTTTCTCTGCATCACTTTGGTTGTGGGATGGGCTGGTACATCGAGGTCTTGGCTGGTGGTGGTGATGAGGAGGATGCAGGCAGCACCTGGGAAGCTAAGCTGCCTCCTCCCACTTTTAAATACAGCAGGTGGTGAAGCTGCTTGCTGCTGGCGTAGAGGCTCGTGCCTGGTTTTATTTCCGTCTTCAATGTCTCGTTGGTCTCAATGGCTGGGACTTCTTACAAGCACATGCCTTCAAAGATGAAACGGGTGCCGTGCAAAGTGATTTACAGCCTGTCACATAACTGCTTTCTCATCGGTGCCATCTTTGACAGGTGGATCGGAGCTTTTGCAAACATTACTTTTAAGAATTTCTCCTAAAGACTAGGAGACGGGCTGTGGGGAATCGGCCCTGGGATGGGCTGGAGAAACTGGGGAGGATGCTGTGCTCGGGAGGCTCTGCGGGCTCTTCATCTCCTTATCACCTGGCAGGACTTCTGTTTGCAAAACCTGATCTGGGCCACTGCTGTCTGCTGTGAGAGCTGGTGGGGATGGAGAGTCGCCACAGGCTGCTGGGAGCTGGAAGGAGCCAAGCCTGTGGCTGTCTCCCTGCAGCACTGCTGGATGCTCCCAGGGCTCCTGGACCATCCTCTGGCAGATGGATCCCATCCCGAGGAGGAGGCAGCAGAGATGAAGTGGCCCTGCTCAGATGGCACTTTGGGGCTGGAAACTCAGTTTAAAAAGAGATTGAGTAGTCCTGCAGGGCGGCTGCACTCCCAGGCAGGATTTTTCTTCACTTCCCTTGATGCAAGCAACATTTTCAAGCCCCCCTCCTAATTCTCTTAGTGGTTTTGCAGCTCTGTACCGTGATTCAGCCCATTCCCAGCATCCTTCACCCAGAGCTCCGACATGATTTTGGGTTTCCGCGTGGGGAAAGGGAGCTCAGCCCAGGTCTCTCGGGTCCCAAGGCAGCTGTGAGCGGCTCGGAGCTCCTCACTGGTGTGCATCTCCAGGAGGACAGAGAGCCGAGCTCATTTCCCTGTGACCCCTGGGAGATCCCTCACATACACTACCAGGTCCCAGAGAACTTGGGTTCCTGCTCTGAACAGCAGCCTTTTCGTGACATTGCTGCTTATTTGGCCTGCATCTGGAATAACCTCTTCTTACAGTGTTTATGTCCATACAACTTGGGTGCTATTAAATAGCAAACCTGAGCACATAGAGAGGATCGAGGAACACATTTTGCAATTTCAAACATTATTGCGTGGCTTAAAAAAAAAATCCCCAAGCAGGTATTGCCAGGAAACAGTCTTTTCTCTAGAGGAGGGATATCACTGCTTCTTTTTAAGGAGGCAGGACTGTGTGGAAAAGGGAGCGAGCATGGTGGGGTAAGGGCTGATCTGAAGCTGCATCTTCCCATGAGTGCAGAGCCTGCAGAGGATGCTGAGGACCTGGGCACATGGGTGACATGGCCACCACTGTTTGCAAACCAGGCTCCTGGGCAGCCCGAGGGGTGTCTGTTGGAGCTGAGATCTGCCCTCAGTCCTTCAGGATAGTTAGGGGGGCTGTTCTCACCCCAGGTTGTGCCATGGGATGCCACTGTTGTGTCCTCCGGCACATCTTGGGGTTGTGGCAGTGGCTCTGGAAGGCAGCTCCCAGACACACGGGCCAACCTGTTCTTCTATGCAAGCCCAAGGCAATCACTCTTGTATGTCTGCAGTCTTACTAATGTACCCATTCTTGCTTTACCATAGAATAACAAAATGGTTTGGGTTGGAAGGGACCTTTGAAGACCACCTAGTTCAACCCCTCCCACCAGGGGCAGGGACACATCCTACTAAACTGCGTTGCTCAAAACCCCATCCAACCTGAACACTTCCAGTGATGGGGCATCCACAGCTTCTCTGGGCAACTTGTTCCTGTGTCTCACCACCCTTATAATAATAATAATAATAATAATAATAAAATGTTCTTCTTCACGTCCAATTTAAACCTACCATCTTTGTTTAAAACCATCGCTCCATGTCTTGTCACTACAGGCCTTGCCAAAAATTCTCTCTCCTTCTTTCTAATAAGCTTGAAAGGCCACAGTAAGGTCTCCTCAGAGCCTTCTCTTTTCCAGGCTAAACAACCCCAACTCTCAGCCTTTCTTCACAGGAGAGGTGCTCAAGCTCTTGGATCATTTCTGTGGGCCCCCTTTGGACCCGCTCTAACAGGTCCATGTCTTGTGCTGGGGAGTATGGAGCTGGAGGCAGTGTTCCAGGTGGGGTCTCAGGAGAGTGGAGTAGAGGGGTAGAATCACCTCCCTTGACCTGCTGGCCACACTTTCTACCTGTTCCTGCTCCGTTTTGTGGTCTTGATTTAGGTTACCCTTCCACAGACCTTCCCCCGTCCTTCTGAGCACTGCCTAGAGGATGGGGATCTGGGGTTCCCGATGCCCAGCCACGTGGGAAGCCCTGAGGTCCATGCTGGTGTACAATTCAACAGTTCATCCTTCCTGCACTGGAGTCCTCGTGTTTCTCACCCAGGCTCCCTCCCACTGCCTGGGGGCTCACTGGTCTCCTGTGGCTGTGATAGACAGGCACCCACCATAACCAGCTCTGTAGGGCCCAAGCAACTCTCCAGTTCAGTAAGGTCCATGCAGAGTCCTCTTTAGCCAGGAGAGATGTGCCAGGGAGGTGGGTTCAAGAAGTAGAATCATAGAATCGTCTAGGTTGGAAGAGACCCTTGGGATCATCGAGTCCAACCATCTACCCTACTCTACGAAGTTCTCCCCTACACCATATCCCCCAACACCACATCTAAATGGCTCTTAAAGTACTTGCCCTGCTTCTGGAGAGCAGAGGGAGAAAATCCTTCATCCACAGGCAGCCTTCCTATGTTTTTCTAGCTAATGCTTCCCTGCCTCAAGGGGTGCTCTGAGCTTGGGGCTGCTTTGCAGAGGGCGATATCTCTGAGAGGGTGCATGGAGAAAGGGAGCTGGAGGAGAAGGAGGAGGGTTGGAACCATGTGAACTGCTCACATAGGGCTGGCAGAAGCTGCTGCACCGCTTTGCTGATGAGGGCTTGCCTACACCGTGCTACTTCTGGTGTTGTCAGACGTGCGTGGTGCTGGCTTCTCTCATCTGCAGCAACCGTTGGGAATGATGGTCTAAGCCCTGAAATAATAATCCCAGCGAGTGCACTGTGTCTCATCCAAACTCTGCTAGTTTACCAAAAAAAGAATTAGTTCTGGCATTTCAGTAGAGAGTTCAAAGTGCTGATGGAGACATCTGGGATTAAGTATCGGATGTATATCAGCAGCCCAGAGGTATGGGATTAATAAAGCATTTTAATGATCCTTGGGCGTATCTGATGACATTTGAGAAAGCATTGGAGATGAGTCCTTTCCAAGAGCATCCTGTGCTTCTCTGCCTGTGTGTGCAGCCTTGAGGCAGCATCTTCTGTGACTAATAGGAGGACCAGTGCTGGCCTGCACCTCACTCCATCTTTTCTGTGCCATCTGTGGGGTGCTCTCACTGGCTCTCCTGTCCTCCAGCCACATTCCTCACCCCTTGGGTACCAATGTGTGTAGAGCAGTGGTGCTGCTGCTCCCTGGGAAGATGGGTTGTGTTTTGCTGAGAGCAGGGACTCAGAGGAGACACTGACGGGTGGGAGGTGGTGGAGAAGAAGCCTGCAGCAGCGTTGCGTAGTACTAAATCACCCTGAATATCAGGGAGTGGGAGAAAGTCCCTGACTTTGTGGATGGAGGAAAATATGTGGTAGCAGCACATGTGTGGTTTTTGGCTTTTAATGTAGGACTTGATTAGCCTAGAGAGCTTTTTGCCAAAGATATAATTGAAGCAAGGAGCTGAACGGGATTAGGAAATGGTTTGGACATGTGTACAGCTAATGGAGGCTTCCGGCGTTGCCTTAATGTGGATTTGGAGCCACAGGGAGAAACGTGAGAGTGGAGACTGTGGGCTTGGGAAGACCTGCAGAGGGCTCAAGGAGCAAAAATGGGTCGTGTTGGGTCAGAGTGAGTGAAGAGCAGAGAGGGAAGGATGCCGTAGGGTGGAACCAGCAGAAGCTGGGAAACTTGTGACTAATACACTCTGGGTGATGTTTGTCCAGATCCGGGTTAATGCAGAGTTGCTCAGACACTTGTGAGGCTGTCTTCTGGGCTTGGAAAGCTTGGCTCCACTGGTAGCAAGTGAGAAGCCTTCGTTAAAGAGAAAGCCGTTGGGTATCTTGTTGCGATGCTGCACCTGATGTCCCGCATCCCTCACGGTCACCACGAACAGGGTTGCTTGTGGGGTGAGTGGCAGCTCGGCAGCGCAGCTGATGGGTTCCTCAGCAGCACAGGGCACGTTTGCCACCTCTGCCTGCGTAATTACACGTCTTTCAGTGGATTCTCTGTTTCTCAGCTCAGATTCCTTCCCCGCTGGCATGGCGGGCCAAAAAAACTCACAGAATCATATGGGGTTGGAAGGAACCTCTGGAGATCATCTAGTCCTACCCCCTGCCAGAGCAGGTCCACCCAGAGCAGGTCCCACAGGAACGTGTCCAGGCAGGTTTTGAATGTCTCCAGAGAAGGAGACTCCACCACCTCCCTGGGCAGCCTCTGCCAGGGCTTTGCCACCCTCACAGGAAAGAAGTTCCTCCTCATGTTTAGGTGGAACTTCTCCTATTCAAGTTTGTGCCCGTTTCCTCTTGTCCCGTCCCTGGGCATCACTGAAAGACCGGCCCCATCCTCTTGACACCCTCCCTTTAAGAATTTATAGGCGTTGATCAGATCCCCCCTCAGCCTTCTCTTCTCCAGACTCAAAAGACCCAAGTCCCTCAGCCTCTCCTCATAAGGGAGATGCTCCAGGCCCCTCATCATCTTTGTAGCCCTCTGCTGGACCCTCTCCAGCAGTTCCCTGTCCTTCTCGGACTGGGGAGCCCAGAACTGGACCCAGTGCTCCCGATGAGGCCTCACCAAGCTCAACGGCTTTGAGGCATGAGCGCAGTCAATAAACACTTTGGGGGTGAAGAGATGGTTCCTGCAAGCCAAAGATGGGATGACTATGGCCTCCCAGCAGGTTCTGGGAGCTAGAGGAAGTAGGAACCTCCCAGCCCCAGGGCTGTGGGATGGAGCTGCTCTGGGGACAAGGCTCTGGAGACTTGTTGTGCTCCCTGCTCTGACCGACACGCCGTTTGGCAGGAGCATCCCCGGCACTGGGGGCTTTCTCAGCAAGCAACATCTGGTCCGGAACATCCCGTGTCTGTTTTGTTTTCAGTTGAAAAGGTTGCTTTTGTGGAATTTTTATTGCTATTTTTGGCATCGCCTCTCAACCCTTTTCTGAGATGGAAATTGGTCATTAGTGGATTTTATTGTATTTTTATTTGATTCCCAAGCTCGATCTGCTGGTTTCCTCCTCCTGGGGGACTGGAAGATCTGGCTGTTCTGCTGATCCTGTCCCCAGGTTGTGGGAGTCTGTTCAAACAGCCTGGGGTGGGAATAGCAGCCAGGGCACCTGGATTCTGCAGCTTGCCAGCCCAGCATCACCGTGCCCGTGCTCTTCCCACCATCGCTGCTAGCGTAAATCTCCCTCAGCCCGACAGCCCTTGAAGTTATCTCTGATTTTTTTTTTTTTAAATTCATAAATAAGCCGCCTGCCTCCCCTCCAGTAAACACTGTAGTCAAACAATTATTTTTTTTTTTTTTTCCCACCCTCTTCGTTAGTCTGTAACTTGAGTTGGGGATTGTTGACTTTTGGATAAACGTCACCTTTTCGATAACCCCAGATAAGCTGGCAGTGCTTGCTGGCTGGGCGCACGCTGGGGATGGTGGCCTGGGTCCCATCCACTTTCCTCCCAGCACGACGGTGATCCCAGCCAAGGCAGCGCCGCACTGGGGTGCGTCTCCGGGGGAGGCAGGTCAAGGAGATCCACGTTTGATGGCTGCTTGAGGCTTCGGCCATCACTCCTGCTGGTGGGTCCCAGGCTGCTCCTGCCGGATCAGGGGCTCTGTGTTTGTTTTGCTTTACAATAGGCTGTAATTTATTAAACGGGTGATGATGTGAGAACGCCAAAAGCAAAGGGACTTCCATGGTGCCAGTGTGGCACCCGTACCTCTGGGGGGATGGAAGGTGCTGGGGTGTTGCATGTTCCGCTGTGCCTGCCAGCGGTGGGATTAGCAGGTTCCCTCGGGAAGGCATGGTGTGGATCCTTCTTCTAAGCACCTATGGTCCAGGCTGGAGGGGTGATGTGTGCAAGTCAGGGTAGCGAGGAACCCACCAGTGTGTTAGGGTGAAGGTGAAGCGGTATCTTGTCTTGCTCTAAACCAGCTCCCCAGCATGAAAAGGCGTCTTTTTGGCTCAGTCCTTCCCCTCTGGCCCTGAACTGCTCTCCAGAGGGGCCAGGACCCTCCTCTGGGGGAAACCTCAGCATGGCGCTGGGTGCAGATGAAGACCATCAGCCTCAGTGGTTGATGGAGAAGCCTCAGCTTCTCAGCATCACCATCATCCCTGGGGATGGGTTATCTGTAGCTACTCTCCCTCCCTCCCTTTGGGTAAGGGACTGTGCTGCAGCAAGGGGACAGGCTAGCCCAGACCCAGGACCCACGGGTGACACAAAACCCTGAGACACCTTGTATTACCCTCTTGCTGATGTCAGCATCTCCCCAGCTGGGTCCAGAAACAGAGTAATGGCTAGTAGAGGCCACTCTTCCGTGTGCCAGGGCTGTAAGCCTCCAATCCAGCATGCATTAGCACATGCTCGTGATTCATAACCGCTTTGCCTCACGAGATGAATTTGTGCTCTGCTGTCGAGCGCTGGGTCGTTCGCCCTGGGGAGAGGACAAGAGCTCTGAGGGCCGGGAGGCCCCTTGTTCTGTGAGATTAACACCCGCTGTTTGTGAGATTAACACCCCCCCGTGAGTGGGGATTCCCTCCCCAGCGCCCGGCAGGGGGGGGTACAGCGTGGCATTGCCCTCCCGGGAGATGCCAGCAGCATCTGGCATGGGCATGGACCCGATCGCTCAGCTCCCCACAGCCTTTCTGAAGGAGGTGAGCCCTTTCCCGGGGTGCCCTGCCCATCTCTCCATATGCAGCCTGGAGGCAGCATCTTCTGTCATAGATGGGGGGGGTGGTGGTGGTGGGCTCTGCTTCACCACACAATCTGTTCTCTTCTGTCTGTGGGGTGCTCTCACCAGCTCTCCTGTCCTCCAGCCACACTCCCCATCCCCTGGGTACCAGCACATCTGGGGCAGCGGTGCAGCTGCCCCCCGGGAAGATGTGCCTCATCTTGCCGAGTGCCAGCGCTCGGAGGAGGAGCCGGTGGGTGGGAGGTGGGGTGGAAGACATCTGCCACAATTTCAGCTGGTACTAAATCCCCTTGAACGTTGGGGAGTGGGAGAAAGTCCCAGCCCCTGGCATTGTGTGTGGGGGGGAAGGTGTGCAGCACAGCATGTGCGTGGTTTTTGGCTTTGAATGTAGGACTTGATCAGCCAGTTGTTATTTCTGCAGCTGCTTTGGGGACATCTGCACCTGAGGCTTGCTGTTAAATCTCTGTGTGGGGACGAGCCTGGCGCTCCAGCCCCCAGGGCCATCCCTGGGGCTTGGGGAAGCCGGGGGCTGGCTCCTCAGGAGTGAGTGCCACAGCTCCATGGTGAGCCTGGAGAGCGATGGTCACAAGACCACTCCTGGCACAAGGGTGAGCTGTCCCCATGTGTCCCCATCCTGTGACCATGCTCAGTGTGGCCTCTTGCCTGCCAAAGGCTCTGGAAGGCTGGAGGCCAGGCCAGGAATTTGGTCTCCAGATGGCTTTTTGCAGGGATGACTTGCATCGAGCAATGCCCCTGGGGTAGGGGACAGTGGCACCCACTCTCTGCTGGGTGGCCCATCCCAGATTTCCTCGGGGTGAGTGGCAAAAGGGAAAGTTGTGGGTTTTGGGTTTTAGGTTTTGGCATCATGAAGAGAAAAAGCCTGGAGGGAGGTGTCTAACCTCTTCCCACCAGCTAACCGGGACATCATCTGATAAAAATGTGGATTTTATTTACCAAGCCATTGCATCTTTTTGGTGGAGAGGTGGAGACATCAGGCCATGAAGGTGGAGGATGTGGGGGAGTCCCAGCATCCCCCTACTGTCTGTGGTACCCAGCGGGCTGGGCTGGGCTCTCCGTCACGTTAGGCAGCAAAGCAGGAGGTGGAAGAGGTTCAGCATGTGGCGTACCCTGTGGCCACTCAATGGCTTGAGCAAGGATGCCGCTTGCCAAGGTCAGCGTTTGATCTTGCAGGGACTGCCCAGGGCTGGGCGGGAGATTGTGGTAGCTGTGGGGTGGTCCTCTCCCAGCCATGATGGTCCCTGCTGGGTCTGATCCAGCATTGGAGCTCAGGGGCAGAGACGTCATAGAATCATAGAGTCATATGGGGTTGGAAGGGACCTCTGGAGATCATCCTGTCCAACCCCCTGCCAGAGCAGGTCCACCCAGAGCAGGTCCCACAGGAACATGTCCAGGAGGGTTTGAATGTTTCCAGAGAAGGAGACTCCACCACCTCCCTGGGCAGCCTCTTCCAGGGCTCTGCCACTCTCACAGGAAAGAAGTTCCCCTCATGTTTAGGTGGAACTTCTTCTATTCAAGTTTGTGCCCATTTCCTCTTGTCCTGTCCCTGGGCACCACTGAAAAAAGACCAGCCCCATCCTCTTGACACCCTCCCTTTAAGTATTTATGAGCATTGATCAGATCCCCCCTCAGTCTTCTCTTCTCCAGACTAAAAAGACCCAAGTCCCTCAGCCTCTCCTCATCAGGGAGATGCTCCAGGCCCCTCATCATCTTTGTAGCCCTCTGCTGGACCCTCTCCAGCAGTTCCCTGTCCTTCTGGAACTGGGGAGCCCTGAACTGGCCCCAGTGCTCCAGATGGGGCCTCCCCAGGGCAGAGCAGAGGGGCAGGATGACCTCCCTCCACCTGCTGGCCACACTCTTCCTGATGCCCCCCAGGATGCCATTGCCCTTCTTGGCCACAAAGGCCCATTGCTGGCTCATGGGCATCCTACTGTCCACCAGGACTCCCAGGTCTTTCTCCTCAGAGCTGCTCTCCAGCAGGTCAGCCCCACTCAGCAGGTCAGTTGAATTTCATTAGGTTAATTCAACAAAGGCAAGTGTAGGATGCTGCATCTGGGCAGAAATAACCCCAAGCACCAGGACAGGTCGGGGGTACAGTACATCGCTCCCTGCTAGACTGCATCAAGAGTGCCCAAGGAGACGGGTCTCCTCATGGCACCCATCCTGCGAGGCTGGAATGCCCCCCTGGGTCCAGCCCACAACGGCTGTTGCTGACATTGGTGGCTCCTTCCCCGCCTTCTCCTCCTAGGGCTCAGCCGAAAAAGAGTTAACAAAACCATTTGAGAGGGGCCCCCAGAGGCAACTGCTGGAGGTAATAATCTTCTTTCGGGCTCTTTTTTCTTTTCCCCTGCTAATTGCGGAGTTGACATTGTCCCCTCTCATGAAAGGCTCTTTTGTTGGCCGGGTTGCTGGGCAAAGCCCAGGCTTGGCAGCAAGTTACAAGGCTCAGGTCTGTCTCCTGCACATCCCTCTCCCGGCGGCAGGTAGTGAAATGGCTCTTTCAGTGACAAAAAAAACCCAAACAAAACCACCACAAAACCCACCTCCTCCTTTTCGCCATCGGCTCCCGATTTTTTCACCCCTGATTTTTCGCCCCGGTTCCACCTCGCGAGCGGAGGGAAAGGTCAGCCAGTCTCGACGCTAATCCCTCAAGTGTTGTATGTCTTTGCCCGCCGGTGTCCTAGCAACAGCATTTGTGCGGCGGTGTGACGCCCACACCGCCTGGGTCCCGCTCCGTCCCGGGCCAGTGGTCCGGATGCGTGCGGCTCCGCATGGCCAGGACGGGGGGGCAGAGGTGGGGACAGCCCCGGCCCCTGTCTGCAGCTCTGCCGGCAACTCCAAGCCGTTCGCGTCGGGCCGGCGGCACAGAAATTTGGGGGACGGGTGCTAAACCAAGTTCATGGATGTTTTGGCTAAGCGGCATCCATCCAGGGATGGGTAGGTCATTGCTGAATCATCTCTGACATCAAGCCTGATTTTGGGGAGTGCGCTGGGGGGGGATGCTCTGGGGCTGGGTACAGTCCACCTGATCACACCAGCTTCACCTCAACGGCGCCGGGACCTCGGGACAGCCTGTGTCACTGTGAATCTGACTCTCACGGTGGGAACAGGTCTCCCAGTACATCCCCAGTGCTCCAGCTGTGTGAATGGTCACCGTGCAGGGGTTGCTGTAGAGCTACCGGCATCTCCCTGGCCTCAGGGTGTTGCTGATGAACATGAAGGGGCACGAAGATGCTCAGAGGGATGGAGCACCTCCGCTATGAAGACAGGCTGAGAGAGCTGGGGTTGTTCAGCCTGGAGAAGAGAAGGCTCTGGGGAGACCTCAGAGCAGCCTCCCAATATCTGAAGGGAGCTCCAGGAGAGCTGGGGAGGGACTCTTTGTCAGGGAGTGCAGTGACAGGACAAGGGGGAACGGTTTTAAATTGGAAGAGGGGAGATTTAGATTAGATATTAGGAAGAAGTTCTTTGCTGTGAGGGTGGTGAGGCACTGGAACAGGTTGCCCAGAGAAGCTGTGGCTGCCCCATCCCTGGAGGGGTTCAAGGCCAGGCTGGATGGGGCTTGGAGCAACCTGGTCTGGTGGGAGGTGTCCCTGCCCAGGGCAGGGGGTTGGAACTTGATGATCTTTAAGGTCCCTTCCAGCTCTAACCATTCTATGATTCTGTGATTCTGTGATGTGCTTTGGACTGATGAGCAGCAGTTGAGCAAATACCAGCAAAAACCAGTTTGCTTGGGTAGGGAGTAAAAATGTTCCCTGTTTCTTTTGTTTTGCTGTTTAATCTATTTATTGCAATGTAGCTGTTCAGCGGCTTGATTACCCTGGTTTGCTTCCAAGAGTTGCTGGCGATGCTTCACCACCCGTGCCGGGGTCCAGGGGTGCAGCCCGTGCCAGCATTTGGCACCCGGACACCCGGTGGGTGGTAGCCCAGTGGCTACCGCAGAGATATGGTGGGTGCCTCCCAGCAGGAGCCGACAGTCAGAGGCCCCACAGCTCACAGCACGGAGGCAGAGGGCAGCTGCTGCCCGCTGATAACATTGTCCCATTTTAATCTTTTAAGCCCTTCCTCTGCTTTCCCAAGGGCCCCTTCTGGGCTTTTCTCCTGCCCTCCCTTCCTTGCAGAGGGGCCGGTGAGAGCATCCCCCTCGCCAGCCGTGCCAGCCTTCGTCCCTGCCTCGCTACTCCCCCATCCTGCGCTGTTCCCATAGCCCTGGAAAGGTGGGTGCAAAGCAAACCTCCTCCGGGCAAATGCAGTTTAAAAGAGCAAAATCTGGGTTTAATCTTTGCCCTGCATCCCTGTTGCTGCTCTGGCCAAGCAAGGAGTGGGGAGGAGCTGTGGGCTGGCTGGGTACCCGCACACCCCGGGGAGCTCCCCCAGTTTCCAGCATCCTTAAAAAACCGGGGTGCTGGTGCCGCGGTGGGGCTCATCCCTTGTGGGGCTGGAGCCTCCCCGCTCCAGCTGCTGGCTTTCCGCCCTGCAAGCAGCCACACGCTTTAATTAAGGCGAGGGGGCTGGCGGGGCTCCAGGCTTGGGAGAAGGGGGGTGGTTCGTTCCCCGCAAAGCCTGGCCAGGCGCTGCGGGGACAGGCTGGAGCTTGCCTGGAGTCCTGGAGCATCTCTCCTCCTGCCTACGTGGGGGTTTTTTTTTCTGCAGCTGGGATGGGTTAAGTGGGGTTTTAAAGGTGATTTCTTTTCTCTTGAGCGCTTAAAACAACAACAAATAAAAACCAACAGGAGCGAAACAAAAACCAACAGGAACGAAACAGGCCGGTGATGCTGCAAGGAAGGAAAGATGTTGCTCTGCTGATTTATGGGGCTTTTTTTATCTTTACAGGTCACTGATAGCATTTGTGGAATTGGCCTTGCTGCAGGAAAAACTAGTTTCCAGCTTTCCCATTACGAGGAAACTTCTGCGACCGTGTAATTAAAATGCAGAAGAAAAAAAAGACCAATAAATCCCAGAGCAGCTGGTTGTCGTGCTTTTAGCCAGGTTTTTTGGCGGCCGCATGTGTCCCCTGCCTTGCTCTGTCCTTGACTGCGCTGCCTGCAGCCAATGGCACAAAAAAATATGCATATTTTTTTCCGCCTTTCTCGTCTTTCTGGCTCATGCACCAGCCAGCACCAGAAAAAAAAAAAAAAAAAAAAAAATCATCTACATTTCGACCATAGGGGTGTTTTAATCCACCTGGAGGCAGCTTCCAGTATTTTTTATCACCTTATCTGAGCTAGCACCAGCACCAGGCTGGACTCCTAGTGGGCTTGGGAGATTGGGACCATGACTCCCCCATCCCATAAATGAGAAGTGATGGGTCCGACTCAGCCCCCTTGCAGTCCCCACGCAGCGGCAGCAGAGCAGCGACTGTCTGCAGGGACTCATCCCAGGCATTCATGGTCCCCAAGGATGCTGGAGCTTTTTAGGAGGGAAGGAAAACTGTGCCTTTGTGGGATTTTTTTTTTTTTCCCCAGTTTTTTCTTTGCTGTCAGGCTGAGAAAGAACACGCCACCTAGACTTGGATATTTGGGAGGTGAACATTTTTTCATCTGGGATGATGGAGGGTACTATTTAGTCAGGATGGGGGAAAAGACTCCCTTTCTTTTTGGGGCACCTTGAACCCCAAGCGTGGTCATCTGGAGCAAAACATCCCAAACAGCTTTGTATTTTAGGGATGACTAAATGGAGGTCCCCGTGAGGCTTGCCCAGCCTTTCCAGCCCGCCCCCCCTTTGAACCCTGTGGTATGTGAATTTTTGCTGGTGTCAGAGGGTCGGCAGCAGCAAAATCCCTCCCGGTTAAAGGGTGGGAATACCAGTGTGTGCAGCTTGGGATAATTACCAGTTGTCAGCAAAACAATAGTGGCATTGTAGGGCAGGAGCAAAGCGAAAGGGCCCCTGTCTTGAGCAGAGCTTAATGTTACTTTTCTATTTACGTTTCCATAGTCTTTGCTGAGAAATGGCCCTATTCTCTCTAATCCTCCTCTTCAGGCATGCCTGTGGGGTTTTTTTTTGTATGGTTTGGGTTGGTTTGGCTTTTTTAACCCTTATCATCCCAGAAAACAGCTTGCAAGGACCCATCTGTGTGGGGCTGTGCTGCCTGACTGTCCCTGGCCGGGGGTGGCATGCCCGTGGGCTGGCCAGCTTCACTTTGGGATGCCGATGCCGAGGACATGTGGCATCATCCCTGCACTCAGTAAGTGTGAATCCCTTCTGAATCCCCACCTGGATGCAAGCCAGAACCCAATTTACACCCATCCTCGTTCTTGATATCTGTCGTGGTATATATGGTCAACTCCAGTGGATTAAATATTTGTTGACATCATATTTTGCCTTTAAAACCAAGTGATTTGTTGAAGAAGGGAATAATTGGTCCCCATCTCCTGTTCGTGCTGAGGACTAGTAGATCTCTTACCCAGTGGGTTTGGTTGTTGGTTGGAGAGAAAAGTTGTGTTTTCTGGCCTCGTCCAGGTCTTGGCTGGTTTCCCCGATGCTGAAGGAAGCTAAGGAAGCTTCTCTCCACTTGCTTGGAGCAGCAAAGCAGCCACCACCAACTTTGACCTCTTTGACCTCTTTATGTCCGACTCCAGTGGTGCTTGGGCTTTCTCAAAGATCTACATTTTACTGCTTAAATACTTTCCATGCCAGTGAGACATAGACTGTCATCCTGGTAGAGAGCGAGGGATTCAGCCTTGGCTGGCATCAACTTCTCATCGCTCAACTTAATTTCACGGCCTTCAACTGATTTATTTTTTATTTAGCATTGGGACATGTGCAGCGAGGTAGGTTCAAGGACCAGACGACACTTTCCCTGTTTAAGTGGCCCCTTATCCAGGCTGCTAACCAAGGCGTTAAATAGCTTTGAGCCCAGCATCCATCCCCTCAAAGAGGGTCAGCGGGGCATCTCGCCCCCTTCTATCTCCCCACCTTGGGGGACCGAAAGCCGTGGTGAGGTCTGGCATGAAACGCAGTGGCCAGCAGACAGCCTGGGATGGGCTGCAACGGGATGCGGTGCCAAAGCAGGGTGGGCAAGCTCGGCTGCCTGGGATGGAGGAAATTTCGGAAAGAGCAGGGAAATGGTGCCAAAGTCAGCAGCACAGGCGGACTATTGTCTGAGGAGTACAGAGAGGTGGAAGGATCATGGAGCGGGCATGGAGTCTTATTACAAGCACAGTGAGGGGCTTCTGGAGGCTCCAAGCTAAACAAAGTGCCCCGCACTGCAGGGGAGCAGCGCTGACAAGATCGAGGCTGGTTGGATGAGCAGAAGATTGCAGCTGAAGTCTGAAAAAAAAAAAAAAAAGAAACAACCTTCCTGGATCCCTATTTTCCTTCCCATTCCCTAGCAAAATAGTGTTTCTCGCCACTTGGCCCGGCAGCAACCCGGTGAGCTTGGATTTATTTTGCCGCGAGTCAGACGGAGGATGAGGTTAAGGAACTGCTGTGTGGGTTTCTCTGGCTGTGAAGCTGCGGAGAGGCGCTGTAAAGCATGCACAGGCTGTGGCAGTTTCCTCTGGCAGCAGCAAGGACCAGCTAGCACCCGGCATCCCTGGCGTGCGGCGGGTGCAGGATGAGGCTGTGCTGCGGGACGGATGCTGCACCGCTCTTTTTGTCGCTTCAGGTACTACTTTGTTTGGCAGATCTTCTGCGTTTTGTCTGGTGAATTGGGGTTTATTTCAGCTGGTATTTTCCTCTCTGCTCAAGGCCTGAAAAACAGCTCAGAATGGGCATCTTCCAGCATTTGTTGTGCAGCCTTCAAAGCCCATGCAGGGCTCTGGCAGTTCTCCTGGATATCAGCGCCTTAGCATCCTGGCGTGGTGCAGCACACAAGCATGGTCAAGGGGTGGGCGTGTTGTCCCACGGGCCTTTTCCGAGTCCCTCGTAGTGCCCAGCCCTCTCCATGGCTGGAAATACACTCGTGGGAGTTGTGTCCTAACCTTTCAGCCTTCGTTGGCTTCTCTGCTGCGTGACGCTGGGAGACTTCATTTGATCTCTGGGGAGGCAGACCCAGCCCGGGCAGCTTGTCCTCATCTCCACTTTGCTTTGTGAAAATGAGCAGGTTGCGATGGCATCGAGTCAGCTCATAAACCCTCCGTCCCAGCCCTGATCTCCCCTGCTGTCCTGTGGCACAGCATCCATCTGTGAGCTGGGATGCTGGGTGCGTTGGTCTCCCTGGATTTCTAGGCATAAATTGGTGCCTGGGAATAGGGATGGGCTCCCCAGCCACGAACCCGCTCAGTCCCTCGCAGAGATGGGAACTGACTCCCCTCTCCAATAACTGGGATAGACTCCTGTGCCTTCCCGGAGGGTGGTTGCAGGCCCCTTGACTGTGTGCTGGAGCAGGAATGCCAGGAATGCGACTGAAATTCGGGGGCTTCCCAGGAGCCTGGCTCCCAGGCTGAGCTGGGACCTTGGGAGGGTGTGAGGAGCGGGGTGAGTCTTCCCCCTCCAAGGAGCAATTAGTCTGCATGGTGATTTATTAATGGAGCGGAGGGTGGGTGAGGGGGTCGCATTCCTTCCCTTGCTTTATCTCCAGGCTGTTGGTCGGGAGGTATCCGAGTGATGGGAAGCAGAGCTGGTGGCCTCTTCAGAGGCAGGACAGGGGGAGATGGTGATGTGGCTAGAGGCTACAGGTCACCTGGCATTTTAAAGACCTCTTTGCACTTTTAAAGACCTCCCTTGGGTTTGGCTGTGCCCAGAGGTTGATGGCCCCTCTCCACCATCCACCCCTGCAGTGGCCAGGCCACCTCATGGGGTGGCCAATGTCATCCCAGCCCCAATTCCCCGCCCTGGCTGCCAGATAAACCAGGTGCTGCCTTGCCCTCCTGCCCGTGTGGATGGGGAAAAAGGGGACACCAGCATCTCCTGACTTTCCCTTCTCCAGCTTGAGGATCCTGAGAGGTAACGAATTACTAGGGAAACTCAAGATGCCTTTGGTGAGACTGGCTCCTTGGCATGTCGTTCCCCAAAGGGCTTGATCCCCGTGGGTATTTTTAGCCACACGTTGAAGAAAGGCTGTTTGCTTTGTGCTTTGCTCACCCTACCCACTGCTGTTGCCCACATGATTTCCTATGAGGGACGACAAATTAAAAATACACCTCAGAGTAGCTGGTGCCTCTGTCTCCGCTCAATTTAGGAGCAGGATGCAGGTAAGGGTGGGGGTCTGGGCACAGTCGCCCTTCTTCCCCAGGGTTATTCAATGGCTCCCCAAGGCAGTGGTGACATTTTCATGGTTTATCTTATCGAGGAATTTGCTGAGAGCTTGTTTCTGACTCTCCATGAGTAAATGTTTAGGAACGCTGCGGTCCCAGGGGCTCGGTGGTGTTGCACATCCAGAGGGGGGGGAAAACGCTGGCCCGGAGGCAGGTCCTGGCAAACTGGCACCTGCATCACCAGTGTAGTGCTTGGGGCCGCGATGGGTGCCATCACCCGTGCCAGCTCAGCCCCCGTGCATCCTCATCCCCGTGCATCCTCATCCCCAGCCCCTGCCTTCCCATCTCCCTGGCCGGGTGCCCGTCTGGAGGCGGGGTCCCTCCTCCTGTCCCCCGGGGCTGCCCCCCTCCGCGTGGGACGTCAGTGGCTTGGGATGTGGCAATATCCTCCGGGCGTGTGTCTCCGTGAGGACCTTTTAGCTGTTGTTTGGGCTTTTTAGATGAAGACCGGATTAAAATCCCAGACATTGATCGGGTTCATAGACACCATCTGCCGCTGACAGTTGCTGAATTTTTGTGCTCGGTGTGTGAGCGCTCCCTCCTCCAGCATTTGGGCTGTGCCAGCGTCCAAGTTTCCTTTCCTCAAGGGCCAAGTGCTTGCTTTGCTGCGGGTTTTGTGCCTTTTGGGGGTGGATGCTTTCTCAAGCCCCTATGGCAATGGTTGCCACCGCTGGTGGTAAGCTCTCGGCAAGATGCTGAAGTGCTGGTGGGCTCTGGAAAGGTTGTGGAGCTGCGGTGTCTTTGCACCCCGGGGACCGACTCCATTCCATGGAGTGCCCCCACAACACGATGCTGTGCGTGGGTCAGCATGGCTGCTCCAAAAGGACTGGGGACATTTGTAGAGGTGGCCAAAAGCAAGAGGCGATTTGCAGCCGTCCTGCCTGTGGGACTGTGAGAAGTTGGAGCTGGACTCAGCAAACAGAAGGTGGATGAAAATGGCAAATTTGTTAATTAAACAAATTAAATTTGTTAATTTGCTGATTGCTAGGGGAGGCTCTCCGGGAGGTGTGCCTGCGGGGATGGTGTGGGCTCGGTCCATCCCCGGCTGCGTGGCTGAGTGGAGCTGCCTCGGGGGGTGGCTCAGTCCCTCGGCAGCGAGATCCGATGTCGGCGTTGAAGCCCTTTCTGCAGTTGTTCTTAATTTTTTGAGCTCAAGGCTTCTCACCTCAGATGTCTCGCACCCGGGGTTCCGCGCTGGCTTGTGGAGACCTTCCCTCGGGATGTGAGGCGGGGAGGGGGGGAAGGAAGCCACTGGTGATGGGAGATGGCATCTCCCCATCCGGCTGCATCCTGCACGAACCGCTGCCCGGACCTCGGTGGGCTCTGACCTTGTGGTGGGGGAGACAGGGATAGGAGGGGTCCCTGGTGTAACCGGGGTGGGTTGTCATCCCTGAGCGGGGGCAGCAAAATGTGTCTCCCAAGGATGGCTCCGCGCTCTGCTCAGCCTGAGGCTCCCTCTGCTGTCCGTCTGTCTGTCCGTCTCTGCCCGCTCGGCCCCACCTTGGCCCCTGAAGAAGAACGTTGCTCTTTAACCATGGGTGGGATGCTGCACGTCTGAGACCTGGGTGACAGGCTTTGTTTTATCTTTTTTTTTTTCCCCTCTTGTTGGCTTGGGGGTTTTCCCCTCTCTTTTTTCCCTCTCTTCTTTTTCATCCCCTTCCCTCTCTCTTTTTTGTCCTCTTTTCTCTTTTCCTCACTCCCTTTCTTGCACTCTCTCTTTTCTCTCTTTCTTCCCAATTTCCTCCCACTTTCCCCTCTTCCCTCACTTCCCTTTCTCTCTTCCCTCTCACTTCCCTCTCTCTCTTCATTCTCTCCTCTCTCCTTTTCTCTTCCCTCTCTCTTCCCTCTACTCTCTTGTCCTTTCCTCTCTCCCTTTCTTGCATTCTCTCTCTTCTCTCTCTTTCTTTTTTCTCCTCTTCTCTTTTACCTCCTCTCTCTTCTTTTCTTGTGGGACAGGACTGAGCTCCCATTGAACAGGGTAGCCTTATCCCCCTTTTCCTGTGGGACTAGCAGATGCTGGGCAGCAGCGGGAAGACCCAGCCAGTCTGTTCAGGAGGGAATTGGGACCAGATTGAGGGTGCAATTTTGCTTTTAAAGAAGTGCAAAATCATGATGAGCTTCCAGCAGCATTCCCTGGAGCATGCAAAGTGCTTTCTGGAGCCTTTAGCCTATGGGATGCTAAAACAAGGGTCTACCCCTGCTCTGCCAGCAAGCCAGCTGCCATGGCTTCTCTTTGGGGAAATACTTCTCCAAAATATTTCACCGTCTGGTGCGTTCCCTGTCCTTGCCTTGCTGCTTGGTTGGTGGCAGAGCTGAGCACTCTGGGTTGGGATGCTCTAGTGCCACCTGTGCCATTGGGTCACCCTCCAAATGCTTGTTTTGGAAATGCTGGGACCCTTATTTTGGGATGCCCCAGCCCTGGCTCCTTCCCCGGGAGCTGCTGGCACGGAGGTGTGCAGTGAAATGAAGATCATTGACTTAACGAGGGCTGGCGGCAGCAACCCTGCCTGTGGGGAGGTCCTGCGGGATCGCTGCTTTACTCTGCTCTGCTATCATGAGCTGCCTAATCCCAGCAGAAGGGAGAAATGGGATTTTTTCCGGCTGGGCACTGTGTCTGCAAATGCTTGGGGCACCCTAGCACCACTCCTGAAACACTCCTGCCTGAGACAACGAGGCTCATCGGGGCTTGTGATGTTCCCCCCTGGCTCCAGGAGCTGTCTTGGGGATGCTGCGTGGCTCTGGGGGGCTTGGATCATATTCCCGTTGCAGGCTGGCACCCACCCCACTTATCTGCCCCCCAATTCAGGGGAGGGGCCGTGGGAACGCTGAGCTTTTCTGTCTGTCCTCCCCACCAGTGAGAGAGGAGCAGCAATCACAGGCGTTTCTCTTGGGCAGGCTGAAGACACGGGGAGAGTGGCCGGACAGGGCACCCCTGCCCCAGGGGAGCAGAGTGGGGTTCCCTCCCGACACGCTGGGGTGGGTTGGCAGGCTGGCTGCTGCCGTCAGGTTGATGGGAGCACATGAGCTTCTTGGGGGGCCTGTATGGAAAATCTGACATAGTGACCAAAACACGTCCTGCGTTTGACTAGTCACGGGCTGTTCCACACCACGCGCCCCTAACAGCATCAGGCGTGGGGCAAGCCTGTCAGCAAGAGCATCCTTGCCACACCAGCTGCCACTTTAAGGGGAAAACTCACCCATCCCGCTTAAAAAGTTGCAGGGGAAGTGTTGTGTAAAGTAAAATAGACATCAGAGCGGTTGTTTCAGTGTTTTTCCTGAATGTTTTAAAACTGGAGCACTAGGAGAGTTGCATCCCTTCAGGCTCCACGTTACAGAAACACGTTACCACCGACTGCAGCTTCCCCAGCCATGTAGCATCCTGGCTAGGCGGAGCTGAAATTGCCATCTACCCTTCTCGGGGACACTTTTTGAGCCACAAAGGTGACTTGCCCCATGTCATGGCAAGAGCGGTGTGATGGTGTGGTCCACAGGTGTGCTGCATCCCAACAGGGCCTGGGGACTTGGTGGTCCCTAGGGATGAGGGGTTGTCATCTCCAGAGCTGGGCACTTTTGACGTCCGGAAATGGGCTGGATAAATGGATTTGGGGTGATGTTTTTAAGCTGGGGAGCAGAGTGACTGAATTTTGTGGGGCAAGAGAAAGCACTGGTGCTGCCCAAGGGAGATTTTCATCCCAGGCTTCAGTAAAACGCAAGCACTTGGGGTACGGTTGCTCAGACCTCCTGACTTCCAGATGTTGCTGGTGTGTGATGCTCGTGGCTGTGGTGGGAGGATCACAAACGCTCCCCTCGCTGTCTTGCAACAGCACCTGGGGGGTCCTGGCCATGTAACCAAGCTGGGAAAGCTGCTCAAGAGCACTTGACTTCTGGGACTTGTTGTGTTTCCGGCCGGTGGAAATGTTGGAAATGTTTTCTGGGATTTTTTTTCCTTCCTCATTCGCTTTTACTCTGAGGTTCTGTGATTCTGTGATCCTGTTATAACTTTTCCTGAGACCTGTAGTGGAGGACACCTCTGTGTCCCACCAAAGCTGGGCATCTGTGGGGGTCGTATCCATTCACGACCCCCTCCCATGCAGCTCCCAATGCCGGCGGTTTAACCAGAGCCAAGGAGAGAGGATTTAGGGTTTTCCAGGCGGTCAGGAGTTAAAAAGCTGGCAGCAGCAGCAGCAGCAGTTGGAACAGGGTTTGTCAGAGGGCTGGCTCGGCTCCCTGAGATTTTGGGGGGCTCAGGTGGGTTCCCAGCGGGGCGGGGGGCTGTGCCAGGTGCGGGGGGGCTGGCGCTGGGGAGAGGAGGGTTTGGCAGGGCCGGCAGCGCGGCCGCTCCTCCCACCCCCCTGCCCTCCGGAGGGTCCTGCGCCGGAGCTGGGGAGGAGAGGCTGATGTGAGAGCTCCGGCAGCCCGGCCGGGCGAAACTCCTGCCTCTTCTTCCCTCCCTCTGGCCTCTCCGTTTCACGGGGCTTGTTTTGCCCTTCCTAATGGCCCCCCTTCCACTTCGCTCGGAGCTTCTGCTCCTCCTGGCTTGCTGCTTCTCCTCCTGCGAACCGCAGCTCCTGGACTGGATTTGGGGCAGCACGAAGCCCACGGGAAGCCCAGCGGCATCCGGCGTGGGAACCACAGGGCTGGAGCCGCTCACCTCCGCGGCAGCTTCCACCCAAAGCACGTCCCCGGGGACATGGGGTGTCCGGGTGGTGGAGAATGTCACCACCCTGCAGCGCCAGGAGCCGGATCCCAGCACAGCAGCACCTGCAGGCGAGGGGACCGTGGCCAAAACCAGCAGGCAGCGGGATGGGAACGCCACAGGGCTGGTGAAGGGCACGGTGTGGCCAAGCATCGCTCCTCCCCGCAGTGTGTCACCTGCCCCTGGCCAGGATGCGGCCAGCAGCTCCACCGAGGACCTGCAGATCCTGGGGACAGGGACCACCAAGGACTCGCAGTTCCTGGGGACAGGGACCACCAAGGACCCGCAGTTCCTGGGGATGGGGGACACCGAGGATCTGCAGTTCCTGGGGACAGGGACCACCAAGGACCCGCAGTTCCTGGGGATGGGGGACACCGAGGATCTGCAGTTCCTGGGGACAGGGACCACCAAAGACCCGCAGTTCCTGGCGACAGGGACCACCAAGGACCTGCAGTTCCTGGGGACAGGGACCACCAAGGACCCGCAGTTCCTGGCGACAGGGACCACCAAGGACCCACAGTTCCTGGGGATGGGGGACACCGAGGATCTGCAGCTCCTGGGGACAGGGACTCCCCCAGCAATGAGGACACAGGTGTCCTTGCAGAGACCGGCAGGTCCTCGGCCAGGTAGTGCCCCTTTTCCTTTCCCACCAGGTGACAGGACCCATAAGCAGGCAGTGCCACCCCCGGACCCCACGGTGCCACTGCCCCAACACAGCCACGGAGCATCACCTGCCTCCCCGAGCCCGCGGCGCAGCACCGGCCGCTGGGGGCTGGGGCTGAGCGGGAGCTGGAGCCCCCCAAGAGCAGCTAGCCGTGCGGATCCTCCTCCTGCCGATAACTCCCAGCCTCTTCAGTTTGATTTACTAACTGCTGCTACGCAACTCTACAGCCGTGGTGGCACGGGGCTCGCGTCCTTCTTACCCGGACTGATGCTGCCGGCCGGCCGGTGCCTGCCCGTCCCGACCCGCCTGTCCTTCTGCAGCGTGCTGGGCACCAAGCACGTCAGGTTCCCCAATTACCTCCGCCACGGCAGCGAGGCGGAAATTCGGGCGGCTTTGCATGAGTGGGAGGGGCTGCTGGAATCGCGGTGCCATCGCTACCTGGAGTGGTTTCTCTGCTTGCTCCTGCTCCCCGGGTGTAGCGCCTCGGTCCCCATAACCCCCCCGCCGTGCCAGGGCTTCTGTGAGGCCGTCAGAGACCTGTGTTGGATGCACTTGGCCGGCGGGCGCCTGCCTCTGCCTTGTGATGCTCTCCCTCAGGAGGACGGAGGGTATTCTTGTGTCTTTATTAATGCTTCTGCAGGTAATGTGCCTGGCCGAATGTCCCTGTGTTTCGGTGTGTCTCCCCTCCCCACGCTCCCCCAGGTTTTTAGGCCCCAAGGGACACTTCTGCCTTGTCCCCGTGGGAGGCTGCTGAGCCCAAAATCCCTTTCCATCCAGCCTCGGCTTCTTCAAACAGGGACTACCAGCAGGTTTTGACTCCCTCTTCAAGGCTCTTCACCATCATCCCCTCCTCAGAATGTTTGGTGCTGGGTCCAGTTCGGGGCTCCCCAGTTCAAGAAGGACGGGGAAACAGCTGGAGAGGGTCCAGCAGAGGGCTACAAAGATGATGAGGGGCCTGGAGCATCTCTCTGCTGAGGAGAGGCTGAGGGACTTGGGTCTTTTTAGTCTGGAGAAGAGAAGGCTGAGGGGGGATCTGATCAATGCTTATAAATACTTCAAGGGAGGGTGTCAAGAGGATGGGGCCAGTCTTTTTTCAGTGGTGCCCAGGGACAGGACAAGAAAAAATGGGCACAAACTCGAATAGAAGAAGTTCCAGCTAAAGATGAGGAGGAGGGTGAGGGTGGCAGAGCCTTGGAAGAGGCTGCCCAGAGACGTGTGGAGTCTCCGTCTCTGGAGACATTCAAACCCTCCTGGACACGTTCCTGTGGGACCTGCTCTGGGTGGCCCTGCTCTGGCAGGGGGTTGGACTGGATGATCTCCAGAGATCCCTTCCAACCCCATGTCATTCTGTGATTCTGTAACAAACAACGTCCTGGTGGCCAGAACTAAAGGCAGTTGCCAAGTGCATCGTGCTGGCATTCGGGGCAGGTTTGCATGTGCTACAGTGCCCAGGAAGGAGCTTTGGGGTGTCCATCCTGGGAGCGGGGCGCTTGCAGAGCTGGCAGTTCCCCACAGGGACAGGAGAAGGACCAGGACCTCACAGCCACCCAACCACAGCAGCATCTGGGGCCATGGCAGTGAGGAGGCTTCAAGGTGACCCACAACCGTGCCTGCACGCTCCCCTCTCCCAGAGAGGCCCTTTGCCTTAGGGTTAATGATTTACCTAAGGGCTAATGTTTGATTCCTCCCTGCTTGGCAGGCAGGAGAGGTTATGTCGCCTCTGGCTTCATCACTGGTGGCTGTGACCCTTCTGTGTGTCACCCTGATACGCGCCTCTTTGGCAGGGGGGATGAAAGGAAGAGAGCTGGGGGGGGGGGGGGGGGGGGGGGGGGGGGGGGGGGGGGGGGAAGGGGAATGGCGCTTGGAGAAATGCAGATGGGGGTGTAAGAGCAAGAACACAGTCTGGGATGAAAGCAGGAGTGGGTGCTTGTCGCTCCCCCTGCCAGGCTCTCTGAATGAGGCTGTGTTCCCACACAGGACACTGGCCGCCGTCAGAAGGGTGATTCAGTGTGGGGCCGGCAGACAAGGGTCACACACGTGGTCCCCTCGGTGTCAAAGCTGGCTCTGTTTGCCATCGGACCCCAGGGGGGTGTGATGGGATGGTAAGGATGCTCAGGGGGAGCCGCGCGCTCCCGAACGGGCAGTGTCGGGAATGGGTGGGGGACGTGGGGACTGTGGTGCGCCCCATGGAGCGACTTGAGGCGCTCCTGCGTGCTGGGGGTCCCCTGCATCCCAGCTGGGATGGGATGCACGGGGCCGCGCGGGCAGCCCCGGATCGGGCCAGCTTGGAAGGTGATTGCGGAGCGGGAAGGTGGCTCGGAGCATCTCTGGGGCCTTTGCAGTGGCGACAGGAGCAAATGGCTGGGTCGCTGTGGCCAGAGGCGTCCCCGCAGCCATCCCGTAGCCAGCACGCTCGTCCCAAATCCATCCGTCAGCCATCTCTGGCTCTTCTTCCTCCACAGTGGGTTTGCCACGGGGAGGAGGGGGTGCGATATTTGGGTCCTGGGTGCCCTTTGGAAAAAGCAGGCATGGCCTGAAAGGTGTGGGGCTGGTAAGGGGCACTGGGCTGTTGGAGGGGAGCAGCTGTTTGATGCCCCTCCATCCCCCCGGGCAGCCCTGGCCTCTGCCTCCTTGCGTGTTGTGTAGGACAAAGACGTGTCTCCCTTTGCTTTGGGAAACGCCAACATCCAGCTCCCACCCCGGGCCTGGGGGGCGAGTGGCATGTCTAGAGAGGAGGGAGGACCCCAGAGCTGGCTGGAACGCCAAGGAGAGTGGTTGAAAACTGCGTCGCTAACAAAAGCCTCTTTCAGCCCGTCCCTCCTCATCCCGAGCCCCCCGGGGGCAGACAGTGGCTTGTCCAGCTGCAGAAATTGCAGCACCAGCGCTTGCACCCGTGCAGACCCCCAGGAGGAAGCTCTGGTTGCCTCTTCCCTTAAAGCTACTGTGAATTCGGCTTCCTCCAGCCCAAGATAAGCTCCACCCCTGCGTCCTGGTGTTCCTCCTTGGCTTGGCCACAGCTGGCTGCTCCAGGGTGGCTGGCGCAGCTGGGGACGGTGTGGCTGGGGATGGGACAGTGGCAGCAGACTTGTGGGGCGCCTTGAGCACGGGGTGTCTCAAGGGTGGGTGCCAGGCTGGGGCTCACTGCAGGTCCAGGGGAGCCCTGCTCACTCCTTTGCCCCATCATGTTTGGTTTCGGGCTGAGCGCATCTGGATGCTGGGCTCGAAAGGATGCTGGGCTCCAGGATTCAGAGGTCCTCGTGGCCAGCAAGGCAGAGGCTGAGTCCTTCCCCTCCCAGTGGGATGGGGATGCCCTACGGGGAAGCCCAACCACGCTGCAGGGCAGATAAGGGGGCTAGGGCTGGTGCAAGACCAGGAGGGAGGTTTCCTCCCTCAGGTGCTCGGTTTTGGGGTGCCAAGCTTGTGAGGGCCTGGGGGCTTGAAGGAGCAGGGTGGGTGCAGAGTAGTTTCAAAGCAGCAGGCTCAGGAGAGGAGAGAGGATCGGTGGGTCTGGCAGAAAGATAAAACTTGCCCCCACCTTTAATCAGTGACATTTCTGACACCCCTGCTGCCTGGGTCCTACCATGGGGCTGGGGCTGGCATTGGAGCTCAGCGGTGGGGGGAAGCTGGAATGCACAGGCACCTCCAGGCTTTGGAAGAGGCACCCGGGTTTTTATCTCCTCCCGTCATCCCAAGAGACGTGTTTTCTCTCCAGGCTGGGCAGGGCAAGGCTGAGCTGATTTCTTCTTTTTTTTTTTTTATTTTTATTTTCCTTTTTCTCTTTTTTTTTTTTAAGAGCTCTGGAGGACAATATCTTACTCTAGAGCAGGGTGGAGGTTCCTGGTTGGTCCTCCCTGGCTCAACAAACCTCTGATAACCCCCCCATAGCTCACGTGAAACACCAGGGATGGGGTTGGGGACATCAAATTGCCTCAACTCCTGCTCCCAGCTTGGAATGGGGGCTGAAATTGGCACCACGCACCCGTTCCTGGTGTGGAGGCCCCATCCATTTTGGAGCCGGGGTGACTGGGTTTCCACGCTCCTGGGAAACACAGAGTTAAAAAGCACCCGGCATGCTCAATCCCATGGAGCTGGCGCCCGCCCGAGCGGTTGACATAGGAGAGGAGGAATCCAGCGCGCCCGGTGTGTGGGCGATGAGGATGTGCCTGCTGCCAAAACAACGGGAGGTGGCGTACAGAGGGCCGGCTCGCCCCAGCCAGATGTTCAGCTGTGTCGGGTAGGAGAGACTGTCCCGAGCAGAACTTCCCCAAACGCCTTGAGTAAAAGGAGTTGGGAAAGGAGGCGAGATCATCTGACGGGGCGTGCTGGCTCGAGCCCCATTCCCAGGGTGTTTGCAAGAGGAGGGCTCCGATTTATTCCCCGCTGGGGCGACCCCGTTAGCTTGTCCCAGGATGAAATGGGGGAGCATCGTGACCCTGGAGCGGGTATGGATGCAAAACGCTTCCTGGTGGCTCTGTGATCCTTCAGCATCCCTGCACTCCGGCAGCATCCCCTGCTGCCTGCACAGGCGTGTTGCTGTCATGGGCAAGATCTCTTTGGTTTTATCCCATCTCAGGGATGTCCTGGCCACAGTCAGAGGGCCAGCAACGGGGAATGGATGGCATTTTTGGGAGCTGCATCCTACCTGTGCGGTGGGAGCTACTCAAGGAGCATTGCTGCCTTGGCCATCCTGCAGCCTGAAGGAAAATTCCAGGCCCTGGGGAGGGGGAGCAGAGGGAGCTGCTGAGAAGTGGTGTTTGGGGGAGGCATGGCCAGTGGTGTCCCCCCAAGTCGTCCTGCTGAGTGTAACTATCCTCACCAGGCTGGTTGTGACCATCCCCTTTCCCTTCGTCTTGCAGAGAACCTGAGCACCGAGGTCAGCCTCTTAGAGCTGATTGGAGACCCCCCGCCGGAGGAGATCCTCAAAATTTATGGCCCCGACAACAATCCTGGCTACGTCTTCGGCCCCAATGCCAACACAGGCCAGGTGGCCCGGTACCACCTGCCGAGCCCTTTCTACCGGGACTTCTCCATCCTCTTCCACATCCAGCCCACCACACCCAGGGCTGGCGTGCTCTTTGCCATCACAGACTCCTCGCAGAGCATCATCTATGTGGGCATCAAGCTCTCGGAGCTGCGGGCGGGCAAGCAGCAGATCATCTTCTACTACACAGAGCCGGGCTCACCAAGCTCATATGCAGCAGCCACCTTCACTGTGCCCACCTTGCTCAACCAGTGGACACGCTTCGCCATCAGCGTGGAGGAGGACGAAGTCGTTCTCTACCTGGACTGTGAGGAGCACGAGCGGGTCCGCTTCGAGCGCTCCCCAGATGAGATGGAGCTGGAAGATGGCTCCGGGCTCTTTGTTGCTCAGGCTGGAGGGGCTGACCCAGATAAATATCAGGTAAGGGTCAACCCGAGGAGCACCTCCAAGAAATCTGGGTGAGGCTGGAAGGATGTGACACCAGCCTGTGCTGGTTCAACCAACCTCTTTGCCCAGAAGACAAACCAATGGCCATGCTCTGTGTGTGTCCCTGGGAGAGGAGACACCTGAAGTGGGGGGACAGGTGACTTGAGATGCCACCAACTTTTTTGTCTTGGGTCTCACCAAAGCAAAGCCCTTAAGGTAGTCTGGCAGGATGCAATGGGGTTGTGCTACAGCAGCCACCGTTGCCCATACCTTTTCCAACAAATGCACGAAGTTCTCTTTGAATGTCCCCATTGCTAAAAACACCCAGCTCCTTTGGTGGAGGAGCTGGTTTGGCTGGTAAAATGTCTCTCTTAGCTGGAAAAAATGCTTGGGCTGGAGCATATCTTTGTTGGCTGACATTGGGTAGTATCTGCAGGAAGATTTTGGAGAGCAAGGAGAGAAGCTGATAGCTCAGCCCATGATTTGAACATGACTTATGTTCTAGATAAGGTTTAGGGAAAGTGTGGGGAAAATGTCCAGCTGACATGGAAATCCCCCCGCGGTGCTTGAGAGGAGGAAAGTTCAGGATCGCACTGCCAGGTTTTTTCCTGGATTGAGCGTGGTTTGCCCAGCAACAGAGGCTCTGCCGGGTGGAGCAATGCTTTTCCTGGGGAGCTTTGCAAAGCACGTTTCTGAGCTTAAACATCACCTCGACTAACGAGCAGCCTCTACTGCAGTCCTAGTTAAATGGCTTCAGGCGGGAAAGCTCCCCCGTGAAAAAGGGTTAATGTTTGATGGGCTAGAGACTGGTTTGCACCGGCATTTGGGTTGGTCCCTTGAGGTTTCACGAGCAAGCTTTTTGCTCTTGAAGAGCAATTTTTTGCTCTTAAACGTGCTGGGAGGGCCAGGTCATGGCCATGGAGGAACTCTCCCCAGCTGGAGAGGGTTTGGCACAACTTGGAAGGCAAAGCAGCAGCCTGGAGTAGAGCGAAGCACTCCTGCCTTTCTAGCAGGTGATATTCCTGAGCTTGCCAGCCACCCGCTCCCGCCCCCGGTTTTCCCACAGGGAATAGCATGCCACGGGGGGGATGGAGGCCGTCTGCCTCCCCGGGCTGAGAGGGGGGCGCGGGCTTGGATGTTTCCCTGGCATCTGACTGCCTCGTGGTGTTTCCATTGCTGACCAGCCCTGACTTGTGTTATCTGGAACTAATGGGGCATCGTTAAAACAGAGCTGATTAAAACCTGGCCCTCGGTCAAGCTGCGAAATGAGCTGCTCCCAGGCAGCTGGAGGGGTCTCATCCAGGATCTGTTAACTTTTGTGGCAATAGGATGAAACCTGGAGGGGCAAAGGCTGCAGGTGATGCAGAAGCCCCTGGGACAGCAGATATCAAGGGGGTTACTGGAAATGGAGCCTTATCCAGGGTCTGGCAAGAGGATTTGATGGCAGTTGGATGCACAACAGGACCCGTGGTGCCTTTACCCCCTCTGTTGGGGCAAATGGGCTGCAAAGGGCCCTTATAGCCATCCCCATGAGGTTGCCTTGGTTCAGAGCTGGAACCGAATTATTTCTGATGCCTGCAGCAAGCCCCAGGAGCGGGAAGGCCAGGCCGGAGTGTTTGGTTTCTCGTTTTTGCGTTGTGCTTGCTGCTGGTGCCCAGTGGGGAAGAGAGGGATGGGTTAGAGCTGGCTGTCGCAAGGCCAAGCAGCTGGAGGAGGTCACAACCCACCTGGGGGCATTTGCTTGGGAGAGGGATTTATGTTTTTACAATCTTGTAGATATAAACAAATCTAATATATTTATAAGATATTATTTTTTTTATATAGCTCTAATACAATATATAGACAACATTTATTATATTATATAATATTTATAATATTATGATGTCATAGCCAGGCTGGCTGAACTGCAACTGCCCCTGATTCTTGTTTTCTTAAACCCATCGTGTTTCCTTAGCGCGGCTCTCTTTCCTGGACATGGTACGCTGTGCTTTCAAGCGAGTCCAAATATTATTTTGGGTGCCTTGCCCAGAGAGGAGACACTAAGTGGGAGGTATCTGCCCTCTCCCAAGTTCGCTTTCCAGCATGGTCCCCGGCAGCCTCCTGCAGGGACCAGAAGGATGGGCAGCATCCCATCCTGGCAGCATCTCCGGGTGCCGTGCCGTGCCAGCAGCGACCTGGGCAGGGGTCTGAGATGTGCCAGGTGACCCTGCTCGCCATGGGAGCCATAAGGTTCAGGCTGGTACCCACACACCTCCTCAGCTGATACAGGGATGCTCTCATCCCGGGCAGTGCAGGTAGCTGGGCTGCAGGGGTTTGTCTGGAGGCGGGATCCTTAGGCAGGAATTCTTGGCAGTTTCTTGTATAAGCAAGTGGTTTGGGTGTACACAGTGCTTGCAAAACCCAAATAAATGGTAAGGAAGTGTGGATTATCCTAAGAAATACAAAAGCTGGGCTGCAGTGGGCTGGGACCTGCCAGTAGCTCTTGCGTGGAGCAGAGAGGCTGTCTGCAGCTGGGGAGCCCTCTGGAGAGGGGAAACAAGGAGCACAGCCAAAAAAAGGTCCCTGTGAAAGCGTTGCTGCCTGTCCTTCTGGATCCTGGCCATTCCTTCCACTCAGCCCACTGGGCTCAGGGCTTTTTTCCATGGCTTGTGGTGCTGGGCACTGAGGCTGCAAGGTTGAAACTTCTCTGTGCTGGGTTAGGGGTAGGTGCTCGGGTGGGACAGCACTGTCTACACCAGATGAAAGAGCCTGATGTATGTGGGGCACTTGAGGACGTGGTGGCTGGGTGACCTGGCAGGTCACAGCACGCCACAGGGTGGCTTGCGTCACACGTCTGTCCATGGGCACCCGTCCGTCCCTGCGCCCGTCCGTCTGTAGCTGCCCTCTGTGTGGTTTCCTTCCAGGGGGTGATTGCCGATTTGAAGCTGCGAGGGGACCCACGGGCAGCCGAGCGCCAGTGCGAGGAAGAGGAGGATGACCCCGAGGAGGTGAGCGCTGGCAGCCCGGCTGGGACAGGCTGGGGGGCTGCTGCCCTCTGCTCCTGGCTCACCCGTTGCTCCTTCTCCCCGGGCAAATGCAGGTCTCTGGCGACTTTGGCAGCGGGGCAGAAGGTGGACACCAACCCTCAGGGAAGGACAGGGTGAGTTGGTGCCCACAGGTGTTGCGCTCAGTGGCAGGACTCCAAGGTTTTAGGGATGAGGAGGTCTGGGTGCCCTCCATGGTTGAGGTCCTGAGATACCTGATGGGGTCCTGTCTCCTGCCCCTTTTGAGAGGGCACCAGGAGGCGAACGACACCGCAGCGTCCCCTTATCGTTGGCACAGGGTGTTCCGGGGCTGGTGGATGCTGTCCCTGTCACCTCTCCTCCTGTGGCAGCGGGTGGTGGGCTGAGGAGCAGTGGAGGCTCCCCACAGCAAGCTGAGAGGACCAGAGCAGAGGAGACGTCGCAGGTCTCCACAGGAGGTAATGCCAGCAGCGGTGTCCCCTTCCCTGCTGTGCTGACTGGCTCCGGGGCACCCCGATGGGGACGTGGCAGAGTGGCCCTCCTCAAGCACAGCCGGGTCCCTTTTCCCTTCCCGCAGGCACTGGCCCCAAAGGTGAAAAAGGGGAGAAGGGCGAGCGTGGCCTGAAAGGGGACTCGGGGACCGGCAGCGTCGTGGGGATGGGCAGCGTCAAGGGTGAAAAGGTGGGTGAGAAAGGGGGTTGAGGATGCCACTGACGTGTCCGCGTTTGACACCCCCTCCTCTTCCTTTGTGTCCTGCAGGGGGAGAAAGGAGAGCTGGGTGTTAAGGTGAGCAACGGTGGGGAAGCGGGGGCAAAGCCGTGCCCGCCTGGGCTGCCACCACTGGGGATGTGCTACCCCTCCCCGTTTCCCTCCCCTCCCCAGGGCAGCGCCGGATTTGGCTACCCTGGCTCCAAGGGCCAGAAAGGAGAGCCAGGTAACCCTGGCCCACCCGGGACCCTCTCGCGGCATTCTGATGGCTCGGTGGTGGAGCAGGTCACCGGTCCCCCAGGGCCACCAGGGAAGGATGGAGCCCCTGGCAGGGATGGCGAGCCCGTGAGTCCCACCCCTGGGGTGCCCCCTCTCCCACCACCCCTGCCTGCTTTCCTGCCTGCACACTGACCTCTCCCCTCTCTGCCATCCCTAGGGTGATCCTGGCGAGGATGGCAAACCTGTAAGTGTGTGTGGGGGGGGGGGGGGGGGGCGGGGTGTGTGATGGGTACTGGTCACCCCCTTGCCTCACCACCTGCTGACACCCCCTCCGTTCCCCTTTGCAGGGCGATATGGGGCCCCAGGGGTTCCCTGGGATGCCAGGGGAGCCTGGTCTGAAGGGGGAGAAGGTGAGTGCCCCACTGCCCCACTTCCTCTCAGCAGTGTCTGGGCCACACTTGCAAACCACACTCTCTCCTCTGTGCCAGGGTGACCCGGGCGTAGGGCCAAGGGGACCCCCTGGACCACCCGGTCCTCCAGGACCTCCAGGACCATCATCCAAGCCTGACAAGCTGGTGGGTGCCCCTGGGATACAGGGGTTTGAGTGGGGGGTGTGGGCTCACAGAGGAGCGGGATGCTACTGCCAGCCCGAGGGCAGCATCCCCATGCCACCGGCGTGCCAGCCCTGGGCATAGGTTCCTTACATCACCCTTGTGCTTCTCCCCCAGACCTTCATCGACATGGAGGGCTCTGGCTTTGGCGGTGACCTGGAGAGCCTGCGGGTGAGCGTGGGTCCCCACCTGTTGTCAGGGAGCAAGGAGGACATGGTCAGCCATTGTCCCTTCTTTTTCTTCTAGGGTCCGCGAGGGCCACCTGGTCCCCCAGGGCCACCTGGTGTGCCCGGTTTACCAGGTGAGCCGGGACGGTTTGGGATGAACCGCACAGACCTGCAGGGACTGCCAGGGCTGCCGGGCAGGGACGGGACCCCTGGGTCCTCAGGGCCACCGGTAGGTGTATGGAGTGACCACGGGGACCCACCTTGGCCACCCCATGGTGTTGAGGCTGCGACTGCCCCCTGTGGTGGTGGGGGTCTCAGTGCCCACCAGCCCCACCGGGTTTCCCCACACTGGAGTCAACTCCTGGTCATCTTGCAGGGTCCTCAGGGTCCTCCTGGAAGAGACGGGGCACCTGGGCAGCCAGGGCCCAAAGGAGAGCAGGTGAGTGTCCCGTGTCCCCCAGAAGCACGTCACAGCTCCCACCCCTCAGAGCAGCTGGCACCATTGGCACATCTCCGGGAGGTCTCAGCTCCCTCTATCCGTGGGTTGGGGAACATCAACCTGTGCCTGGAGCAGGGCAGCTTGACACTCTCTCCTCCTTCCTCTTCCTCCCTAGGGTGATGTGGGTGACCTTGGCCTCCCTGGCGCACCAGGACCCAAGGTACCGTGCCCATGGCAGGTTTCTTGCAGGGGGGAGGAAATCCCATTTACAATGCAGCCTGGAGGCAGGTGTGCTCCCTGGCAGGCCACATCGCACCAGAGTGGGAAGGGTGGGTTGCTGGTATTTGGGTTCCTCCTGGAGCAGAGCAGTGATGCAGCTCGAGGGTGCATGGAGCCTCTGAGCACCCCTGACATGCTCACCAGGCTCCTGCCACCCTCACTTGGCTCTGCTCCAGGTGCTGCTGTCTTGGGAAGCAGGCAGGAAAGATGAGCTGGGTGTTTGGAGGCACAGAAGAGGGGTTTCCGGGGGGTTTTGAGTGCCCACACCCCATTTTCTGCACATCACTCCCCCGCCAGCCTGCTTGAGCTTCTTTCTGCCCCCCTATTCCCAAGTGTGGAAGTGAAGGTTTGCTGCAACGTGCACGATTCCCCTCCCCGCCCTCGGGGGCCACGATGCCCCTTGGGATGACCCATCCATCCACCCCAGCCTGAGCTGGGGGCAAGAGCCTCAAGAGTTAAGGTTTCTTAACGTTGCCAACATCGAGAGGGCAGATGGGGTGGCAGCGGGCATAAGGGCTGATCCTGCCGCTCGGAGACCTCGGGAAGCACAAGGGTGAGCATCCCCGCTCTGCGCTGAGCACTGCCGCCACCCCGGAGCCAGCAATGCATGAAAAAAAGCTAAGATCACATTCATGATTTCAGACGAGCCTCTGGTGGCCACCATGCACATTACCCGGAGAGCTGGGCCACGCGAGGACAGCTGGGACAAGGGATGCCGTAGCTGGGCGATGACCTGTCCCTCAAGGGCGATGACCATCCATGCCCTGTCCCAAGGGGTGGTTTGGGGATGCAGAAGGGCACTGCCTCCCACTCGCAGACTCAAGGCAGGAACTGTTCCCGCCTTGTCCCATCTGTCCCATTTTTCCCATTTTTTTTTTTTCCTGGAAACATTCCAGGTCAGGTTGGATGGGCTCTGGGCAACGTGATCTAGTTGAAGATGTCTCTGCGCATTCCAGGGGAGGTTGGACTAGATGACCTTTAAAGATTCTTTCCAACCCAAACTATTCTATGATTCTTGTTCCCTTTTCAGGGCAGCAAGGGAGAAACAGGACCAGCAGGAGCCCCAGGAGAAATGGGGTTAGCTGGCCTTCCTGGGCCCATGGGACCCCGAGGGCAGCCGGGGCCCCCTGGTCCCCCAGGACCACCAGGGCTGGGCTACGAGGCTGGATTTGTAAGTGATCACCCCTGCGATGGGGGAGTGGGATAAATTGGAGCGGGGGGCAGATGCAGCTCAGCCCCTTCTCCCCCCCCTTCCTAGGGTGACATGGAGGGCTCGGGGCTGCCGTTTGCTGCCAGCTCCCCTGGACCGCCTGGCCCCGAAGGACCACAGGTAGCTCCATTCTTGCTCCTTCCCCTTCTCTCCATCCTGGGCTCCCCGGAGCATCCCCCATCGTTGTGTCACCCCTTGCTTATGCCCCCCTTCTTGTTACTTGCAGGGGGTGCCTGGACTGCGGGGGGTAAAGGTGAGGAGCCCTTCAAATGCCTTCCTTGCCCTTTGCCAAAGCCAGCTGCAGGAGCCCTGGCTCCTTGAAGGGTGCCCACAGGCATCCCGTGGGGATGCTCCTGCTGTGACACTTCTTTCCTTGCAGGGGGAGGTCGGCAGCCCCGGGCAGCCCGGCTTGCCAGGGCCGAAGGTAAGGAGACTGAGAGGTCGGGCCGGGCAGTTTGTGAGCCTCCGGAGTCGATGGAGTGCTGGGGAGGACTCCTGTGCTCCTCGACCTGGGGCTGTCGGGAGGATGCCCTGTACTGCCTCTTGCCCTTTCCCATACCTCATTGCAGGGAGATGCTGGTGTGCCTGGCGTGGATGGCCGCCCTGGCCTGGAGGGCTTCCCCGGACCACAGGTAGGAGCATCAGCCCCTGCTTTCCAGAAGCTCCTCCCTCGCTCCAGGCAGGGTACCCTTGCTCGCTGCAGGGCCACTTGCGGCAGCCAAAATCCATCCCCAGCAACAAAAACGTGCCCCCAGCAGCCAAAATCCTCCCCCTCCCTGGTGGCGTAGGCTGTTCCCCTGCTTTGGGACTGGCTTCACTGCATGCCAAGGGTGCCCACGCTGCTTGGGACCCCATCCTCATCAGCATGCCACCCTGCTTGCCGTCACCTCCACCCAAAAGCGTCGCACCCTGGCTCACCGCGGGTGGGAGGAGGGGTGCGGGGGGGGCTCTGAAAGGTTTTGCTGAGCCACGGGCAGGAGGGGGGTCTCCGCTTGTGAACCAGGGTCCAGCCACACGTGCTGCTAAGCGGGAAGCTCACCCCTGCCTGCTCCTCCTTCCAGGGACCCAAAGGTGACAGAGGCAGTCCCGGTGAGAAGGTAGGTACCAGCAGGCTGGGAATGGGGACCAGTCAGCAGTGGCCCCGGGGGCTGATGGCTTTTATCTTCCAGGGTGAGCGAGGCCAAGATGGTGTGGGGCTGCCTGGCCCCCCTGGTCCACCTGGTCCACCCGGACAGGTCGTCGCTGTCTCAAGTAAAGATGTAAGTGAAGGCTCCTGGCTTCAGTGCAGCTGAGGGGAGCTAAAATTGAGGGGGGAAGGGGCCTGCCCAGCATCCATCATGCAGGGGGAGACCTCTCCAGGAACTCAGACCTCTTCAGAGCAAAGACCAGGGTGAAATCCCCATTTTGTCTCTCTTTCCAGAAGTCTTTGGTGGCTTTGCCTGGTCCAGAGGTAAGTATCCCGCTGCCACCCGCACCCAACCCTCAGCAGTGCCGGGTGGGCACCTGGTTTCTTGGAAAGAAGGAGGTTGCTCTTTACAAACGTTCTCTGCTTCTTTCCCACAGGGCAGACAGGGTCGCGCCGGCTTCCCGGTGAGTCGGTGGCAGGGCTGGGGACGGCAGGGATGGCCCCGGTGAAAGCTCCGGGCGCGCTTTTGGGAAACCTCTGGTTGCCAGTCCTGCCGTCCTTTGCCGCGGCGGTGCTAGGGTGGTGGTGACGGAAGGGCGTTTGGGGTCTGCCTTGGGTGGGTCGGGGCTGATGCAGGCTCTGTGCTCCTCCCTGCAGGGCCCAGTGGGACCGAAAGGAGATCAGGGGCCGTCTGGTCCCCAGGGCTCCCCGGGGTTGAAGGTAACTGCTCCGGGCCGTCTCTGCCCTGTGGGGTGGTCACACTCCTGGTCCCTCATCCTGCCGAGCCACCGGGTCCTGGTGGAGACATCACCCCCACCACGGGAGGGAGCCTGGTCCCTCCATCTCCTCCTTTCTTGCAGGGGGAGAAGGGGGAGCCCGGTGTCATCATCAGCCCCGATGGGACAGTGGTCACTGCGCAGGTGAAAGGAGAAAAGGTGAGTGCACTGTGGGAACGGGGACATGTCCCCATGGGATGGGTGCCGGGTGGTCACGGTGGTGACACCATTTCTGTCTCTGCTGTCTGCAGGGGGAGCCAGGGCTGCAGGGACCAATGGGACCCTCGGTAAGTCACTGTCACCATCCTCCTCATATCCCATGGGGAGGGACGGGGCTGATCCAGGGCAGAGGGGGACGGGGGTGCCCCTGCTCTAAGCACCCTCATCCGCATCTTCTCTCCCCTCCAGGGTCCCCAGGGACGAGCAGGGATGAAGGGAGAGATTGGCTTTCCAGGAAGACCTGTAAGATCTGCTCCCAGTTTGTTTGTCCCCTCAGCCGTCGCCTCCTCCACTGTGTCTCCCCCACCCCATTTGCATGTCTGGCACCCACCGAGTCCCCAAACCCTATCGTGTCCCCGAGGGGCAGGGTGATGCTGGGGTGCTGAAGGCAATGCTGGGGTGTCAGGAGTCACCTGGTGCATCAGAGGCGACACCCTGGTCAACCTTGGGGTTGGCAGAGGGACAGGGACAAGGCTCATCTGTGCTGCTCATCCACAGGGACGTCCTGGCATGAATGGGCTGAAGGGTGAGAAGGGTGACCCCGCGGATGTCAGTAGCGTGCTGGGCTTGCGGGTGAGCACTGCTGGCAACCCCCCCGGGCTGCCGGCCCAGCAGAGGGGGGGACACACACCAAGTGTCACCCTGGGGACACAAATCCCTTCGGGAAAGAGCACATGCCTCCCTCTCTCAGGGACTGGTTGCCCCTCTCTGGGGCAGGGCATGGCCCTGGTGTTGCCCCACAGGGACTGTCCACTTGCAGGACCCTGACACATCTTCTCTCCTCCTGCAGGGTCCCCCAGGACCCCCAGGGCCCCCTGGTCCCCCTGGGCCACCCGGCAGCATAGTCTACGACAGCAGCAATGTGAGTAACAGCCTGGTCACTGAGATAGGGGCGCTGAGGGCTGGTGGCCGGGTTCCCCAGTACACCTTGCCTGGCTGGATGAGGCAGGGAATGCTCCAGTGGCATCCTCACCAGGGCTGGCACGTGAGGCTGGCATCAGCATCACATTAAGGAGGGCATCCCCAGGGCTGCTGCTGTCTCTGCAACTGCTTCCTTTGCATCTCTGCAGGCCTTCAGTGACTCTGGCCATCCCATGCTGCCAGCTTTCCCTGGTAAGGGGATGTCCCTTTCCCAGCCCCCTGGGAATCCCAGGGACCCCCAGCAAGGTGGGGCTGGCGGGAGAGACCCCCCTCTGTTAGAGCTGAGGCTGAGATGCTGCAGCACTGAGATGGCATCTTTCTGCTGCTCCCCACAGGTTTCCACCAGTTTCAAGGACAAAAGGGAGAGAAAGGTGATGCCGGAGCCCCAGGACCCCCAGGTGAGTGACCAGTCACCCAGAGGCAGGCAGGGGGTGGCTCGTGCCCATCCTGGCGTTCCTCTCCCCTCCTCTCCCTCTCCGCAGGCCACTTTGCCTATGACCCGAGTCACTTTGGTGCCAACCTGCAGGTAAGCCCTTTGCCCACTGGCCGTGGCTTGGAAGGGCCGGCACCCGACACGATTTGGTGCAGCGGGTTGCACCTTGGCTGCCCACCCTAAAACTGTGCCATCCCGCAGGGTGACAAGGGGGATCCAGGTCCCAAGGGTGAGAAGGGCGAGCCAGGCAGCGCCCCACTCTATGGTCCCAGTGTCTCTGGGCTGCCGGGGCCTCCAGGGCCCCAGGGCTACCCTGGGCTGCCGGTGAGTACCCCACGGCACAGGGGGTGAGGGGGACATGGTGGGGGCAGCATCCCCAGGTGCTTTGCTCCAGGGATGCTCTCTCACACTGCCTAGGGTCCCAAGGGGGACAGTATCGTTGGGCCGCCAGGGCCTCCTGGACCTCAGGGCCCCCCCGGTATCGGGTATGAGGGGCGGCAAGGCCCCCCTGGCCCTCCCGGGCCCCCCGGTCAACCCTCCTTCCCAGGCCCCCACCGACAAGGTGAGTTCCTGTGCCCCCCACATCTCTGTCTATACCCCCCACGTCCCTCCCTGCACCTCCCGCATCCCTTTCTACACCCCCCGCATCCCTCCCTGCACCCCCCACATCCCTCCCTGCACCCCCCGCATCCCTCCCTGCACCCCCCGCATCCC
>QJSC01011956.1:457437-750778 GCA_003697955.1 Calidris pygmaea
GAAGGTGCGGGACGGAGCGGCCGGTGCGGGTTCCAGAGGGGC
The DNA here is from genome assembly GCA_003697955.1 of Calidris pygmaea. Classification (NCBI taxonomy): domain Eukaryota; kingdom Metazoa; phylum Chordata; class Aves; order Charadriiformes; family Scolopacidae; genus Calidris; species Calidris pygmaea. The sequence goes on from QJSC01011956.1 coordinate 457,480, forward strand.
TGCCCCGCACCCTGCCCTCCTCCTGCTCACCCTGGGGGTAGAGGGAGGCGAGTCGCCCACGCGGGGACCCGGGTGGGATGTTGCGGGGGGGTGGGGGGAATGGTGGGAGTGAGGGGAGGAGGACGCAGCCCCTGCGAGGAGGATGGGGTCTCACTCCGGGACGAGCCCCCGCCGACACTGGAGGTGGCTCCGCAGAGCAGCGGGTCCCCCCCCCGCGTCCCCGTCCCGAGGGGCTCCCCCCCGTGCTCTCCCGCTTCCCCGGGTGTGCGTCTCCGCGGGGCTGCCCAGACTTTTCCATCCCGGACGCCCATCCCGCGGTTGCTGCTTGACTCCACACGGGCTGGCCGCTGCCGAAACAAGCCCCAGAGTGCTGGCCCCGTGGCCCTGGACCACAAACGAGGGTTTCCCCCAAGGGAGGTGACTCGCCAAGCCCCCCATCTGCTGGTGCAGGGAGAGGTGCGTGGGGGGGGGGCTGGTGATGGGATGCTGTGCGGGCAAGCCCTGGCCGCTGGCTTTCAGGTGATGGGTGGCTTTTGGGTGTGAGCATCCTGCGGGGTCCTGCTGCTCTCAGTCTAGTGGTCTAGTTGCTGTGCCCCAGCTCCAGGTGTGCTGGTCGCCAAGCCCCCACCAAGGAGCTGATCAGCGCACCCGGCCAGGGCGGGCGCAGCCTCAGCATCAATGCCGGGGGGAGAAAGGAGGCCCAGGCCTTGTTTCTGGAGCGCACGTTTCCAAGCTTCCACTGCAGTTGCGCAAATCATCTGCTGGGAGCCTCTTTCCCCAGCCAGGACTTTTCTGTCCTTCCTCCAAAATTGGGCTGGTTCATCAGCACGTGCCCCCGAGGGAGCACAGTGTGCCCTGCCCTGGAGCTGCTCCCCTTTCCCTCCTGGAGCCCTTAGCCTCCATCACATGGAGCTGGGTCAAGAGGGGCAGATTTATTTGTGTATCGACCCCCCGGGCAGCAAGCAGCATTTATTGCCCAGCCCCTTCCAGCAAGTCCCCCAGGGTCTGGGTGAGACCTTGATGACCCGTCCTGGGGAGAGGGAGGCCCGTGCCACCCTCCTTGCAGCAGCCCAGCCCCGGGCAGCATCCCCTGGGCAGCCAGCGTGCTGCAGAGCATCCCCACCCCGCTGTGGATGGATGCTGCATGGCCCCCCAGGAACGGCGCAGAGCCCCACGCCGCAGGGCATCCTCCCCCTTGGCGCAGCATGGTGAGCCTAGGGCAGATGGGGCAGCTTGGGGGCCGGGGTGCCCCAGGGGCTCCCAGGGGTAGGGGGTGAAGCCGGGTGCCGCAGCCACGCGCGGCAGAGCAGGTGTCCCAGGCTCTCCTGGCCTGCAGCCGTGCGACGTGCGCGCTGTCTGTCCTAGGAGACAGCGTCCACACATCCCAAGGGATGCGATAGCCAGGGAGCAGGTGGTCCTGGTGGGAAGTGCATCAGACACTGCTGTGTGCCACAGTCGTGGGGGGAGCTTGGGAGATGGTGCTGGAGGGTGGAGGGCACAGATAAGCAGCATCTAGTGCAGGCTGTCTCTGGCTACGAGCAAGCAGCCTGGGGATGGAGAGCCCTCTGGGAGGTGAAGGCGGCACCCAAAATCTCTGTGACCTGTTCCGTGCTTTCTAGGAGCACTTCCACAGCAGCTTCTGGGAGAATGTGAGGGAAACCCCTGTCTGAGCTCGCTTTAAATGATGGCCAAGGAGGTGTAGATCTGCAGTGAAATTCAGGGCAGACCCACCAGCCCCAGACACTGCTGGGCTGGGTTGAGCAATGCTTTGCCCCTGTGCTGCCTGACCCCTGGCTCCATGGGGCTGCAGGGGGAGGCTCCAGCCCAGGTTAGTTGGGTACAAATATAACCCCTGCCTTCCTTCCCTTCTAGCTTCGGAGATGCTAGAGATGCGTGTCAGGCTGAGGGAGAATGTTCGTGTCCCCAGGGTGGGCCCTTTGCTCCCAGCCCTGGGGCAGTGGTACCCGGGGCAGGGATGGGGGCATCCTTCACATTCCCGCCCCGTCGCGGTGCGGCAATGTGGGAACACGACCACTTTTCCTCGGGCTGGCAGGCAAGCTGGGTGCTAGCACCTCTCTGACTGCTTGTGGGAACACCAGAATGAAGAAAAGCTCTGTTTAAGAGAGTGGGTCGCTCCTTTGAGTGTCCCCAAGAGGCTGTTTTTCAGTTGAGGAGGGAATATGGGATTTTCCGGCAGGCAGGTTCCCCCATTTTTGGAAAGTCTGTGGAGACTCAGCACACCCTATCCATGGGGAGCCCTTTACAGGAGCTAGGGATAGTCAGCGATTTCCTAAATGAAGCTAGCACTCAGGAGTGCAAAAATCAAAAGCTTTCCTCTGAAAATGGTGAAACATAACGCTTCAAATTTTCCACCTTATTTTTTCAGTTGCTTCTTCCCTTTGCTGAACCCCAAATTCTGGCCTGTTTTGCTGGGCAGGCTTTGTGATGAGACACGCAGAAGAGACATGCCATTGCCCAACGGGGGAGAATGTGTTTCCAGCCCCCTTTGGTCCAGCAGCAGCCCATCACCGGGGTCTCGTGGCACGTCCTCCCCCTGGCCTTCGCAGAGGAGCATTGGTGCCGTGCCCGCAAAGTTTGGTGGGTGCACATTATTGGGGAAACCCAGCATCGGCTGGAGGAGACAGAGGGTCAACATGCAGGGGCAGCCAGCTGGACTGTCCCAGGAAGGGGTTAATCCTGGAGCTCCACATCTGGTATCCTATTGCTGGCTGCTTTGAGTAAAAGCTTTTTTGGCTGGGTTTCAAGGGCGATGCTGGAAGATGACTCACGCATCCCTGCCACCAAGGAGTAAACCCTCTTGTCCAAACTTTCACAGCCCAAGGTGATGGTTTCCTGAAAACACGAGTGCTGTGGAGCGCCCTGGTCTGCTGGCTCCAGGCTTAGCTGCTTCTCAACACCACTAGGGCCGTCTTGTTCTGAGGGAATTGGGGCGATGGCATCTCCAGCATGATGCTGAAGTGCCTTTGCAGGTGGCCTGGGGACGGGGAACCGCTGTGGCGGGCGCAGAATGCGTGACCAGCACCAGCACAGCCTGTCCACACTCGGCTCGGGGTGGGAAGGGAGCAGGGTCTTTCCTTAAAAGCCACTAAATGATAATAAACTGAAGCAGTGCGTTTGGAGATGTAAGTGATGTGCTGCTGCAAGTGAAGGTAGGAAATGCTCTGCTTATTCCTGCTGTTAGCAGCTGAGCTGCTGCTTGTGGAGGGGTTTCTCATCCGCGAGGGGTGGCTTTAATCCGTGCGTGGTTTGACGCTCCCCTCTCCTCCCCCCAAAGTGTTCGTAGTGAACATCGCATGGACACAGGACACACAGACACACTGACCCACAGCTGGGAGTGCTGCTGGGGGTCTCTGCCTTGAAACCTTGAAACCTTGAAACCCCGAAACCTTTTCCCTTGTTGCAAACACACCATGATGTGGGCTCTGCCCCCCAGGTCCCCTTCCATCACGGTTGCACATCTCCTGTTGCGACATCTTTGCTCCATCATCCTTGCGAGGATTTTTGGGGGGGGGGGGGGCTTGCTGCTGGGCACCCAAGTGTTGTTGCATGGGGTGTGTTGTTTGGAGGATGCTTTCACCCCAGCACAGCCTCACTCTTGTCCCTTTAGCCTGCAGGCTGAGAGCCGCCCAGGGGGCTGCACTGTCACCTTCCTACCCTGCCAGATGTGCCTCGAGTCACCCTGCACAGGGGACCGGCCCCAGGGGTAGTGAGGCAGAAATGGCCCCTCGGCAGGTCCAGGGCTGCCCAGGGGACTCCAGGCACGATGCTGTCTTGTCCTTGCCCAGCACAGGTCCTGCCAGCTGGTCCCAAGGCCAGGCCAGACCAGCTCTGTGCTGCTTGAGGGATGTTGTGTGACTGCTCTATACCCTGGATGACCTATGGTGAGGTCCCCGCTGCCCTTTGTGCTCCTGAAATGATAAGAACGAGGACTTTTGGCAATGGCAGTGGATGAGGGCATCAGGTTTGCAGTGCCTGAAGCAAACCTCTCCTCCCTTTTGTGTGTTTTGGGAAGGCCCCTGGGAGTGTCCCTTCTGGTGTGCAGACAGAAAACAGAGGGCTTGGAAAAAAAAATTTGAGGTTTCAGGGTGAAATTATTTCATGCCAGGCAGCCTAATCTGGCTCTGGAGTGACCTTCCTTGGGGCAGAAGCTGGACCAGAGACCTCCAGAATCTCACAACCTGGTTTGCTCTGTGTCTCCAGCCTTCCTTCAAATGTGGAAATGATCCACTATTTAAAGGCTTTTATTTTACTGATAACATGAAGGCGACGTTTTGGGGAGGTCTAGAGAGGAGACCCCAGGGTGTCTGTGAAACAAAGCCCTTCCCCGTGACGAGGCGGGCAGGTTGGCCGCCCCACTGTGCTGTGGTTGCCCAGGGGTCACTCCATGAAACGCCCCTCGGGAATCTTGAGAATCTGCAAAACCCAAAGCCAGAGGGAAAAATCCAGATGTTTCTGACGTCTCATAGCACTGGGGGAGATCCTCCCCATCTGGCTGTGTTGGATGCTTTGTTTCAGGGGAGGAGAAAGCCTTGGGGATGCCCAGGACTGGTGACTGCCACTCAGGCAAGGGGACCCCACTGCCAAGAACGTGGTCAGGATGTTTTATTGCAGGCTGCCCAGTGACTGGATGGCTGATGTACCCAAGACAGGCCTGGCAAGCCCCTTGCCTCTCCTCAGGGCTGGTTGGTTGTGGGTTTTTTTCTGGGAGTCTTGAGTAGCCCTCTTGGGGTTCCAGTGTTTGCTGAAAAATCCACCTGGAGAGACCTCTTCAGACACCTCACTGGTCTGTGCCTCAGTTTCCCCACCTGGAAAACATGTTACCCCTCTGGGGGATTTTGGACACCAATGGATTGCAGGGGATGGACGAATGAAGGACCTGAAGTTACCTGTTTTACTGCACAGCTTGGGTGGCCGTGGTCCCCAGGAAGAGAACGATAGCTCACCCTCTCTCTCCTGGGACATTTCCTTGGTCGTGGGCTCTGTGCCAGGGGTCTGGCTCCCCATGTGGGTGACAGAACCATTGCTGTGCTGTGATGATGTGTGTCACACCTTGGCTGGGGCTTTACCAGGTTCTGCCAACCATCCACACTCCTCTGTCAGGCGACCAGGGTGCAAACCGTGCCCAGATGCCGTGCATCTCAGCCTGTACAGTCTCTGTCCTTGCTCTAGGTTGCAGGTTCCTCCTTTTGAGCATTTATGAGAGCTGTCGTCGACTGCTCTCCCTGCCGTGGCTAGAAAATACCCCAGAGTTTTGTGAGTAGAGCTGACAATATCTGGTGAGACATTTCTCCTTTTGCAAGCATGCAGGAGCGGTTTTGCCAGCCCTTAAGCAAGGGAAGAGAGGCAATGGTAAGGAAAGGATGGAAGGGAAAAGAACAACACATGAGAACAGAGGATGGCACCAAATTTGCTGACCTCCTCCTCTGGAGCAGAAGGAAAATGAACTTTGGGGGGGGTCGGCTGCTTGTGAACAGCCCCGGGAGCAGGACCAGGCTGTGCAGACCCTTGGACGGACTTCTACTCCGAGGTCTTCTATGAGGAAACACCATTCTGAAAGGCATCAGGTGGACTGAGCAGTGGGTGATGTCCCAGGCAGCTGCTGGTGGCATTTGCTGCCAGGGCTTGGCTCTGGCTTGAATGCTTTGACATTGGCACATTACGTCACCACTAATCCTTTTAGTGATGTCAAGGTTTGGCTCTCCAAATCCCATCCTGAGGACCTAAACTAGCCCACTCCAATCCAACTAATCCCCGTCGTTCCCCAAAGGCGAGGAAGGACCAGGGATTCCACTGCAAATGGTCTGTCTCATCCCAGCGGCTGCTCCTAAGGCTTCCTAAGACCACCAAGGGCTTCTTGTGTGCGGCAAAGCCTCAGCCCCTCGTGGCTGAGGAGCACTCTGGAAGTTTTAGAAATACACCAGATGAGATCTTCCCCAAGGAGACACCAGCCTCTGTGTCTCCTTGGGTAGGGCACTTATGACTTAGCTTGCTGTCACCTAAATGGAATGTCTGCTTGTTCCAAAGCCACTTCTCCACTGGGTACCCAAATGCCTGGCTCTGGCTCCTCTACCCTAGGGCATGCTGGGCTCCCCTCTGGACATGCTGGATGCTGCTGGTGTTTGCCAGAAGAGGGAGGAAAAGGCAAAACGCTGAGCTTCACCTCCTCACCAACTGATTTGTCCTCTGGGGGATTAGTCCCCTTCCCTGGCTTACCGGGGGATTTGCGGCCGCTCCATCTGCTTGAGCCCAGCAGGTCAGCGGCTGCTGGGGAGGAGTGACCAGAGTCCAACTGCTGTCCCCACTCCTGGGCATCCCAGGCAAAGCCAGCTGTGGGTTTGCACCCCAGATCGGGCATTTCTGGCTGTTTTCTGTCAGAAAGGAGCAAAAAACCCCAGAGCTACAGGGGTGAAAATCCCGCTTGCGATGTGGTTTAAACCTGAGGGCATTTGTCATTGGAGCTGATGAAAATTGTGCAGAGCAATGGCGAGTTTTTTAAGCTATTGTTGGCTTGTAGAAAGCCTTGAGGATGCTGGAGGACCTCTCCTTCCACCCAGGATGATCCCAAGGAGATGATTGCCTTGTAAAAACCTCCTTGGCCTTTGGGAAAGCAGGTGGGCAGGTGGGGAAGAAAGCATCCCGATGCAGGCTTCCCCAGGTGAACCCAAGACGTGCCTGACAGGGCTTTGAGAGGAAATGGGAGGAGGTTTGCCAGCTCACAAGCACTTCTAGAGGCGGGTATTCCGGAGGAGAGAACCAGGAGGTGATCGGGGTGATACGGGGCACTCCCCTTTTCTGCTCCATTGCTCCCGTCTCATCACCAGGTGCTGTTTGAAGGTGGTGGGTAACAAAGAGGCTTGGGGTAAGTTAGGGAAAAGCTGATGACAAGTGGGCTTACAGACTCTGGGTTTATAGGGAGTGACTGAACTAGGTTTGTGGAAGTGCCACGGGGGGGCTGCCGGGTGATGCTGGGGGCCGGGGCTTTGCCAAGTGCCGTCCTGCTCCCAGGCTGTGCGAACCATGGGACAGGGGAGCCTTTGTCTGTGCCCAGGTCTCAGGCAAGAACAGGTCTGGCATGCTGCTGGACCCGTGAATGTGCTCTCCCTGTGCTACTGCCTTTTTGGCAGGCATGGGGCTGCCTGGAACCACACCGTAATCCCCCTGGGGATGCTCCTGGTAGGGCAGCTCTCGGAAAGCACCAGCTTCTCTTCTAACGTGCCAGAAAATCACCTAGAGGGGAGCTCCAGGCAGCAGAGATGAGATGCTGAGATGCCAGCACTATCCCCATCCCACTTACCCACAGCTGCAGAGCCGGGGGGGGGTGGGGGGGCTAGTTTTGGTCCCCTGTCTCTGTTCTCCTTCCCTTGCTGTTTCACCAGAAATACCGATGGAGGCTGCCAGGTGTCAGCTCAGAAATCTTTTAACTTTACCTCATCTCCCCAAATGGACAATGTCTCCGCTCATTAGGTATCCACCCAGGGGGCAGATGTCAGCTCTGCTCATGGCTTTTCTCGGCTCATCTCTGCCGAGACTCTTGACGGCTTCAGAGCGCTCAGGTCCCATCACATCACACCGGCTCCTGCCCGCAGGGCTGCCTGCCCTGCCTGCCCGGCGGCCATGCCATCCCACCACCGCTCCCCTATGGCCCCCCAACCTCGGGTTCATCACCTCCTCCCCTCGAGGAGTGGGGTTTTGAAGGGTGTTTTGTTAAAAGGCTGGAAAATAATGGGAACCGGTGGTACAGGCATGGCGTGTGTGTGTGTGTGTATGTGTGTAGAGCTGGAATGGGTTTTCCTTGCCTGGGCAGCGCCTGGGAGGAGAAGCCATGGCAGAAGCCTGCCCTTTGAGGCTGATGCATCCCGACAGCTTGTTCACTGGGACATTAAAATCATTGCCTCTGTCTGCGTAAAACACACAGTAAAGCGGATGATGGGAACACAGGTCAGGGGAGGATCGTTCTCTCCCCAGCGTGATGAGCAGCAGCACCAAAAAACCCTAAGCAGCAGAAAAAAGCTGATCCCAGAAGTGCAGGGGCTGCTGCATCCTGACTGGATGTAAGTGGGGTCCCCCCCGACATGAAGGGGGCCTGCAGCCTGGAGGGGCAATGCAGGCAGAGCCATCTTGCTGAGGTTCCCGGCTAGAAGGTGTACTGTAGCTCGGGGATTTTGTGATACAGTGGGACAACATCCCCACCCCATCCCACCCCATCCCACCCCATCCCACCCCACCTCATCCCATCCCATCCCATCCCATCCCATCCCATCCCATCCCATCCCATCCCATGCATCCCTCACCAGTGACGCGGCACATTTTCCCAAAGAGTTTGAGTTTTCCCTGGGGGGGTTGCAGCAAAGCAAGGGGACATCTGCAAGCTCTCCATGCTCTTTGCAGACCTCGAATCTCACACAGGTGCCCTACGATCCAAAACAGAGGGCCAAGCAAGGCACCCGATGGACACAAAAAGGCAAATACTCCCAGGCAAGGGGAAGCTGAAGTCCAGCTTGGCTCGCTGAGTTTACAGGAGAGGCAGGCTGGGTGTTGGAGCAGACTTTTTCTTTCTGAGGGGGCGTGTGTGCTATGTTGTAGGGGATATGGAAGGACCTGCTGGTATTTGAGATGGTGGGATAGGGCAGCATCCTGGATCCTGCCAGAGGCAGCATGCCAGAGTCCTGAGCGGGCTGTTTCTGCATCGTCAGCCCACTGTAGGTGCAGAGATGGGGAGACACGGTACAGGGCTGCTGAAAATCTGGTTTTGCCTGAGCAAGCTTTGCTTTGGGGGACCCTTAAAATGATTCCCAGCAAGATCTGCTGGGTTGGGCTGGGCAGCAGCGTGTGAGCTGGGGTGTTCTGGACACCCACCAAGGCAATGCCAGGGATAACTCCCATGCCTAGGTGTCATTTTGGTTGCCCACAGATGTCCTCAAGGGCAGTGCTTATCAGCTTGCTCAACCTGAGTAAAAGCGGGGGATTTGTTACGTCCCCATGGGACCAGTCACAAGACCTGCTCGTATGTGGAAGTACCTCACCTCAGAGGCTGGGCAAGAGTGAGGAACCACGCACAGTTCTCCTTCAGAGAACATTTGGCTGCATCTCTGTGATTCCTTCTTACCCGCTTAAGACCAAATATTGTGAAATTTTGAGCCCCTTGGAACCAGGTGGCTGAGAGTCCTCCAGTGTGCACAGATGGCATCAAGCTGAAGGTGCTGCTGAGCCCCTGGGGACTGCTCTCCTGCATGGGGTCCGTGCTGCTCAGGGTGCTTGGTCCCTCTCTGGGATGAGTTAAGGATATTGAAATGTCGAAGTCTACAAAGCTTGATTTGGGGGTGACTGGCTACATCAGTGCATTGGAATTCACTGCGTCCTCAGGTGCTTTCGTCTGGGAGCAATAGGTGTGATTTTGCTGGGGTCTGGACAGCTCTGCTGTTCTGCTCTTCACAAATGACTCCTTTAGCATCCCGGGTGACCCCTCATGAATATTGGTGATGAAATTTGCTAATGGGACCTAGTCCATGGCAAGCTGGCCATGCAGGCGGGGAGTCATGCTCTCTGCTGCAAGGGAACAGGAGATAGAAAGCTTTTGGCATGATAACCTTGCTGGTGTCTTTCTCATGGCACCAATGGATGTGTCACTGGAGAGAAACAACTAGGAAAAATAAAAATTGACTCTCCTGCTTGTACTGCCAGAGCAGACACAAGGTGTAGGGGCTTTAGCTGTGCTGGAGAGAGGATTTGAGAGATGATGGTGAGCGTGATAGTCTACCAGCAGTCCAAAAAGTTGCTTGTCCATAAGCTTGTGGTGCTCCCTTTTAAGTCAACTGCTGCCTGCCTTGCGTTGGTCCCTGATGAGCAATACCCTGCTGTTGTGCAACGTGGGGACACAGGCAGCTACCACAGCCAGTGTCTCTTCGGCCGTGGTGGTGCCGCTGGATGGCTACGCCTGGCAGAGATCTTCTGGAAGCAGCCCCACAGAAGGTGCTGGAGTATGCTTAAAGCAGCCATGGTCGAGTCGTGATTTGCAGTGCTGAGGTTTCTGCTTGGAGACAGCGTTTGGATTATTGGAGGTGCGCTCATACCCATGCTGGAACTGAGGTTTGCCCCCAGCACAGCACTAGTCCTCTGGGAAATGCAGACATGTCCATACCCGGAGGTGTCCTGCACCTCAATCACAGAGAGCACAACTTAGGGGGCTCCACAAGCGTGTGGCTTGACTGACCTGCTCCTGTGCGTCTCAGGGGGCTGAAAGACGTAGAAATAGCAGTTTTTGAGACTGGCTTACAGTTCTACCTGCACCAAACATTTAGAGGGACAAGCTGTGCTGGAAGCAGGAGTTTTCTGTGAATGGGTACACACGTGGTGCTCAGTGCAAGACTATGGGGTTGTGGTTGGGGTCTTACCGTGCAGCGTGTTAGTGTAGGGGCAGAAGGGTTGTACCATAACAAGAAGCAGAACTGCTGGGAGACAGACCAATATTTGATTAAGAAAACCGCCGACAAATTCTGTAATGACACATTTCCTCAGTGCTAAGCCTTGTCTCGGGATAAACTCAAACTGACAACCTGAAAGACGAATGAAAGTTTCTTTCCTTGCGAAGGCTGCGTTGCTGTGGGTCGCTGCTCTGCGCCTGCGTGGGCAGCGGGGGGGCGGGATGTGCCTGTGGGGCTGGGACGGAGGGGCTTGTGCTGGTGCAGTAGAGCAGGACGTGGAGTTTCATTGCCACCCCTTGTCCTTCCAGCGTCCTGAGTCCTTGTCTGAGCCCCCTCTTTCACACATATTTTGATGAAGCTTGTGCCATGGTCAGGGGTTTTCCTTTTTGTTCTCAATACTGGAATCAGTGACCAGAAGCTTGTGCTAATCAGCATAAAAAAAATAATTAGCAAGGATTCCTCTGCATAGGACTGTTCTACCTATGCACTTCCACATCCCCTGGGTTGTCCTCGGCGACGGTGGCGGTGCCAGGAGGATGATCTTGCGAGTTCTTGGGTCGGGGGGCTGATCGGGGTCTCATAGGGCACCCCAGCGTGCTGAGATGTTGTGCTACCTTTCAGGTCCTCCCCTCCTGCCTCCTCTGCTGACCCCCAGCCCTCTGCCCCACGGCCTCCCCGACCTGCCCCTGCTGCTCCTCCAACGGTGAGTCGCCGTTTGGGTTTTCCATCCTTTCCAATTTTTTTTTGGCAATTTGTTTGAGACCTGTCCTGTTTGCTGGTGACACAAGCTAGGGATGCAGTCACTACCTTGGGGGACATGGCTGCTGTTCAGAGAGACATATAAGATATTGTGGGGGAAAAAATATTAATTCTGAGGATAGTTGGTCATTGAGAGAGGCTGTGCAGTCTCCACCCTGGAAGGTTTTTAAGCCTCAAAGGGATAAAACCTTGTCTGATCTTAGTGCTGATACTGCTGTGAGCAGCAGGTGGGACTGAAGACTGACCTTGGGGGTCCCATGGGCTCCCCTCCCACCAACAGGCTCCTTCCCGTGGCAGAAGCATCAGCCCCTCGTGCTTAGATCTCTGGGGACAGGCGTGGTGGCTGCTGAGACACTGGGAAGAGGAAGGTTTCCCCTTATAACACAGAAGCTGCCCCAGCAGGTCAAGAACAGCATCAAGTTTGAGCGACGAGTGGGGCCTGCAGCTTGCCTGAAGAATATTTTGGGTGATGGAGAGGTTTTTCTGCCCTCTGGCACTCAGCTTATTAACTGCTCGGGCTGCTCAATTGATTTTATTGACGGGTAGTGCATGCCCCAGTTAACTTATTGGGAGCAGCAACAAAAATAAAACAACAAAAATAACCCTGCACCCATGTCACGGAAACGTGCTGGATTATTTCCATTGCCGTGGTGGTGAGATTTCTGGATGAAGGAGACCCCTGGTTTGCTCTCCCTCTGTGGGGGCAGTTCCCACAAGCTGGACTGGTGGGCTGTGGTCACCTGGGGGGTCATGTACTGGGGTCATGTCCTGAGGACCCCCTCCTCCACAGACCGTCTCTTCAGATGACTTCCCTTGATCAGTAGACACTGGGGCAGGACCTGCCCAAACCTGCTCTGGATGTAGAGGAAAGTATACATAGGGCTTTGCCCCCTGTCTCATGAACAACCTGGAGGCGGTGTTCCTGATTGGTTTGTCCCTCCCAACCCAAACCGTGTTTTCTTTCTCTCTGAAATTCACTTTTCCTGGATGGTGAGCAGCCGTCGACTGCCTGTGCCTAACCTCTGCCATCTCCTGGTCTGCAGGCTCGTGCCGTGGACGCGCTTTCCGCCCCGTGCTCAGCATGCCCTTTTCTGGTGCCACCGGACCCTCCGAGGAATTGCTCTGGAGCTCGAGGCCAACCTGCAGGGTAAGGTAAGGCGAGATCAGCCACTTTCCAGAGCCTGGGGAGGGGGTCTTTGCAGCTGCCCCACCATCTCCCGTGGGCTATAAAGCTCCTGCAGGGAGGAGGTGGTTGGGTTCTGCATGTGGAGGTGCTGCTGCCCCGCAGGGACCCGGCTCCGCCTGAGGGGCAATGCTGCAGCGTGGGCAAAAAAAACAGAGGGGGAGGTGGTTTTTCTGCCTGCGTGGTGCAATCCCACTAACAGGGCTTCTGTGAGAGGGATGCTTGGCTGCTGGGGCCTCTTTCTGCAAAGGGTCCTGCGTCCGCGCACGTCTCTGCCCTCCTTGCGCTTGGCCACCTGCTTCCTGCCGCGTTGGTCACGTGGGTCCATTAAAACCAGCTAAAGAGCGGAGCTGGGAAGTGCATAGACAGGGTCGTTTTCATCAGCCACTCCGCTTTTGTTACTAAATTAGATCTGCTTTGGCCCGGGGCCATCCTGTTGTCCCAGGCATTGACTGTCGCAAATGGATGGCGGGGCAACATTTTCCATTAGCCAAGAGAAAGAAACGCGTCTCTGAGGGAGAAGGTAGCTCCATCAGGCAGAGATTCTGTAGCGACAGACAAATCCCCCTCTCTTCTTCCTTTCCTTTTAAAAGAGTCACCAATCCTTGTTTTCTGCACCTAAAGCCCTGGGAGAGGCCAGCCAGAGCAACATCCTATACCTGCGAGAAGATGGTGTATTTTGGATAAGTGCATGGAGGGTTTCTCAGAGGAGCTGCAGGTGACCCAGTAAAGAGCACAAAGGCTAGAACTGGCTCAAAAACCTGCGAGGAGGCTTGTCCAAGGTGATGTGGTGGGTACCGGTCATGCCTCATCTTGAGCACACGTCATCTGAGGTCCCTGCTGTCACCATCTGCGGCTCCCGTGTGCTAGGGGCAGCCTCTTACACACACATCCATCTATGGAGGGGGTTTTGCAGGGGTGGGGGGCAGCTTTGGCTTTCCTGTGGTAGCTAGGAGGCCACAAGCTGAAGGAGGAATGTAGTTGAGAGATCATCCCAGGAGGGCTTTGCCTCTTCCCCGCTTGCTGGCATTCCCCTCATCACGGCAGGTCTTGGGGAAGAGCTCCCCATAGCTGAATCCAGGAAAACCGGGCCACAGCCTCGGTGGGGGAACTGAGCAGCCTGGGTCCCAGTCCCCAAACTGTCCTCCCACAAGCGCTCATAACCCAAATCTGTCCAGCAAACGTGTTGTATTCTCTGGCCTTAGTGAAGACACTTTTCTGCAATAAGTGGTTATTAAAGCACCATTTGGATGAACATCGTAGCATCCCACAGCTCCAGCCTCCCTCCAGGAAGGTCTCTGACCTCGTTTTTCTGCCTTTTCATGCTTCCTGTTCAATGTCCCATCCCTTCTCCCAGGCCTGTGCTCTGGCCCCTCTCCCACATCTGCAGGCAGGAGAGGAGCCTGGTGCCCAGCTCTCTGCAAGCCGGCAGCTTCTGGCTCAAAATGCAAAGCAAGGTGTGGTTTTCATTTTAAGTGCTAAGTCCCCTTCAAGTCTGTGTCCTGGACCTGTGGCAGGAGGGAGTGTCATCCTTTGAACTCATAGCTGATCCTGTGTGTGTAGTATCATGACTATTTTATGGAAAAACTACAGGTGAAAGTGACACCTGGAAGAGGACTCTGGTTTTGGAGACCACCTGGAAAACTGCTGCTCCTCCATCTTGCACCAAGGCAAGGTGCTGAGTGGTCACTGCTGGTGCTGGACGCTGGAGATGCTGTGGGGCAAGCAAGGTGCTGGGGTGGGAATTGTCCGTGCTGGCAAGGGGAAAAGCTGTCCACAGTGCCCCACGAGGACTGCGAGGTGGTGAAGGGGACATGCCCGCCGGTGGCAAACGATTTCCCAGTTTGACCCTTCTGCTTAATCTGAACTTGAAGGTGAATGAGCAGAGCTAGCGGCGTCAATCTGGGACGCGGCCGATGAGCTCTGTGCCCTGCGGAGAGCACGGCCCCCCGTGTCGGGTCCCTTTCTCACTGTGGGTTTTTTTTCCCTGCCTCCCCTTCACGCCTTTCCAAAGCCATCAGTCAGAGCGGGGCCTGGCACGGCACCCGGTGCCATCGACCTTGCTGGGGGCCAGGGGGACGCCATACAGGCGCCCTATAGCAGAGAGCTGCCCTGGCTGGCTGGTGGGCTTCTCCCAGCCACAGCCACCTCTCCGATACCGCTGGGCCTGGCATCTGCCTGCCGTCAGCTCGGGGTGCGGGGAGGCACAGGCTAAAGGCAAAAGCACCGATAAAACCCATGCTGCGTGCCAGGAGGCCCGTTTCTCGTAGGTAACAAAGCTGTTTGCCCAGCCACATGCTGGTTCCCCTGGCTCAGGGGGTCTGACATCTTAACAAGCAGGGATGTGATGGTGGTGTTTAATTTGGGCTGGGCTTGCAGAGCAAAATGTGACTTGAAGCATCTCCGCCTGCTCATGAGTCTTTAGATAAAATGCCATACAAACTGGCAAATTGTATTTCTTGGACCCATTGGGACATAAAACCCGAGCGTAGGTTGGAAACCTAGAACTTGGCTTGGCTAATACGTAGAAAGCTCTTTTGGGGGGAAAAGAAAGATGATGCACCTTCCCTCAGCATCTTCCATGCTTTAGCCACAGATTTTCCGCAGCTGCAAATAACAAACCATTTTAATCTAAGTATTGCTTGTTCTGATCTTTTAATCCAGCTTGCTTTCTATCGACAGAGCAGCCTAAAATTATTTCTCTGCCTGCCTCTCTATTATATAATAATTCAGAAGATTACTTGGGAGCCAGATTTAGTTGGGCATCGCTGGGGAAGGATGAGGGGCTGTGGACGGGGAGCTGCGGGGCTGGTAGTTGGGGGGCTTTCTTCTCTCCCTTTGGACGTTGGCCATTGCAAAACACAGTGGGGGGAAAGCAGTGAGCTGAACGCATTTGGCTATGTCTGTGCTTTGTATTTGAGCATGGCAAGTTTCTCTCTCCGCTTGTATTTGTTGGAATAAAGTTCCCCGTTGTCTGGCTGGTGGCTGGAGAACTGACCTTCTGAGCCAAAGAGGATCTCAGGTGAAACCCTGCTCTTCTCTACATGGTTTGGGGCATTTTATGGCTGTGCTTCTGTCTTTGGTAACAGGATGGTGAGGCAGTCCGGCCTCGGGAAGGACCTGGACTGTCCTTCTGATACCTCCTGTCCCCATGCAGAGTTGTGTGCTGGGGGAGAGCTGTGATGGAGAACCAGCAGCCAGGCTGAGTGCCAGGTCGGGAAGTGGTGGTGATGCCAAGAAGGCATGGAGGTGGCCAGAGCTGTGCTTTCTCACCAGAGCCCAAGCTCAGCTGGGTCTTCAAGGAGCCTTGGGTGTTACCCTTAGATAAGAAGGGCTCAAGCCCTTGGGTGATGGGATGGCTGGCGACAGCTGCTCTACAGAAGTAACATCACTGCAATTCAAGGGCAGATGCCAGACACAGATTCACCTGGAGCTTTTCATTGGCAAGGGTGATGAATGAGCATATCGCTGGCATGACAAGATGACACAGCCGAGGGATTTGCCAGGTGGAGACTCAGGTTGCCAGAAAAATGCAGCTTCAGACTGGCATGACCTATAGACTTTGGTGGGAAAAACAAGAGGATGTCTCTGGCTCCAAAAATTCTTTTTCCATTCCCCAGAATGAGTATCCTGAAACTGATGGGCTAGTACCTGTGGTTAACGAGAGAAGGCCAGGAGCTGCTTGGCCTGTGGACCATGGCTGCCTGGGATGTGGTGGCTCAAAGCTGCTGTCCCCTGGTAAACACAAAGCTTGGGCAAGGAGGGACCTCCATCATCAGTCGGATGCTGGGAGCTGTGGCTTGTCTTGCCTTGCCCCACAGGGCCTTGAGGACCCTTCTGGAGTGGAACATCCCCAGAATTGTGCTGCGTTTTAGATTTGGCGAGTGTCTGTGGGGGGACACTTTGAAATGCCCTTTGAGCACTAGTGGGAGCAGGCAATGCTCACCTGGAGCGTGCCACATTCCCTCCACTGCACTTGGTCTTTCTTCCAAGAAAGCTGTCTCCCTCTGCCTCCAAAGCAGGAGACTTGTCGTCTCTTGGAGCAGTTGGTCGGTACAACCACTGTGTGTTAGCAGGGAGGGCAGCGGAGGATGGCATCAGCCAGGAGGCAGGTCAGGAGCAATGCAGGGGCATGAGATTTTTTTGTCCCACAGGGCTCGGTACTGGGGCTGGTTCTCCTTAACATCTTTATCAATGATCTGGACAAGGGGATAGAGCGCACCCTCAGTCAGTTCACAGACAACACCAAGTTGGGTGGCAGTGTCGACCTGCTGGAGGATGGAAAGGCTTTGCAGAGGGATCTGGACAAGCTGGATGGATGGGCTGAGACCAACAGGATGAGGTTCAACGAGGCCAAGTGTCAGGTCCTGCCCTTGGGTCACAACAACCCCCTGCAGCGCTCCAGGCTGGGGGCAGAGTGGCTGGAGCTGCCTGGCAGAAAAGGACCTGGGGGTTTTGGTGGACAGCCGGCTGAACATGAGCCAGCAGTGTGCCCAGGTGGCCAAGGAGGCCACCAGCATCCTGGCCTGTGTCAGGAACAGCGTGGCGAGTAGGACTCGGGAGGTGATGGTCCTCCTGTACTGGGCACTGGTGAGGCCCCACCTCGAGGGCTGTGTCCAGTTTTGGGCCCCTTCCCACAAAAAAGACATTGAGGGGCTGGAGCATGTCCAGAGAAGGGCAACGGAGCTGGTGAGGGGTCTGGAGCACAAGTCTTGTGAGGAGCGGCTGAGGGAGCTGGGGGTGTTCAGCCTGGAGAAAAGGAGGCTGAGGGGAGACCTTCTCGCTCTCTCCAACTCCCTGAAAGGAGGGTGTAGCCAGGGGGGGTCGGTCTCTTCTCCCAAGGAACAGGCGATGGGACAAGAGGNTTTTTTTTTTATGGTTGGACTAGATGATCTTAAAGGTCCCTTCCCACCTAAGCTGTTCTGTGATTCTGTGATTCTGAGATGATCTTTTTTTTAGTGATGGAGCAGTTGTAACGCATCCTTTTCCTCCAAGACTCAGGGAGCCAGCTGAGTCGGAGCTCTGCAGTCAGGGCTCCAGCCTGGTCCATCCCTCTGCTGCTGCCTGCCTCTGAGATGGGTGGTTAACACAGCCCATCACCAGCAGCCAAATGTGTGTTGCTGCACTCCCTCCTCTCCCTCCCAGAGGCTCTGTCCTCAGAGCGGGAGGGCAGGCACCCCTCTGCCAGCACCCTGGTAAAGCATCTCCAAATTTCCCCGTGCACACGGACGGTGCCCCGGTGCTTGTCTCCTGAGCTCCTTTCTCCTTCGTGTTGAACGCGTTGGCTGGTTTGCCCTCATTGCCTTGAGGCAACCCGATTTGCTCAGTGGCCTTTAAAAAAATAATAAAATAATAAAAAAAAAAAATCAAAGCCCACTGAAATAACAAGAAGATGAGCAGTGGGTGCATCCCCCTTTCCAGCAAACAGAAGGGATTTGGGAGAAAATGGGTCATGTGCTCTTCATCCTGTGCCACGTGGTGGCTCTCCCAGGGCCAATGAGGTTTGGAGCCCTCTGTGCCGTACAGCAAAAATCACTGGGATTTTTTTCCCCCATAGCATTTCTCATCCTTTCCAAACGTGAAAAGGCTGGCCATCTGTCCGGACCCCCCCTCACGCCAAATCGGCACTAAAGCGGCTCTTTGGGGAAGGTAAGAAGATTTAAAAGATTGTGTTGGTGGAAGACCACCTGCCGCGTGCAACTTTTCCTATGGGTGAAAATCAGGGAAGAATCATGAAATGAGTAGGGTCTGGGACTCCAGTATGGGTTAAAAGAGGTTGGAATGCTTAAGAGCCATCTTAAGTGAATTCTCTGTATAGGAAATGTAAGTCTGTGTTGGTGGGAGGTGGGATTATGGGAGAAATAGATGCATGAGCAAGGGGGTTAGCTTAAGTTAACGGCTGCTCCTCAAGTCTGTCTTATAAAATATTTGCAAAAATATTTTTGCAAAACTGATTTGCAAAATACTGTTGTAAAATTGTTTAGCAAGATTGTTGTTCTCCGTTACAGTCTGTGCTTCATTTTACTAAAATTCAATTTTACCCGTGTCTTGCGACTAATGCTGAAGCTCGTATTCCTGGGCAGGGAAGTGTCCATCTCTGCGTTCACCAGAATATTCAGCCATTCCTAATTTGCGTGATTTACAGTGCAGGCTTTGGACAGGGTCCCTTATGTATGCGCTTGAGGTGGGAATAGCACAAAACAAATTGCCTTAAAGGACTTGATACTAAAATAAGAGAGATGTTAATCACATCTGGGTTTGGCAACGTAATAAAACCCCCAACCCTATTTGATTTAATTTTTAAGTTTTTGGTTCTATTTTTTTTTTTTCCTTTGCGCTGGGGATATTTGATTTGGGGAGAGGAACACCTTTTATTATGAGGCTCACGTCATTTTATTCTCAGTTTGCCTTCAGGTACCCATTTTACTCAGAATGGCTAAATTCTTTCTGATACTGTTGCGTTTCTGTTGCATTTTCTTTGGTTACACTATGGCTTTATAAGCAGAAAAGCGAAATTTTAGTTGCAAAAGTTATGGAGGACTTAAATGCTGTTGAAATCAATGCCAGAATATCATCTCCTTATTATAAAGGGAAAATGTTCTCAGATTTATTTTTCTTGTAATCTGAGTTTTCTGGAATAATGCAATTTTAATGTGAACCATATAATAAAATCTTATTCTATTATTTGGAAGTCACATCCAACTTAAAAATAAATCAGAAACAGCGGATCAAGGGCCTTGTGTTTAAGTTTCTATAAAATGATTGACCTTTGTTTTGACGGATGCAAAGACAGATGCTAGCCTGCATTTTGATCCAGAAATCAAACCCTGAAAAACGGCAGATTTCCTGATATCTGGGGGTTTGATTTTAATATAGAATTCCAAAATAATTCAATAATATTTCTAAAGATCTTAGTCTCAAACTTTCCCCCTCTTTTATGGATTAATTTATAAAAAAATATTTTGTATTCTTAGATATAAAAGCAAATTTGAAATTCTTTCTTCCTGAGGAGCAATGGTAAAAACCATTTTTTTAATTTAGCTGAATTAAGAGGACATTTCTTTCTGAAGAAAACCGATCGTTTTGGGGTGGGGAAAAAAAAGGCTACTGCTGAAGACCAAAGGAAAAATAAAACCTCTTTAAGTGGTTTAAACGTTGTTGTAACATTCATACTGCAGAAGGTGCAAATTCTGCCTTCAAAACGCGTTAAGCGAAGCGGTGGGGTTTTGGTGCAAAGGATGAGGAAATGGTGGCAGGGGTTGTGCAGAGCAGACCTGGCAAACCAGCCCCATGGCAGTCAGCGCTGGTCTGGGGTGGGAGCAGAGGGGTCCTGGGCGCCCGAACGGTGGGATGCTCACCACCTTGCGGGATGCTCTTCTGGGTGGTTCCAGGACCGCTTTTCTTAGGCGACGGTAATTATTTTTCCTCCAAGGCGCACACCCGCTTGGTAAATGGGCATTTTCTGTGCGGCGAGGGGAGCAGGCACCTTGCTGGCCAGTGTGGCTCCCTGCGGTGGGGGGGCTGATGCCCAGCACAGAGGGATGGGCTCAATCCCACCAGCAGCAAATGGAGCCTCGGCTCCAATCTCTAATGAAGCAACGCGTTTGCTTTTGGTGAAGCAGAGGAGGCTTTCCCGTCCCTGGGACAGGCTGTGCAGGGTGGCACCTTGGGCATGGAGCCCTCGTTCCTGCACCACAAGGGTGGGTGGCAGCCTGTGCGGCTCGAGTTTGCCAGGCCTCTGCAGCTGCTTTTTGGCCAGCTGAAGCGGAAAGCGAATCTAAATGCTGGGTGAGGCGAGGGCTGTCCCTGTCCCTGTGGTGAGGTCCTTCCCGCTGAATGCATCCGTCCTGGTGCTGCAGTTGCCCACACGCGTAAATCTGGTTTAATTTCTTTGTTTTGTTCAGTCTTTGTTAAAATGAGCCAGTAGCTGGCAGCAGGTGCCAGCACAGGGCACCCCCCCGACACCAGACCTCCTCCACCCCACGGATTGACCATCCACCCACTGCAGAGGCCCCTCTGAGCGTAGGTGGCTCATCCCTGACCCTGGATTTTAGTGGGAACCTGCAACCCCGCGGGGATGGGACCACTGTGGGGGCTATCACTAGCAGCCAGGGCGAGGTCTGGGGACAGGGGTGGTTGTGGCCCCTTCCCCAGCAGCCCTAATTCCCATCCAAGCAAATTCACCGATTCCCTCGCTGGTGCGTTTCGCTCAGTGTTTAGACCTGAGGTTACAGAGGACCTACCACGGGGAGAAGGAGAGAGGAGAAGGCAGCTCTCCTTGATTTTAATCAGGGTTGAGGTTTAGCTGAAGTGAAAACAGATCAGGAGTGACAGTTTTGGAGCCTGCTGTCAGGGTCTGAGCGCGGCGCGGCAGCGATCCACCCCCAGCCGCCGAGGGCCCTCATCCTCCTCCTCGCTGGCCAAAGCCGGGGAGAGCCGCCGCGGCGGAGCACGGGACGGGGGCCACGCAGCACAGCTCCACTGCCGGCACAGCCGCCGGATGGCTTTGTCACATGCTGCCCTCCTTCCTCACGGTGCTTTCGTCTGGGGGCAATGTCAGGCAGGACGTGGCCTTATGGTGGCCACTGAGCACGGACTCACCCCCGCCTTCTCCAGCCCTGCGCAAATGGATGCTTGAGAAAGGGAGGATGGCGTTAACGCCGCATCCCGACTGATCCACTCTGTCCTGACCGAACGATGCTGGGCTGCTTCTCCAGAGCAGGGAGATCCCTTCCCATGTCTCCCATCAGTCTCCCCTTCCCAAAGAGCATCTCTGCCCGGAGTGAAGGTCATGGGTTTAGGCTTGTGGAGAAGTGGCAAAGGGAGAGCCCTGGATCCAGCCCTGAGCCTGGAGGAGCTACGATTTATGGGGCCAGGCTGGTCGTGCCTCCCCCGTTGATCTCACTTGGTCCCCATGCATTTGCCTAAATGTGGAGGGGACCAGCAGAATGATGCTGTACCTAGTCTGTCCCTTATGTCCCCGAGGTTGGGGAGCAAATAGGAAGACCTGCCGGTTCCTCCATCCCTGGATCAAGAGAAGCTAGGACCTGCCCCAGCTGCTTTGAAAAATCCAGTGGCATTCATGAGAATATCCCCAAACCCTCATCTTTATCCTGCACAGTCTGGCATTGGCCTGCCGTTTCCTTTTTTTTTTTTTCTTTTTTCATAAAATAAATAATCAGCTAAATCAGTTGGGTTTTATAGAGACTGAGCACAGTCAAAATAACATAGTCCTTGCCCATCTTGATCTGGCACCTCCTGTCTGCTCCCGTTTGCTCCAAGTCTGTCTGTCTGTCTGTGTGTCCACTGGTGCCTGGACAGACCCCTCCAGGGCTGCCCATGTGCTGCAAGCCTCGTCCCTGTTTCCAGGGATTAGAGAGAGAAATGGAGATGTGATGAGACGAGGCAGTAGATTGCTTCACTCTCAGGATGAAGGGATTTGTGGACTGCCCCCACATCAGCAGATTGAAAATGGAGGGAAATTATTGGGATGATGCTGCCTGCGGGATTAAGCAGGCTCTGGTGGAGAGGAATGAGGGGAGTCACGGATCGGGTCGGGGCCGGGGGGGCAGGATGCCCACTGCGCTGAGTCGCGGGGAGATGCTGCCGGCTGCATCCTCATCAGTTTTGGAGGATGCACTGGAAGTAGGTGTCCCCCCGGGCGCAGCTATCTGGGATGCCAGAAAGGGTCTGCAGCATGATGGGCCAAGGTGGAGAGAAGGATTAGGGGACAGGCGGCCACATCCCTGGTGGCTGGATCAAGAAAAATGGTGGTGGGGGGGCGGTTTGGCGCCTGCTCTGCAGGTGTTGCAGCTTTGCATGCCATGCAGCAGTGGTGTGGAAGCAGCACAGGCAAAAGCCTTGTGCTAGTTAAGTCCATTCAGCTCTTTTAGGTGAGGACCGAGTTACCCTCTCGAGGTTATGTTTTAAGGCTGTGCAGTCTCTGGCATGGCAGGGGGATATACGTGCCCATAGATCTCTGCTTCCCTGAGGCCTCAGAGGTGCTCTCCTCTCAGCTGCTCCCCCAGTTCAAAGGATGCCAGGATTGTGCCTGGAGCTCTTTGCAGAGCTGTGCCCTCTTGTTTCCAAGCTGCTGAAGGACAAGCCACTTGTCCTCCAAGGTCCATGCAGCTCCCTATGGTCTCTCCTCCTTTATGAGCAGTTGGCGTGGACCTATGGCCATGAGCATCCTTTTTTGGGCGTCCTTTGGCCTTCTGAAAAATGAGATGTAAAAACTGGCGCATAGGGGACTGCTGTCTGACTGTCTCATCCCCCAGTCCCTGGAGGGGTGTGTTTCCAATGCTGGCTGTGCTGGCGTCCTTTAGACAAGACAAGGATCCTTTGGAGCTGATGCACAGCCCCGGCAGAGCATCCCTGGGGCATCTGTCAAGGCATCTCCCCATGTGAGGCGGCATCTTCTGGGTCCTGTTCCTTAGCCTCTGGCTAGGGAAAAAAAGGCTAAATTGGGTGCATCCCTGAAGCACGACCGACCCTGGGCACAGCACAATGTCAAGGTTATAAGTGCAGTTGTCCAACAGAGATGAGCTTTATTTGAAAATACACAAATGTTCATAAGATTTAAACAATGATGACTGGCAGAATGACATTGTCACTGACAGCACATGACTGTGGGGAAGCTCTTTTCCTGTGCCTGGCCTGGATCTTTTTCATTGTGCTTTCAGCCCCTCGCTCAAGACCTGTCACCCTGTCTCCTCCCCATCCCCAATGCTGCAGAGCTTTGGTTCCTCCAGCCCTTACCTGAGGGCTATGTTTGCTGCCCCCAGGGATCTGGGGTCACTCTCTGCTGCCTGGATCTCTGGTGAAGACCCACCTTGTAATTCTTCGTTTCCTTCTGCAGATCCTGAAGTTGCAGGTTGAGTTGCCTCTCCCAGCCCTTTTTGGGTGGGTGGGGAGCTCCTCCTCTGTTTCTGGGTGCTTAATTGCACACAGCCAAGCTCAGTGCTTTGCCTTGCTGAACTGTCTTATTTTTATCCCTTTGCCAAGCTCATTTTGGCTTCTTGCTCTGCTCTCCAGTACATAGGCTTCCCCCACTTGGGTAGTCACCTGCCAGTTTAACAGGAGTGCCAATGATAAGTGTTTTTGGGGGGTTTAGAGCATTTCCCCAGATCTTCAAATTGTTTTATCTCCCCCAGGCCTCCCTGGCTCTTTCAGGACAACACCATGTATCATGTAGCAACGGAGCTGGTGAGGGGTCTGGAGCACAAGTCTCCTGAGGAGAGGCTGAGGGAGCTGGGGGTGTTCAGCCTGGAGGAAAGGAGGCTGAGGGGAGACCTTCTCGTTCTCTCCAACTCCCTGAAAGGAGGGTGTAGCCAGGGGGGGTCGGTCTCTTCTCCCAAGGAACAGGCGATGGGACAAGAGGAAATGGCCTCAAGTTGCACCAGGGGAGGTTCAGATTGGAGATTGGGAAAAATTTCTTCACGGA
Source organism: Calidris pygmaea (assembly GCA_003697955.1). Classification (NCBI taxonomy): domain Eukaryota; kingdom Metazoa; phylum Chordata; class Aves; order Charadriiformes; family Scolopacidae; genus Calidris; species Calidris pygmaea. The sequence goes on from QJSC01011956.1 coordinate 481,307, forward strand.
AAGGGTTATCAGGCATTGGAATGGGCTGCCCAGGGAAGGGGTTGAGGCACCATCCCTGGAGGTGTTCAAAAGATGGGTTGACATGGTGCTCGGGAATATGGTTTAGTGTTGGTGGGTTTTTTTGTTTGGTTTTTTGTTGGTTTTTTTAATGGTTGGACTAGATGATCTTAAAGGTCCCTTCCAACCTACGCGATTCTGTGGTTCTACGTAGAACAGTATGACCAGCCTCAGTACTGCCTCAGTGCTGCCGGTTAGGGCATGTCCCCACTCTGTGAAGGCTCATCCCCGGGGTGTTTATTGCCAGTGGCTGCAGAAGTGCTCCATGAGCTCCCGTCATGTCACACGAGTTTCCCCCTTCCTCCGCGGCACTGCCAGCGGTGCTGCTCCTGTTTCATGGCACGTCCAGGGGTGCAGGTGTGGAGTGTGGCCCTGAAGTCCGGCCCCCGTCCTCGGCACTGCCGTTTCAGCTATATTCGGGAAAGCTTCGGGGTTATTTTTCTGCCTCTTTTGTTGCTGCAGCCGAATCTGCCCTGCTCTGCAGCGCTGAGCCCTGCCGCGGGGTGCAGGCTGGGGGTGCCATGCGGCGCTGCCTTCCTGCAGGAGGAAGAAGCTGTGATTGAGGAGACTGAGTGTCCCTCCCCATCCCAGGAAATGTTATTTTATCAGCGCACAGCACCTTCAGTCCACCCAGCACTTACTAAAGGTTCACAGACATCTGGGGATGCTCTCGGTCACTAAGTTGCAATAGANGTTGCTCCCACCCACCTGCTCACCCTCGCCTTCCAAAAGCAGCTTTAATTCACTACAAAATGAAACAAATTCAATGAAGACCCTTTATTATTTCAAGCAGGGTTATCTCAGCTTGTTGAGATGGTGGTTTAACACATTCAACTCACTGCTTTTGTTCAGGGTGCCGCAATCAATAAGCCCTGATACCAGCCCAGACAGGGTTTTCTGGGTTGCACAAGGGCATCTGATTGATAGCCTGCTCCTGCTGGATTGCATTTCTCTCTCCGTTGTGTGTCCAGCCTCCACTTGCAACACAGCAGCAGCTCGTGTGAATGAGTGGAAATTCTGCATGCTCTGCAGATACATCTCAGGTACAGCTTCCTAAATTTCCCCTAAACCTGGTAATGAGCATAAACCTCCAGTTTTTCTGTCTTCTGCAGATGTATCAGGGCAAGAGGGAGTTATCCTCTTATCCTGCTGGGCCTGTCGCATGGGATGAAGTTATTGCGTGCAAGACCTTCACCCTGGGGTGATCAGTAGGGAAAAGCTGTGGTTTTCCTCGCTAGCCGTTACACAAAAGATCGCAATAATAGCACCACCATTGCAACAAAACCAGTTGTTCTCCTCAGACCAGCCTTGCCTTAGAGATGGTGGAGACTAACGCCATCTGACGTGTGAGGCCTGATTCTGATTTCACACGTGATTGCACATCCATGCACCAGCCATGCCAGGGCTGGACTTCTGTGGGTGGCTGCTGCTGGTCTTAGTTAACTGTTGAGGTGCAGTAGGCTGCGATGAACCACATGGTGCTCAGCAGATGAGCAAGAACTCTTACTGGCCATCCATCCCTGGGTTTAGTGTCCACGGACTGGAGCCAGGGGTTTGTTCTACTCTTCATTAGAGACACTTGCCAGCTTTCCTCTCTCTCTGGGACGGGTCTGTGCTAGAGATATGTGATGCTGCATTTCTATTCCTCAATCAGGTCAGAAATCACTCTGAACTGCATGAAATCCCACTGAAAACCTACGAATGTAAGGTGGGCTCAGCAGAGGCAAATGAGGCTGGTACAGTCAACACCCAAAGCAGGATGCATGGCCTGATACCAGCTTGTGGGTGTACCAGGTGAAGTAGAAACATAGGAAAGCCGTAGGGAATTTTCTGGAAGGGAGAGCAGGCTTAGCACAGATTTGGGCTGGTCTGAGAGCAGAGGTGTGCATTTGGCTGGGATGTGGCTGAGCCCACCGTGGTGTAACAGGGCTGGAGGTATGGACCGTTGTACCTGATGCTCCTGAACTCTGGCTAATACCAATACCTAGAGCCAATATCTCTCCCTGTGTAAAAAAACAACCCTGCCCTCTAGAGGGCAAGGGATCTGGGGAGAAAGTCATGCTGACATGAAGCTGGTAGGAAATGAATGTCTAGAAAAAAAGAAGAGCTCACAAGAGTTGCACTCAGCAAAGAGGTTGAATGGGAAGAGCAGGAGTTAGAAGACCACTTGAAGCATGGAGGTAGCAAATGGAGGCAGCAGGTGAGGTTGCTCTGATGGTCCTGGCACTGAGTTGGGGGCAGAGCAGCCAGCAGAGCATAGAGGGGAAGGGAGGGAGCAGAGAATCCAGAGGAAGGTGCATTTGCAGCCCTGCAATAGTAATGGGGGTAACTGCCATAGAGGTGAGCGAGACTGGAAGGGTCCTCTAGCCCACGTAGGCAAGGAGGGGAGGGAAGGTTATAATTGCTCATCAGCAGCCATTGAGTGATGTCCTGGGCCATGAGTGGAGACATCTCACCCAGATGATGGGTGAACTGTGAGGGAAATAGGAGCAGGTGAAAAATGAGGGAAATAGGAGCAGGTGACCAAGAATGAAGCCTCCAGAGAATCCTGTTGTGAGGGCAAGAGCAGGGATAGTTGTCTCCCATGGCTCTTGGAAAGATCAAGGGCAGGTGAGAACCAGGGATATACTACTGGCTGATGTACCAAGGTAGCATGGAGGCTATCCTTTCTGGTTTGAGATTTCTAAAAAATTTCCACTGGAGCTGGAGAGTGAGCAGAGGAAAGGTCAACCAAAATGACTACAATTCGTGGAAAATGGCAGCAACTGGAAATGCAGCTTTATTGCAAAACAGTACTTTGTGTCACTCATGTAAATGGTGCTAACTGTCCTCTCACAGCTTCATGTTCTGATAGCTGAAGCCTGCCAGTGGCTGATGCATTTCTGTTTGGAGCCTGGGTTTTAAGGGAATGCTTGACTTTGTTTTTAACTCCTTGTTTATTCACCCCCATCCTGACCTGGCCAGACTGTGTTCTCATCATAATCCTGAGCGAGCTGCATCGTGGTGTTTCCCAGCCTCTAAAATGCAATGCTGAAAATCGCCAGATTAGGTCTTAATGGCAGATCAAGCTGCCAGGAGATGAGTGGGGAGAAAGCTCCTGCTTACGCATGTGGTAAGCAGTGGTCCTTGGGAAAGCAAGCTAGAAAGCATAACATGTCAGAAAAGCAGCTTCTTTCCTGTATTCCCCTGCTTTTCTCTACATTTAGAACATCTTTCAGTTCCCAAGGGTCAGAAAATGCTGGCCTGAGTTTTGTGAAGGGGATATTGAAAGGTCAGAGGTGTTTAAACATCTCCTCCCTCGCAGTGGAACGTGGTACCGTGTGATGGACTTTCTGGCCAAAATGTTAATCCGCAACATGAAAGTCTGCCAACCACATTAAATATCCGGGCTGTGCCATAGCGTATTGTGGTGTGCTGAAGGACACTGAAGCTTTGTGGCCTTCTTTAACACCTGGCTTTCCGATGGTGGGAAGTGTCCCGAAACATGAAAGAGCCTGGGAAGCACGTTGGATATTTTTCAGGGTGGCATTGCCATTGAGCAACCACCAAAATGCTCCAGGGTAGGGTTTTGGGGGTGGTCCTCTAGGCAGGTGGCACAGCATCCCCATACAGACTGCCACCCCGACCACCCTGCTCTTTATCTATTGGTCAACAGGGCTTCGAGGTGCTGGAGTTTACCAGCCTGCACTGACCAAACCTGTCAAGAACGTGTGATTTTCTGGAAGCTGTGTGGTGGACGAGGGGGGTGACAGACACTTTCTTCTTTGAGTTTGCTTGGCAGTGCCTGTGAACTTTCCAACCAAACCTTTCAGGCAGTGGACGGGTTGTGGGATAGTTCTGCACCGATTTGTCCTCTCTGTTTTCAGACAGATTGAACAAAATATTGGTGTCCCCCAAAACAAATATCTAGCTAAAGCCGTGAAATTTGATATCCGTAATGCTGATGAGAATATTCCATGAGGAGATCTGCAAAAGAAATACTACCTCGTTCGTCTGTCTTCTGGCAGGACCATCCATCTCAGAGGCACCAGGGTGACTTTAGTGCAGATAAGAGAGACCCTTCCCCTAGAGTTGGGGTCTGCGAGCAGTAGCCGTGCTAGCACCAAAGCAAGAGGAGCAGTTTTGTGATGGAGCTAATTTATGAATGCCTCAACCACCTTCTCCAAAACGCAGGCGGCTGCTGCTGCCGTGTCCCAGGGTGGCGGGGGCTGTCTCGTGGCAGCTGCCCCCAGTACGGCAGCAGATGCCTTGGCTCTCCGCTGGGCATTTGCAGAGGAGGCATAGGCAGCTTTTTCTGGAGCTGCATCACAGGGCTCGCTCGCACGTGGCTAATGTGCCTGGGGAGGCCAAGGGGATGCATGGGAGGAGGAAAAGGAGGAGGAGGAGGGCTGGCATCAGCAAGCGCAAAGGCAGTGATGTCTCCTGGCCCCTGCAGGGGCACCATCTCTGCCCAATCTCAGCTGAACCCCTGCTGTCGCCTGTTCGGAGGGATCTCAGCATCTGCTTTTCCAGCTCTTGTTTGGAAACCAGAGGAGAACAAAGTCCAGCCTAGAGCTTGGTTTCCCTCACCCTATTCTGCTTCGTGTGCCATCTCCCATCTGAGAGGTGATCATTAGATTAATTTAGTACACGGTGTTCAAAATTCTCTTAATTAGAAAATTTTGCTCAAATTTTAGGAGGGTGCCAGCATTTGTGAGGTATTGGCGAGCATAAAAGCAAGAGCACCAGCTTAGGCAATCACTCTCACCTCTGAAAACTGGAAGGGAACAAAATCAGAATGTGTAAATTTGCGCGTGGGGAACAGGAGTCTTTCTGCTGTTCTGGGTTTCCATTTTCCTTCCTCTTCTCCTTCTCCTCAGTCACTGGTGCCTGAGCTGCTTTGCCACACATAGGGAATTCCTGATAGATTAAGGAAATTTCCCGGAATTTATATACATTTAATACAATATTACAATTAATACAATTTAATATAAATACATTTAATCTCCAAACCAAGGGAGAGGGAAGACCGAACTGCTCTGAGCACCGATGATGCCTCCTCCAAGCACTCTCCCAGAAGGCAGTTGTGTTTAAAAGGTCTATTTACTCTGCAACAGGATCATCCTTTGGGAAGATGTTACCTGGCTATTTTGGGGCAGATTAGCACTGAGCATGGGTACTCCCCGCCCTGCAGAACTCCCCTCACTGTGGGTGCAAGGACATTAGGCTGTTTGCTGCTATGACCATGCGTGGAAGGATGCTGCTCTGACCCCCTGCCTGCCCAGGCGTGATGCTCGTCAGAGTCTCGTTTGAGTTGCTGCGCAACTTCCATTTCAGGGCCAAACCCAACACTTCTGTCTGCTAATGCTGCCCCTTTGACATCTACGGGGCTGCACCTGCTTTGCACTGGGTTGGAGTTGGGGTCTGTGTCTACCCTGTCCCTCAGACTGGATGTAATGGTATCCTCGGGGCTTTCGAGTGGATGCACAAAGGAGCCATTTCAAAGCTGCTGTGAACTAGGCAGAATACAACGGGGAAGAGGAAAGGTCTGAGATGGGTTTCTCTTCAGGCAGAGAATGCTCCAAAATGCTCAAAATGACGTTTGGGGGATAATTTTTCCCAGCCCTTTGTCCGTGAAGAATGAGGGCTGCGGAAGGAGGCACGCGCCCAGGGTAAATGCCTCAGCTCTATTGTTCCCATCATTTCCATTGAGCTTATGAACCCCCCTATAAAGGACTTACCTTTCACTAGTATGATTAAGAAAAGGCCAATGTAGCTTTCCCGCTCACTGGAGCATGAAGCGTGTTTAATTTAATAATGCTGATAAATCTTAAAGCCAGGAGCATTTGGCTAACACATGACCCACTTTTTCAATCAATTGGAAACATTTACATAACGGCCTGATGCAGGGTTCCTCCTGCGAGGGATGTGGAGCAGGGGATGGCAGACACCCCCGCAGTAAGCACTTCCACTGTAGGGCGTTTGGTGAAAGCAAAACAGCAAATTTGGCCGGTCCTTAGTGGGCCACCTTACTGAGACTGCCAGCTGCCGCGAGGACGTGCTTGGGTTTAAAGCACCTCAGCCACCCAGCTGGGCTTTGGGGTCCATCACCCCGATGGCAAAGTCCAGACTGCTCCAGGGTCCCGCACTCGCCTGCCGGTGGGGCTGGCACCCTGGGCTGTAGCTGCCCAGCCCACTGCAAAAGAAAGGGCAGCTTGCAAAAGAAAGCCCTCAGGGTGGCGTGTGGAGCAAGATGGCTTTCAAATTCTGCCTCTGCAAGTCGTGAAAGCCACTGCCTGAGGATACACCCTGACCATCAGTTTTAAACAGCCTCTACCTTCCTCTGGCTCTGCTGTTAGGGGATGCTCATCGGCCAGGAATGGGAGCTGCACCTCTGCACTGGCATGCACTAGTTCCATGGGTGGCTGCAGTGGTGTCACGGTTTTGTTTCTTTCCCTGAAGCAGGGTGAGATTGCTCCTGGGACAGGACATCCCTGGGGATGGCTGTCCCACTGTGCGGCGGGGGCAGCTCCTCCGTGCAGGCTCTTGAACTCCTGGCCCATCAGGAGCACGAGCAATGCTGATCTCCATAGCTCAGCACGTTCATCCTTTTCAGCGTTGCTTCCCATGCACAGAAATCAGCACAGGGTTAAACCATGCAACCAGTTACTTGTGTTCCTTTATTGGTTGCCTGCAGTGGGCTTGGTCTTGCAAGCAAAAATTCCTGATCTTGCACATCCTGATCTCTCCTGTGTCAGCCCATTCCATGACTCTGGTCCCCAACGTTCTCACTTTCCTCTGAAATATTCTCATCCTCCCCACCCTTAACAGTGCCTTGTGGCTTGACATCTTCAAAATATTTAATTTCTTATCCTTGTGAGTTTTTACTGTTTTTTCAGTTGTAACATCCAACGGCATCAAGTTCAGCATCTACAAATAGGTTAAAAGCAACCTCATTCCAGTGAGCTGGTCTCCTGTTAGCTCGGTGGGAACACCGTCTCCCTGCTAACCACACGGGTGTTCTCCATTTTGAGTTTCATAATAACTTCTTAGTCGAGGTTTTACATCAAACCCATCTCCCAGCCATGATTGGGGCATTGCTGCCTGTTGTTCATCACAACTGCCTTTTTGCATTAAAGTAGTACTCGAGAACCGGTTTACCCACCATTTTTTTGTCACGTAAGTCCCTGTCTGAGCAAAAGAAAATGCCAGATGCTCATGGCCAGGATAAAAATCTCCCATCTGATATATACTGAGGGATTAAATAAGGTGGGAGAAAATTGCTGCAAGTCTCACGGCATTGCACATAGAAGGATGCTGGCACCTCTCTTTGAGACAGGACTAGTCTCCATCTCCAGAGACGTTTCAAATGCCCAGTCCTTGCACGGAGATGCTACGAAGGAGACATCAGGAAAGAAAAGGAAGCATTTGTTGCTGTTCTGTCCTTTTTTTTCCCTGTGCCTTCAAAACGTCAGTGGTGTTTTTCCCTCTAGAGGGCAGAGGAGGAGAGAGGTTGGGAAGCGAAGGAAACATGACAGCACTGGAAAACTCGCAGAGGTTTCATTAGATACGTGCAAAGCATGAACGTCTGGAAATCGCGTGGTCCTGAGATGCAGTGCCTGGCGAGGGTGCTCACAGGTGCTCATGTGTAGCAATCGGGACATCAACTCCGTCCTTCCCACTCTGTGCTCCTGGGGTCGGATAGGTATTTCCTGGTTATTGAAAGACTGGCTTTTGATTTTCTGAGTGTCCATTCACACCTGGAATGGTGGATTTTGGTTGGCTGCTCCTGCGTCCATGCGCTCGGCTGGGCACAGCTGGTTTTCAGCTCAGGCAGGTGAGGGCTGGCCGTCTGGCTGTGCCACCTCCGATACTTGAGTCTTTGCTCCCACAATGGCTTCTGCATGAAGCTGGTGGCAGAGCCACAGCAGAGCTCTGGGCTGTTCCCAGGCTTGCATCTGGCGCGGTCCCTGCAGCGAGTGGCCAGCCCAATCTGTACCCCCACGGCAGATTTCTGCATCTCCTCCAGCCGTGGCTTTACCATGCCCTGCTGCTCTGCAGGGTCCATCCCACACCGAGGAACCTGCTTGTTTTGAGAGAAAACCTTTCACCTCTCTGTCCCCAGGTGATACGGCCGTGGTGCAGTCTCCTCCCGCGCCAGGGCTGCCCTCCCAGCTAACGCACCTCTCCCATCCCCCAGTAGGAAATGGAGTCAAAGGTGTCTGAAGGCGGCCTGAACGTCACCCTCACCATCCGCCTGCTGATGCACGGCAAGGTAAGGGGCTCCCAGCAAAGGAGTTTCCTCCCAGCTCCCTCTCCCAGCTCTGCTCGGGCTGTGCCTGCGTCCAGCCAGCCCCACGTGTCCCACCTCGGCCCCAGGCTGCCGGGAGCAGGGGTCTTCCTCTTGCTCATGGGAAGGGTGGCATGGTGGCATGATGGCCCCTCTCACGCCTGTCCCCTGCCCTGTCCTCCTGCTGGGGGTGGTGTGCACCATGTCTTTGTTTCTTTGTAGGGTTGGGCTGGATTGTCTTCGCGTTTTGTAATGTCAATTCCTTTATGTTTGGCTTCTTTTTTGTAGGAAGTTGGAAGCATCATTGGAAAGGTAAGGACGTCTTTTACATGTGTATTGATCGCTGTTGCCTGCACCAGTTGCTGCCTGTAGATGCCCTTAAATGTTTGGTGTGCATGACCTTGGTGTGCATGACCTTGTTGCAGCATTTGTGAGACAGAAGTCATGAGACACACAGAGGGCTCAAAGACCATTCCCCTGAAAAAAACCAACAATCAAACCACCAAACTTACCTAGTGCCATTTGCAGCTGCTTCACTGGGGTGATGAATAGGTGTTTATGAACATGGTACCCTGATATTTGAATCAAATGGCAAAGAGAGATTTAAAACTGTTGTGCAGAGCCATTTGAATTCTGCAGCACTTGTCTCCGAGGCCACAGGACACCATTTAGCTTGTGCAGAAAAGCTTCACAAGGTGCTCTGCTCCCTGGTGCTCCCCACAGTGGTTTGGAAAGTCCTGGCTATGCAGGATTGGGGTTTTGCTATTTTTAAAAGGCAGGTTTTTGGTGGCAAAGATTTGCAGCATGAACATCTTTCTTCTATATGCTCGTGCCTTATTTTTCCATCAGCCTGTCCAGCCCTGCAAAAATTCACAGCTGTACCTGCTTTATATCTGGATATAAAGATATTAGATCTCTCTACAGATACTATATCAGCAACTGCTCTTTGAAGCCTCTCTGAAATGCCAGCTTTTCTCAGCATTGGACCAGTTTCTGAGCGTTTTCTGTGCAGTTTTCCTCCAAATGGGAAGCATGGGAAGGAAAGGGGAGGCTGCGGTTGTGCATTAGTAGCTGTTTTGCCTGCCTTGTGGTACAGAGGTGGGGAGCAGGGCTGCGATGGCTTACACCCTCCTCTCTTCAGCTGACCATCGCGTGGGGATGGAGGGCCAGGCATCACGGAGCTGCCCGAATGTGTGGCTATGCCTTGCCATGTATTAGAGAGATGAGTGTTTGGAGGGGTTGTTTTGAAGACGGAAATCTTGAATTTTTGGCAATAGCCTGTGTTTCTTCTTATTTCAGAAAGGAGAGACCGTGAAGAAGATGCGTGAAGAGGTGAGCAACCCTGCTCTGTAGAAGGATTTGTAGGAGGAGGGGAGAGGAGAGGGAAGGGCTGTGGGGCTCTCCTGCCCAGCAGCATGCAGCACAATGGCCAAGAGCTGCACAGGGTGGTACGTGCAGTGACTCCCAGGGTCAGGACACACAAGCTGGCTGTGCCCAGAGCTCTTTGGTCCAGTTTTCTCACTCTGCACTCAAACTCCTATCACATTTAATGGGAATTTTCCAGAATTTGCTCTTAATGAAACACTGAAACTAAGTCACTCGTACGATGATTGAGTTTGTCCAAGGCCTTTGTGCCTGCAGCTATCAAGGAGTTATCAGATCAGAAAGCAGCACTCTTTATAAGCAATGATCCCACAAGCTGGTCTTGCCTTGATCGTGTGGGTTTGCACTGCAGTAAAAGACCTAAAGTGGATGCTTGGAAACCCACTCTGAGGGCCAGGGTAAGGCAGCACTGGAAGCACCAGGGGGGAGCAGGGATGGGAGTTTTTGAGGTTAGATGAGATGTCAAGAGGCTGGCACATAGGATGCCAAGGGACCAGGCTGGGACAGGACCTGACTCAGAGGGAGGGCTGCACCTCCAGTGCATCCTTGTGGGTTGCGTGGCTGTGGTTATTTTAGGGCTGCCCTTCTCTTTCCAGAGTGGGGCAAGGATCAACATCTCGGAAGGAAACTGCCCTGAGCGAATCGTGACCATCACCGGCCCCACTGATGCCATCTTCAAGGCTTTTGCCATGATTGCCTACAAATTTGAGGAGGTGAGCAACATGAGCCCTTTCCCCCAGGGAGGCAGAACAAAAGGGTCTGCAGCCAGACCGTTGGGGGTGGCCCACCAGCCAAGCAGACCTCCAGCATGCCCAGTGCAGATGGGCCTGTGTACCTCCGATCCATGTGTGCCTGGCTGCCCTTGCTTAACTGGTACATGACCTTGGCACAAAACCTTCCAGTCATCTCTAACTAGCCAAGAACTGAGCTTCAGTGAGCTTCAGAGGTCTTGCAGTTAATTAGCTGCAGGGATGCTCAGTGATGCAGCTGCAGACAGAAGCCAGCCACAGTCTGGGGGACATGACCCCCTCTTTTCTGCCCCAGGGCATTTGGGTTGGCAGGCATGGCGGGCGTCTGGTTAGGTACCGAGAGCTGATGCATTGCACTCTTCCTTCCCAAGGACATAACCAACTCAATGAGCAACAGCACTGCTACCAGCAAACCCCCAGTGACACTGAGACTGGTTGTGCCAGCTAGTCAGTGTGGCTCGCTGATCGGCAAAGGAGGCTCCAAGATCAAGGAAATCAGGGAGGTAAGTCAGACTTGATTTCATTATTGCATGTAATCATAGCTCCTTGGAGCCGATCTGCAAACAAAGGGGAGCTGTCTTGGAAAGGGGGATCCTTTTGCTGCTAGGGTCATGCATCATGTTGTTTCCCAGGATGGTCCTGCCTGATGTAGGAGCAGCATCCCATGGGACCTTGCTGGTGTGCTCCAGTGGATGCTGGCATCTGAGCTGGCATGGGGCAGTGCAGCTCTCGGGGGGCGCGTGGCGTCGGAGCTGGCACTGGCTGCAAGGAAAGGCAGTCAGCTGTGGGATTTCTCCTCCTCTCTCTTTCTGTCTCCAGTCAACAGGTGCTCAGGTTCAAGTGGCAGGGGACATGCTGCCCAACTCCACGGAGCGGGCGGTGACAATCTCGGGGACACCCGACGCAATTATCCAGTGTGTCAAACAGATCTGTGTGGTGATGCTGGAGGTACAGTCTGTGACAAAGGGGGTAAAGTACATAGAAAAAAAACCCAGCTGGCACCACAACAGCGCTGGGAGCTGTGGAGCGTGTCCCTCGTACCCTTCACCATGCGTTGTTGGACCACTCATTTCCTGGTACTTCCGTTTGAAACCTACCCAGTGTGTTTTCCCCAACATTTTTGTGCGTTGTTCCTAGAGTCCCACACTGGAAACCTGTCTGGTCGGATGCCCCAAAGGAGATGGTGTGTGTCATAGCACAGGGTGGCTTCAGGAGAGAGGGGTGCCGGAAGAGGCCGGGTGGGCTGGGACATCCATAGCCTGGTGTCCCAGCAGTGCTGAGGGTGCCGTCGGAACGGGATGGGGGCTGCAACCACTCCACCAAGCACCTGGCCTCCTCTGCATGGGGCTTGAGGTGCCCCGTGAGGACCACGGCTGGGAGGAGGAGGCATCACCTGTGCTGGGGTTGCCAGGGCTGGGACCACAAAGCCAGGCTCCAGTGAGGCACAGCGGGAAAGGCGATAAGGAAGAATGGTGGAGAGCAGGGCCCAGTAGGGCACATGGATCTGTATCCAGAGTGGGCTTTTTCTGGGAGAATGAGGAGCAGAGTTGGAAGATCTCCGGAGAGATGCTGCGGCACCAATGGCATATTGCCGGGGATGACTGCAGGCATGTGCCCCACATCCATGCCTGCCGCTCCGAAGGGGAGAAGCTCCAGGAGGAAACACCTCGGGACACGGGACGGTAACACCCTCAGCCGCCTCCCAGAGGCGGACAGGCCCAGAGCTGCGCCAGGGCTGCACGGCCTGCCTACCGCTGCCCTTTGACAGCGGGGAGGAGCGCGTTTGCCACTGCAGGAGCTTCAGATGCGCATGCCAAAGCTTGGTGGAGGTGAAGCAAAACCAAAGATAAGCAAGTTCAGTTCAGCATTGGCATGGCCAAGGGGGAATCGCCAAGAGCCACGTTCCCCACCACTGCTGGTGGTGATGCTCGGGCAGTTACACTCTGCTGCCAGAGGAGTGCGATTTTAGCTCCTGGAGTGACTCCAGGTTACGTTCTGGACGGCAGCAGAGGTGGGCCCCAGGTGATGCTTGCAGGTGTGTTATAAAGTCTTCGGTGGCTGCTGTTCTCACAGAGAAAAGCAGGGGTTGCTGCTCCTCTATATGGCTGAGCAATGGAAAAGAGAAAAACCCATGAGTTCTCTTGCAGTCTGAAATCTGGGAAGTCCCCTGTCTTTAACAGTTTGCACAGATGCTCCTTATAGCCTTCCAGTCTTAAATTATTTTACTGCAGAAATCCTCTCTCACCCCCTCCAAGATTTGTAACGCAATAAAAGAAAAAGCAGATTTGTGATTCTAGAGGCTGTGCTTTGCTCATAGAACTTTCCTGCAGACCTATGCTTAGCAGAAAGATTTGGATATGCCACTTGGCTACAAGTGGACATCTAGAAGAATGTACAGGAAAAATGAAGAATTTTCCAGGAGATGATAGCATGATTTAGATTGCCTATCTTTATATAGCAATAAGTGGGTCATTTCACTTCAGGTAGAACCAGGAGGCTTTTATCTGAAATCTCTTCTATGGCCTGTTGGTTACGTTCAAGAGCAATTCAACAGAGATAACTTGGGTAAGAAGACCCAGTGCACCGCACAGCAGGATGCAGCGCTACAGCTTGATGTGCATCACTATAGCTTCTGCTCAGACCTACTAAGGTACCAGTCAGGCCACAGCAGGGAGAAGCGAGATGTCCTGACCAGCTGGAGCGCAGCTGCCCCAGGTCATGCTGCCCCAGGAGAAGGGCTTGGAGTCCATACGGGTCAGTGCCTCTGCTGCTGGTGTCTGTCTGGCTGCTCACACAGACTGCTACCACCGTACAGCTCTAGCATAAGATCTCTGAAAATGCTGGTGTTGCCATCTGAGGGGGGTTTCCAGCCTCTGGCTCCTCCAGAGCTCAACACCCTGGCCAAAGTGATCACTGCGACTTGCCCCAGCAATGACGGTGCCTAGCAGCGTCCACGGTACAGCCATCCGTGTCCCAGCTTGGACGGTGATAGACCAAACCAAGTCCTGAAGGTGACCCTCTCCCGGCAGTGAGGAAGATGAGAGAGGTCAAAGAGCTTAAGCATCATGCTGGGTCACTCAGATGGGCCACTCACTCCTTCTGATACCTACGCTCACGATGCCATGCCACAGCTCCTGGTGCTCAGCAGGGCTGGTACGACTCCAGGGTGGGCTGTAGCCATGCAAGAGCTCTCGGGATACAAAGAAAACCACCGCACGAGGCGGCTTATGGCATCCAGGGATGAAAAGCCTGGTCTGTTGATGTACCTCCCCATCTCACTGCACCTTGAGGGTCTCCTTGGGGTGTTTTGAGGAGGGCCCTGCATTCCGGCGTCAAGCTTGAGTCTAGACAAGGCAGCAACACAGTTTGTGGCGAGCAGAAGGAAGGCAAGGAAGGCAGCGGAGGTCTGGGAAGCAATTTAGGGGCCCGTGCCTTGTCAGAGGATCTCCTCTACCCCAGGTTGTCCTTGTTGTCCATGAAACACCAATTTGCCCCATGTTCTCCTGTCCAGAAACGCGGTTTGCCTGGTGCGGGTGTTGCTGGCAGTGGCCCCGGGGGCCAAGTTCCGTCGGGTGCTTTCTAACGCTCTTTTTGCCGCCGTTTCAGGAAAGCTGTTCTAATGTTCTCTCTCCCTCTCCTTGTCCCTTTTCCTAGTCCCCACCAAAAGGTGCCACCATTCCCTACCGCCCAAAGCCCGCCTCCACCCCTGTCATTTTTGCAGGTGGTCAGGTAAGAGCCGACCCGCTTGCAGCCTCCACTGCCAACCTCAGCCTTTTACTGCAGCACCAGCCGCTGCCCGTTAGTGCACTCAGGTTTCTTGCCTTCTGACTTGCATGGTGTCATCCCATCCGTTGCGTGCCACGGCAGGTGGACTGAAAGCTCTTTGCAGAACCGCTGGCAGTTTGCAAGCCCAGGCAGATGGCTTAGCTCCTGTGATGTCTGCTGGAGGATAAGGAAAGGGCCGGCCCGGGGAGACAGGGGGTTAGCTCTGCCTGCCGCTCCCGCATCAAGAACAGGCTGGAGTTTGCTTCGTTAGACCCAAATTCAGTGTTTGCCAACAGTTTCCACTGTTGAGGGAGAAAATGAGAAAAGCCTCATTGAACAAGAGACTGTGACCAGGCTCTCGCAGTGGCTGCAAATATTTATTTTCTGTCATCTCGAGTCCAGTTAAAAAATAACATTGCGTAGTTGCAATTGATTTGAGATAGGAAGGGCTCATCCTGGCCATTCCGGGAGCCTCTGCTCAGGGCAGCCTCTGTGAAAGCTTCATCCTCATCACTGGTGCTCAGCTAATTGTGGCGCAGCTTCCCCAGGAGAGGCCATACCCTCTGCTGCAAAGCCAAGCCTCAGCTCTGCCCGCGGGAGCGCCTGCAGACCGGTCTGCAGGCACGATGGGGTATTTCTAGTGACCCTGGGGAAGCGGCGGCAGATTTTTTCTTTCAGGATAACCATTGCACGCACATGCCGCGGGAGCTGGCGGTTGTTCTGCAAACAAAAAACAACTCCCGTGGCCTGTGGTTTATGAAAGAAGAGCTGTTGAGCAGGTGGCTGCTTTTAGAAAGGGGACTTAGAATCGCAGAATCGTTCAGGTTGGAAAAGACCCTTGGGATCATTGAGTTCAACCATCAACCCCACTCTACAAAGTTCTTCCCTACACCATGTCCCCCAACACCACATCTAAACGACTCTTCAACACATTCAGGGATGAGGACTCAACCACCTCCCTGGGCAGCCTGTTCCAGTTGAACCCTTGCTTTTTCTGCCTCATCTACTCACCTCACCAGGTGACTGAGGACCTGCCTGTAGATGCCATCATGTTGTGCGGCACCGGTATCTAGCAGGAGAGGTACTTTTCTAGGAGCTCCAGCAGCTGGGTAGAGCCAGCACCACAAAGGTACAGCTAATGCCATCCAGAGTGGCACCACGCAAGTTATTTCGTTTCTGCCCAAGCATAATAAATAGCAGAAGGGCAAAGTAAGGCTGGGAGCAAAGCCCGAAGCAGAGGCTATTTCGGGCAGGGGGCTGAACTTGCATCTCTTAGTTACGCCAGCATCAGGAGGAGCGTAGTGTTTGGCCTGAGCAGCCATGCTGGAAAAGAGCTTTGAGTTCAACTTCTTGGTGAACTTGTCTTCTCAAAAGGGAGAGTAAGGTTGAGGTAGCCTCCCTCCTGCTGGCGAACGGTTGGTGTCTTGCACAGAAGTGACACTGTGGGAAGGAGCGATCGTCTCAAATGAGACCTCTTCTCTGCTGCCCCCGAGGAGCGCTGCCTGAGGAGTGGCATGGGGCATGCAGGGGACAGCAGGTGACAAGTCAGTGGTGCTGCCAGATGCTTTGGGGTGGGTTGAACCTGCAGGAGCTCAGCAGGCCAAGGGACACGGTGGCCCATGGCAACTGCCCTATTCTCCATGTGCAGTGTCAGCCTCTGCGGGAAGCCAGGGGTCACACAGGCGGGTGCTGTCAGAATTGGGTTGCATCTGTCCAAGACACCTTCCTGCCTTTAATTAGCTTCTAATCAATTCTAATCAAAAAACAATGACCATGTTTAATTAACCGCCATGGAAGGATGAACTTTTTGGAGCAGCTTCTGCCGTGTCCCCAGAGGCACACCAGACCAGGATGCCAGCGGGCACTGGGACTGTGGTTTCTGTGTACGGGGCTTTGCCTCCTTCCTCCTCCAGGATTTTGGGTAGTTTCCTCACACGAAGCACTTTGCTGTTTGCAAATGATGCAGCAAATTCGCAGGAGTTTCAGAGGGGTATTTTTCCCTTTTTCTTGGCTATCTTTACTCTCCCTTTTCAAAGTGTTATCCATCTCTTTTGCCATTTCTTTCAGAAATCATTTGAATAATGTGTCAACCAGTGGGATACATTTTGCTAGCTGGTTCTGTCCGAAGAATAGGGCTCTCTAGCGCCTGGCTCTTTGCCCACAGTGGTGCTTATCTTCAGGTTATTTACAAAAGAGAAAGGATCACTCGAGTAAATGTTCAAAACACTACATAATTTGCCTGGCAGACATCTGCATGGATTTGTTAGCTGCAGCTTGGTGAAAGGCACTGCGGTGCAGGCAGCCTGTCCCTCTCCCCACTTGTTGAGACACCAGCCCCGTGCTGCCCCGCTGGCTTTCTGCACAGCAACGCCTTCCACACCAGCAGAGCACTGGAACATACTGGGCAGTGTAAAGCTTGTTAAGAGCTGTACACCTGAAAGCGCGGCGGGGGTCACTGCACTGGCTTGCTTGCCGGGGTCACGCTGAGATGCGAAGGGCAGCGGTGATGTGACTGTGCATCCGCTACACAGATAATTCTGGTGTCGTGAATAACTTTTGTACAGCGAAGCCCAGTATTCCCAGGAATTCCCGGTATTCCCGCTCCATGCAATTCTGTCACCCTTAAGGAGCTGTTTTCTTCCTTTTGGAAGAGCCAAACTGAGTCCGAGCGCTTCGGGTTGGGTGGCTCGGTGTGCTCCAGCTCTGATCAGAGGGGTTTGTCTCCCTCCCGTGCCAAGGACTCGCTGCCCCAGTAAATTTAATGCAGCGCGGAGGGGCATTTCCCCGGGGCTTGCCAGGGGACTGTGCTAGGAAACTGCTTGTTGCACTCATCCCCTCAAAATTCAAAATTCAAGCAAAACGCAGAGCACAGGAGAGGTGTGCCGCTGGCAGAACCTCTGCTCCCCCTGCCCAGGTATTTGGGGATCACAGCTGGCCCTGGGCAGAGCAGGGCGAGGGCTGAGCTCCTTTTGAGCCCCTGCATTAACGGCATTTGTCCCACGTCAGGCAGAAAGGAGCAAACCCTCAGGGACAGCAGTCCCGGTGGAGAGGCATGGGGTTTTGCTGCCGCCTCCTGCCAGCCCTAATAACATGTTGTTTTTTCTTTTTCTTTTGCAGGCCTATACGATTCAGGGACAATACGCTATTCCACACCCGGATGTGAGTTTTACCCTAATTTTTCTTATACCATTTTATGTCACCTGCATGCTACTGTTAATTCACATAATATTAATATTAGACAATAATATTAATAGCGTATTTTCAAAGTAACTGGCCACGTGCAGTTTCTATAGTACCTTGAATAGGCTTTTAACCTATTGGCACTAAACTTTATCAATTCTGAGGACTTGGCCTGATGCTAAATTGTTCGCATTGTTCAGTGCTATCCCTTTGTTCTGAGAGAAACTATATTCTATGCATTTTGTGCCTCAAAATGATCAAAACAAGCAAAAAAAAAAAAAGGAAAAGAAAAAAAAAAAAACAAAAGACTTTCCTCTCAATTTTCCCCTTGTCCTTAAAATGTTGGTAAGTCAAAGGCTTGTTTAGGTGCTGAGTGCTTGTTGGGGTGGGTAGAAGACAGAGCTCCAGCGGTACGGGATTCCTTACTTGAAACCTGGGCCCCGTGCCTTTTTGGGGGTCCTCCTCCAAGTGAGTTGGAAGCAGGTGCTGAGGCTGGGCAAAATTCCACCTGCATCTCCTGGAGGGATGGAGAGAGTGGCCGCCCTCCACGCTTCTGGGTTTCACCTTGCCAAGGGCTCTGCGCCTCCCCCGGGGGAGCTGGACCCCCAGGCTGACGCGATGGTCCCGGGTTTGCCAGCTCTCTGGCTGGGTTTGCCTCTCTGCTGCCCTGGGGAGGCATTAGGGGCATGGTCCCCATTTCGTGTCACTCTCCTTGGTGCGGAGGCAGGCGCCACTCAGGCTTGCAGCACAGATCAGTTCTGCTGATGTTTGCATCCCCCTGCTCACACCAGGCTCTTACCCCCGGGGAGGGCCAGGGAGCCACAGCACATTTGCAGGGGGGGACACATAGGGGGACAACTGCTGACATGTCTGTGCATAAAAGTACCAACAGAAATAGAAAATTAGTCTAATTTAAAGGATTTCTCTATGAAAAGCAGCAGTGAAGCACTGCAGTGCCAGCAGCAACTTGCTGGCAGCAGACAGCTGCTCGGCCTCTGGGGTCGTCACGGCTGACACTCTTGAAAAAAAGCTGGGATTTTCTAAATGTGTTTCAGAGGGAATAAAGTCCCCAACAAGTCCCACTGCAGTGGCCTCTTAGTGCTGGCACACCTGTGAGTCGGGTCCACGGTGGGAGCTGAGCACAAAGTGCGGCTCTGGGGATGTGGCACTGGTTGTGGTCTGGGTGGAAAGCCCCCACCAGCTGTCACGCTCGTGGGAAGGGTATGGTGCAGTCCAGAGTTCCTCTTTCTAATGGGTGTGTTGGGTGTTAAATCATGGGATTACCTCTTGCATGACTGAGAACGGGGCAAGGCTGTTCCACAGGATGGATGCAAACTCCCCATGAGAACGTTTAGGAGCTGCAGGCTGGATTTTGGTCTTACAAGCGGTGATTTCACCCAATTTAGTGGAGGCTAGGCTTTGGCTTTCCATGCGACACCAGTATGTATGTACTTCGAGTAGCCTACTGTGATGGTTGTTCAGAAATGTTCTTAATTGTGTGCACTTCACTTTTGCTCCCTAGGCGGAATGTGAATAAGTACACCTGCGTATTGGGCAAGGGGAGATCAATGTATTCTTTCTCCCAGTTTTCCTTTGCAAGCGGTGGCAACAGCTTAGTGTTTTCCTTTTTGTTATACTCCTCTGATTGTCAGGAGTAAAATATATTTAATACATTTGCTGGCTGCGCTCTGCCCTACTCCCAGCAGATTTTCTGAGACCTGGAAAAAGTTGTTCATATAGGGGCCAGGTGCTCCGTCCTTACCGTCACAGCTCTCTCACAGGGATCGGTCATTTTAAACACTGCTCGGTGCAGAAACCAGTCTTGAACATGCTTTTAGACCATTGCCCTTCTCTCACAGGTGTCTGTGCTTAGTGGATGCCTTTTGCAGACCCGTGGCTGCAGCGTGGGCAGAATTCTGAATGCCAAAGCGAAAATGTGAGCTCCTGCCTTGATTTTATCCCCTGGGAAAACCCCCCCAGGTCAGCGAGAGTTTTGGCTCACAAAAGGCTTCAGCATTGCCCGGGTCCTTGTAAGCTATTCCAGAAGCGATGTGTCGCTACCTGCCTTCACAGAATTTGGGGTGGGAGACGAAAGGATGGCCACGGCACCCAGGAGTCCAGGGCTCTGAAATACCTGTCAAGCACAGGAATGCTCCCAAACCAGGGCATCACTTGTAGGTATGCCTCTTGTTGGCTGGCAGCCGAATAAGGTGTAACCGGGCATTGCTGCGGGTGTCTGGTGATGCTTGGTGTGGCTGCACGTTGGTCCCAGACCTGTCCTGTCCTGCCTCTCCCAGCGGTGCTGGTGGGGGAACTCTGGTTCTCTGGTCTGTGGGGAGAAACAGAGGTTGAAGACATGGTCTCAAGGCTTTCCAGGAAACAAGAGAGGAGGCATTTTGTGCACCGCAAGCATTCACCTGGCAGCTTTCGCTTCAATGCCTAGGCATAGCCATCCTCTCCTCTTGCAGGCTTTTTTCGTTGCTGTTATTATGGGTGTTTGCTAAATACCATTACCCAAGCTATGTCTTAAAAACCATGCTAGATCAGAATTAGACAGGATTTTGGTGTTTTCCCCCTTGGGTGAAAGTGGGACCCCTGGGACAGGGTTGGTGCTCCTTGGCAGTGTGTGCAAAGGGGCAGGAGGCTTCATTTGGAGCCCGGCCAGTGGGACAGGGTGTAACAAGGAGCTCCAAAAACAGGGTGCTCCTGGGTGCAAACCCAGGCCTGGGTTTAATTTGGTAAGAAAACAGGAAAATTCTTAAATTAGGAAGCATCAGTGGATGCTGATGTCCCTGCTAGCTGCGGGAGCAGCAGCATGCCAGGTCCTATCCCAGCAGGACCCTGTTGTAGCATACCTTCACCTCGTTTTCCACGCTGCACAGGGAACAATGTGCTTGTGCCTCCTCTCTTAGGGTGGTGAGACCTCTCCCCCAAGCTGGCGGAGGCTGAAAGTCCTCACAGCTCCGCCAGGGCAGGGCTCCCTCAGGTACCTCGCTGGGGGCTTGCAGGCATTTTCCCTCCCCGCTGCCTCCCTCCGGTCTCCCCCCCGGTGTGCTCAGCCTCCCCGAGTCCGCTCTCTCCGGCGCTTCCCCCTCGCTGCTGCCAGCCAGACCTCCCCATGCCCCCTCCCCAGCCACACTGCAGGAGCAAGGAGGTTTTTGAGTATTGTTTCCCCCAAAATGTGAAAATAGTAACTCCTGCCTCTCCCTCTCTGGGGACGGGCTGGGTGCATCCAGCGGGGTGCGTTTGGGGGACCATGCGGTCCTGGCAACCCCCTGAGCACCGGTGAGATTGGTGAGCGGGAGGTAATAAAGACCCTCCCTCCTGCTCGCTGCTAGACTTCAGCCCAGTTTGGTTTGGTTTGGTTTGGTTTATTGTGGTTTTGTGGTTGTTTTTTCTTTTTTTTTTATTTTGGAGCATGAAAACAGAGCACAAAATGTATTCCAAACAAACTCCTCTCTATGCAACTGCTTCCTGACAGGGCGTGAAAACCCACCCGGTACCAAGAAGGGATACAAGGATCTGAAATACCTACTGGTCATGGCTAAAGCCCAGATTTCCCTGTACTGCTAAGGGGCTTGAGCTCAT
The DNA here is from genome assembly GCA_003697955.1 of Calidris pygmaea. Classification (NCBI taxonomy): domain Eukaryota; kingdom Metazoa; phylum Chordata; class Aves; order Charadriiformes; family Scolopacidae; genus Calidris; species Calidris pygmaea. Next base: position 502,298 of record QJSC01011956.1, read on the forward strand.
AAGGAGCTGATGTTAAGAGCTACAGTTTATCCATCTCCCAGAGACGTTTCCCACCAGTGGCACACCACAAGAGGGTCTGCCGCAGGGGCAGGTGGTCATGGTGCAGCTCCGGCAACACAAAGAGGGTCTTCTGGCTGCTGGCCCATGGTGGCCACCAGCCTGACAGTGCCTTTGAGATGGCTCCTCAGCTCTAAAACTACCATGGAGGGAGCAGCAGGCTCTGGTGACAGGCTGCAGGGCGCCGGAGGGGAAGGCAGCGGTTGGAGGCGCCGTGGGCAGCAGCCAGCTGTGGGCCGAGGAGGCCACTCGCGCCTGGTGGGGGACCTGAACCGTTTGACGAGGGGCAGAGACTAAGAATGGGCTTTTTTTTGCTGGTATTGTACTTCAGACCCTGACCAAGCACTTCTGCAAAAGATTTGGGCTTTATTGCATTTTACCCAGGCCAAGTCCTTCTGCTAATGTCTTTGCCATGTCTCACCATGGCTTCCTGGTTTGGTTTTTTTTTTTTTTGGTTTGTTTTCTTTTTTTTTTTCTTCCGTTATAATTTTGTTCTTGATTTTCAGTGTGACTTGTTGTGCTCTATGACAATAACCTTCTTAGCTCTAATGTCCCTCCTACCCCTCAGCAGTTGACCAAGCTCCACCAGTTGGCTATGCAGCAAACCCCCTTTACTCCCCTTGGACAGACCACCCCCGCTTTCCCTGGTACGTACCCACACGCCCTTTCTAGATATCCTTCTTCTTACCTGTAGAGTTTCTCTCTCTTTCTAAACTCATGCTATTTAATGGAAACAAGCAGGGCAAGCGAAACTGAGGTTGCAACTTCCACGGGGAAAGGCTAACAGGGAGACAGGACAGATGTTTGGGGATTGTGGTCCTCACAGGCGACCTCTCAGCTGTTAACCATGCACGCCTGGACTGCTCTTGCGAAGCCACACTTACCTTGCTCCCAGCTTTGCTGGCTTTCCCACCAGAAGTGATGAGCACCAGTCCCATCCTCCCCTACCCAGAGGAGGTAGCATCCCCTACTGTGCACTGGTCCGGACCCTGGTGGGACATCCCTGCTTTCCCAGGGGGAACAGCTTGGCGCCAGCAGGGGATGCTGCCCCGATGTCTGCCGGGCAGGATGCGACCCCATGGTGGGGAGAGCGATGGGAAGGAGCTGCGGTGGCATGGAGCCGCGTGGATGGGAGGACAGCCAGACATGGTGTGGCTCTGCAGCCTCGTCCCAAAGGCTGGCGTTTTCACGGTGACCTGGGAAGCAGATAGAGGACAGGGGATGGAGATACTTAAAGTACCTTTGTTTACTCGGTGGTGGAAGTGCCAGTTGGAAATGCCTTTTCTGACAGTATGTTCATCATATTTTGAGCTTCCTAGATGAAGTGACATTGCTTATCTCCTCGAAGGCAGAAGCATTAAACCTGTTTCTTCTTTGCTCTTCAGGAGAAAAGCTGCCCTTACATTCCTCCGAAGAAGCTCAAAATCTGATGGGCCAATCATCAGGTAAAACACAAAGCTACAGGGAAATAAGCAGGCTTCTGTTGAAATATATTTCTTAAAGAGGACTGTGCCATTGTTGTGCTCCTAGATAAACTGTGGTATTTCTGGAGAAGATGGCAGGTTTTCCTGGTGGGCACGGAGAGACCAGGCAGCACTGTGCCTACCATTCTGCTTTACAGTATTGCAAAAGAAAAGTGCCTGGAGTTTATTGCCTAGTTTTTTGATGTTTATGTATAACTGCAATCTGTGTAATGGAAAGACGTCAGAGTCATCACCCTTATTCTTTCATTTAATTTTGCATAAACTTAGCTCAGAAACAGGAGAAAAATGCCTGTGGGAACAGAAACAAGACACAGTTTTAGCCATCTCTAAGCCATTCAGGGTAAGCTGCGTATTTAGTGGAACAGGACCCCAAGGAGCCAAAGCATGGCTGTAATCTTGGCAAAATTTTGATGTCAAATATCCCACACGTTCATCCACATGTGCCAAACGTGCTTATATTTTATAAACTAGTGTTGCTTAGAGAGGTTATCTTGAGACCTGGTGGCTCGCAAGTGTTGTGAGCCAGACCTCCCCTGGGCACACGCGTGCTCTGCCAGGGTGCATCACATTGCACGCCTCTAAAGAGTCTGGAGACATTGCCTCGCTATGAAAGCCAATGTAGCCCAAGTAAATAGACCCCACAAGACTATAGCAAAAGTAAATTTAATGATGCCAACCTGAACAGCCTTGTTTTCTGCATGCCCTGTTTTGCCCTTTGCAGACACCCATGGCACTAATTCCCGCCCTGGCCAAGCACATGGATTCCTTCCATTACAGCCATGAGGACTGCATGTGCGTATCAGAGGGGGACGATATTGTTTGCTAAAATAAATGCTCTCCATGTAATGGAGAAGGTTGTGGCCATTCCTGTGCAGCCATCATGATGCAGGGGGTGATGTGGTGCCACAGCTTTCGGCGGCAGAGAGGCAGGGACACCCACACGCTAGAGGACATGTCTTTGTATTAAGTGCAGTCGGTCTGTCTCTAGACTTCTAGAAGGCTCAGCATGAAAGATGGTCCAGGGCTGGTGAAACATCTCTTCCAGTGCAGTGTGCTGTACGGTCAGCATTAAGCATTGCCCCCTGTATAAAACCTGGACAGGAGCTGTTTTGTGCAGGCTTTTGGCATTAGTATACCCATTAGAGGTGACGGGGGGTGTAGGGCTGCTGAGTAGAAGATTTGCATCCCCAGCTGCTGCATTTCCTCTGTGTGCTCCCAAGTGAAAAATGCGGTAAAGAGACCTCCTGAAAGGAGGTGCTTGCATGATGAACCCAGGTGTTCTGTCTCTGTAGGGAAGTTGCAGCTGGGAGGTGCATTTGGGAAAGCACAGGAATCATGCAAGAGCACATTGGAGATACCCAGTATTCTCCTTTCTAGTGGTGATGCTGAAATGGGATTGCAACATAAAGCTTCCCTTTAATATTTTAGAAACCTTGCTTTGACGGTGCCGGTACTGACAGACATCAGTTCAGACCTGCTGGGTTTTAAAACCTATGTGGCTGTTGCTGGCAAAACTGGATGTGAGGTCCTCTTGTGTGCTGCAGAGGGTTCTGGATGGAAATGCAGGCCAGAAAAACTTGGCCATGGCTTGGAGGAGTTGCTCAGCATGGTCGAGGCAGTGGCATAGTGGCATGCAGCGTGAGGAAGCCCTGCTGGCTTGGGTGACTAGGAATTTGGTGCTGCTGCTGCAGCAGCCCAGCACTTCCAGTGTCCTTGTACTTCTTTTCTCTGCACCCCTTCATTCTGCACAAGTGTCTTGGACTCTCGCACATGCTGCTCTAAAAAGCCTTCCTCGGTAGTTCATATCGTATGGATAAGGGTTTTTTTGCAATGACTGCAAATTCCCGCTAGCCACCAGACTGCAGACATCTGCAAGACATCTGTCTCGCAGGTTTGCAATAGGACATCCCTGCTTTAGGATTGAGGTGATTTAATATGGAGACCTGCGGGAGAGGCAGGCTTAAACCTGGCCTAGGAGAGTTAGGGCATGGTGTCCTCTTACCTCTGGAGCTGCACACACAGGGTAGCCTGCTGGCTCCAGCCTTTCCCACCCTGGAGGAGAGCGCCCTTCCTGGTGCAGGAGAGGCTGGGGAGAAGCGTAGTGTTGCATTCACTCCTTGCCATGTAATTTTGTAGGGAAGCAGACTCTAAATCTCCATCCTGTTTGCTGTGCTTTCCCTTGGGAGTAAAAGGGACCATCAGTCCTGGGCCCAGTTAGCACGCGTGTTTTAGCGGTCTGGCTTACATTCAGCGTGGAAGTCTGTGGGGTTTTAACTTGTGAAGTACTTGCAGGTTGCCCTGTGCTAGCGCCGCCGGATTCCCTGAGGAAACTGGTTTTTGGGGCACCAAGCTGCTGTCATAACCGAGCAGCTCTGTGCTGCCGTCTCCGGAGAGGGCTGGCGGGTGCGTGGGCAGCCCCCGCTGGCGGGCTGTCTGCCCCCAGGGTTTGGCTGGAGGAGGGAAGGTGCTCTTCCCACCTCTCTCAGACGCTCCCCGGCGATGCTGCAGCCTTGTGCTGTAATGCGCCCTCCTCTGAAGCCGTTCCCAGTGGAAGGATGGAGGGTGGGAAGTGAGGCACTCACGGGGCAGCACCTGCCAGGCCAGCTCGAGTGATGTAGGAGAAGTTGGCACCCAGCTGCAGCAGAGTCAGGTAGCAACCATCTTCCTCCTCCTTGTACCAGAGTGTGTGATCCCCTTCCCCTCCTCACCCCGGAGCAGGACACAGCCTTTGCAGTGTTGACTGTTGCAGGAAAGCAGCGGAGCTCCACCACGCTGCCTCTTCAAGCTATAACCATTTTCCCTTGCATATGCCCAGGTTTGGATGCCAGTCCCCCGGCCAGTACTCATGAACTCACCATTCCCAATGATGTAAGTAAATCCAAGTTCTTCCTTGGTGTGTGTATGTGTGTATACACATATATATATATATGTATCTCTGCGTGTGTGTATATATATATGTACAAGCTGCAGGCATATGACTTTGTTAAATATGTCTAGAGATGCCCCTTCACCAGGTTCACTCATGCCACGTGCAGTCTGCTGGAGATCAGCCCGCAGCATAAAGCACCCCTTGGACTTTACCCTGTCAGTAGCTTTCTTAGGTACAATCTTCCTTAATGCTCCTTTTCCTTTCCAAGTGAACTCAGTGCTCATGAAACATGCCCAGTTGACAGCACTGGGAAGGGGAGAGAGGTCCTGAGCCAGCCCTGATCAAACTATAATTCCTTAGCCTAGCACTGGCAGATCTGTGATGATGTTCCAGCTCAAGTGTAGTTACTGGGAGGAGTGGGGGGGAATGTTGAAGAGGAGGTAAGTAAATAGTGTTTCTGATGCCACAAAGTGCCACAGAAGCGTCTGAAGGATGCTGCGTCTCCTCTTAGTACTGGTGGCAGGCAGCTCTTGGGTCTTACAGATGGAGGCATTGTGGTAAAGTGGATGTTGGACTGGGATATTTGCTGGGAGGAGGCTGGAGTCACGCTGGGCACTGAGCGGTGTACGCAGGGTGCTTGGGGATGATCAGGTGGGAGGAGGAGGGATGGAGAGCCCAACACAGCCGGCACCTGGATCAAAGGGTCTCACTTGCTTCTGGACTGGCCTACCAGTTCCATGGGTTGATAACTAGCCTGCACTCAAATCATGATCAGGGCCAGTGGTCGCATGACTTCCAGTCTCTGTCCCTGTCGCCATCACCTACAACCACCTACAGCCCATCCTCATCAGGAGTTTCTGGACTGGGTCTGGCAGCTGTTGCCACTTCTTCCTGCTGCTCACTAACACACGGCAGCACAAGGGAGAAGCAGCAAGCCTGGCTGCAGCTCCTGGGCACCTCCGCTCCTCCAGGATGCAAGCCCAGGCCTTCTTCCACCCAAGAGACACAGCAGTGAAACAGTTTCTGATCATCTGCCGGCTGAAACCCTTGGAGATGCTTCACCCTGGGGCCAACCACCACGGGAGGGCTCTGCAGAGGAGCCCGTGGAGATGGTGGCAGGGCTGATCATGGGTCTCCTTCTGTCCATCCAGCAAGGAGCCCCCTCCAGGATGGGGCTGTGGAGAGCTCTGCAAGTACTCCTGAGGTTGAAACAGCCACATCTGTCAAGTTTGGGGGACCATGGCCCTGGCAGCACTGAGAGCATATTCAGGAATACCAAGTGACCCCTTGCAAAGGAGCCTTTCCTCCCCTCAAACACGTTGAGGGACCTGCCACGGGACCTGGGAGCACTCAGAGCATTTTCTCACTAAAAGCCCAGCTCTCATCAGACCTGTGCAGCATTAAGTGTCATCACCTGCATCTTTCTGCCTGCTGAAAAATGCCTCCTTAGCTCTGCCTCCTGTTGTTTTGAAGGCTCTTAAACACTCGCTGCCACCTTCCCTGGAAGTGGAGGACAGGTCTGGGTTTCTTAAAGCAAAGGGTCTACAGATGTGTTTTAGTGATGTAGATCAGCTTGCGGTTGCACTGCAGTTCAAGGAAATCTGATGATATCCATCTTGTCGCTCCTCTGCTGTGCAGAGATGCTTGGATGTTGCTGAACATCTCTCCAAATAGCTCTGGCTCCTTGGATCTCTCCAGCAGTTTCCTGGCCATAAGGGATTTTCATTTGCTGAAGCATCTCCAAGTTATTTCTGCGCCTTCAAGCCCAGGATAGATGGCTGTTGGGCTGAACATCCTACTGCAGCCCCTGACATAGTTGATACCCTTCCAGTGCTGCAATGGGGTGTATATTCAGGCCCATATGGGACAAACCCCATGGTCTGACAACAGGACCAGTGAACATTTGGAGAAGGAGTTGTCTCTACTTCTAGTCTCCACTTCTACAGCTGCCAAGATGAATGTTCCACGTATAAAATTACCAGGTGCAACTCTGGAAAGGAGCTTAAATGCTGATGATCAAGAAAGGCATGCAGAAACATCTCATGCCTCGGTTGGTAAAGCTGGACATCTTGGTATATGGGCTTGAGGGAACCATAGTTTGATGCACAAATGAGGAAGAGCAAAGATGAAGACCACTGAGGAAACTAAAGCCTTGAGGATCGTTGCGGAAATTCAAGCCTCCAGCTGGCTCTAATTTTTTCACAAGAGTGTGAAAGACATTTTTTTTAAGTAGGATTCTCCACTTCTGTTGGTGTCACAGCCATGTGGTGCTCTCCTGTCAATGATGTGTATGCCAGCAAGCCCTTACATTGCACCGAAGGAGCTAAGTGGGTAACAGAGGCAGTGAGGGTGTCCCAGCAGGGTAGAAGAAGTGTGGGATGGGGTGAGCAATGTGAAACCATCAACGGTGTGTGGCTGCACCAGCTGATGAGGGGGCTCTTGGAGTTGGGCTGTCCCTGGGAAAGGTGTCGGGCTTGTTTTCTTCTGGTAACGCATCCTGTATCATCACCTTCAGGTTTGCTGTGATTGGCAAGGGGATAAGTACGGAGCACAGTCTGAAACGTGACTTATTCACATCCTTGTAAAACACTGACAAATTATTAGACCATGATTATTATTATTACCGAAATGAGCCCAGTATAACAGCTTGCCCTTCTTGAAGCCCTCTGAGATGCTGGGCATCATGTGCGGATAGTTGAAATTTGCCCCCCAAGGAGCGGGGCCGGGCAGGCTGCTGGACGTGTCCTGGGAGGACCGTGCTCGCGTTGCAGGTGGGATTCACCCCTGGGCTGTCCCTCTCATGTTTTCATGAGCATTAAGGTCACTCGTGCCCCAGGGCGGAGGGAGGAAGGCTTCTAGCCGGAGCCGTGCAGTTGTGCTCACGTCCTGCCAGTGACTGCCAGAGCTGTCACTTCTCAGACGTTCCCTCCGTGCTTTTTTTCTAGCTAATAGGCTGCATAATTGGACGCCAAGGGACCAAAATCAATGAAATTCGGCAGATGTCAGGAGCGCAGATCAAAATTGCCAGCGCCACGGAAGGGTCATCAGAGCGCCAAATTACCATCACAGGAACCCCTGCAAACATCAGCCTCGCTCAGTACCTCATCAACGCCAGGTGAGACCCCCCCACCGACCTCTGCTGCCTCCCACCACAACCAAACCTGTCCTGCTGGCCTGGTGGGAGCAGCACTCGCTCCCAGCACTGCGGGCCAGGAGGGGTTTCCTGAGGCTGTCTGGGACGGATGGTGGCTTGCTGAGACCTCTGAGCGGGGGACCAGATGTCACCAACGGGACCTCTCCCCCCAGCTGGCACTTTGGCTGGGAACTGGGAGCTGCTTCGCTGCCGGCGGAGTGGTCGCAGGTTGTGCCAGTCGCCTGCCCACCCACGACCCTGGCTCACGGATTTTGCTTGTGGGTGGGCAAAATCGGCACCGTCTTTCCCTGTGGACGAGGCAGGGGACGGGGACAGGGACGCAGCTGAGCCGGTGGTGGGAAGGCATCACTTGGGACCTGCTCACTGGGATCCCAGCACCGCTTACTGCCACCTCAGAGCCTCTTCCATGTGCTTCCAGGCCTCCCGAAGGTTTTCCTCCATCCAGTGAAAATAACCAGTCCAATAAACGCAAGACATGGGAATGGCCTGACGATTGCTTCCTTTTCATGCTAAAAAGGTTGGCGCAGGAGGACTTTGCAGGGGCCAAGCACCTCTGCCGGGGGGCGATGCTGCCTGTGCTGCGGGTGAGCGGGGGTCTGGCGTAGGACTGCGAGGGGAGGTGTCGCTGGAGAGGGGCTGGGGACCAGCTCCGTGCGCGGGGTGCTCACACAGATCTGTTTGCCTGCGCCTGTGGACTCGTGGACGGGGAGCTTGAGGGGAGAGAGAGGGCCCTTTGCCGGCTTCGCGCCCGCCTGGCATAGCTGCGGGAGCTGAGGCCGACCGCCCACCCGTGCCCTCCCCGGCGGGCAGAGCGTGTGCCGCGCCAACAACTGTCAGCGGGGCCCGGGGGGCAGGGGGGGCTGTTGGTGACTCCGACGTGTGTTGGTGTGTGGGCTGGGAGCACCGGTGAGGTCTGTATGTGCTTTCTCCTCCTTCCACCCAACCCACCTCAGCCCCGACCCGCAACAGACCTCCACCATCCCCTCCTGCCCCACCGCCCCTCTGCCCACACCTCTCCAGCCGCTCAGGAGAGGGACCAGGCCGGCCCCGCGCCTGCGGGCACGGCCAAGTGGCTTTCCCTGCAGCTCCTTGCCAATCCCTTCCACCTCTTGAGACAAGAGAGAGAAAGAAAAGAAAAACGAGCGGCTCTTCGTTACCGGGAAGGGCTGGCTGAGCTGCACCCTGTGCCGTGGCAGAGGTGACCTGGCAGCAGGCAGGGCAGGGCACAGCTCAGCCTCTCCCATGGTTTCGAAAAGCAGAGCAAAACGAAGAAGCCGGGGGAGCTGGGACATCTGCCTGTCCTCCATGGAAGGGATGCTCGTGGAAGTGAAGCCGTGTGCTGAGGTGCCTCCTGCCAGCACACCTGGTGGGTGGCACCTCTGCCACAACGCGGTGCCAGGGCCGGGCATTATCCGGCAGCAGCAAGGAGAGGGGAAGGCAGCCGCCCCTTGAGCTGGCTCTGTGCTCCAGCTCCCCATGCCCTCCATGAGGACCCCCAAACCCCGTGTGCTCAAGCCACGCCGGGTAGCTCTGCCCTTGGTCTGAGCGGGGCATAGGCAAGAGGAGGAGCGCTGCCCTGCAGGGTCTTCGTTTTCTTTTCTGCTCCAGTTATTAAGCGCTTGTTTTTGTCTCCCCCCCCTCCCCTCTCTCTGCCCCTGTCTATTCTAGGCTGACGTCTGAGGTCACTGGAATGGGCGCACTCTAATTTCCACCCACCATCCTCCACTCCGCACCACCCGACCCTCTCCAGCCACCGGCACTCCACCCAGCCTGTACTGCCTGTACATTTACCGTCTTCCCTTTGCCTCCACAGATACTCTTTTCTTTACTAACGAATATATATATATATATAAAAATAATCACGCGTATACACACACTGGAATGTTTCTTTACGAGCTCCTTACTGTGCTCCTGAGGCTGCTCCCAAACTCTTTGGTTATGGTCCCTGTTTGCAGCGTCCGGTGTTATTACTTCATCTGCTTTTAGCGGGGTAGGGAGGGGGGGTTGGTTTTTTTTCCACTGGCGAGACTTCAGAAGATGATGGGGTCTCTAGTGTCAGTCTAGCATAGCTACTTACACATTTGAGTTGACGTTGGCAGTACTTGCTGTAGCCTATGGACGTGTGACGCCACCCAGAGCTGTGCGTGCTTCAGAGTACTTACTTTTCTCACTCTTCTTCCTTTGATGCTCCCTCTTTGTTCACTTTGCTTGTCCTGGCTCACCTTTGCGACCTTGCATCGCTGCCCTCAGGGTTAGGCTTCGTTTTCACCCTGTGTTATTTGCGAAGCAGAACATGCGGGAGCCAAGCTAACGTGCACGCACGGGTTCACCCGCAGCCTTCTCCCTTTGCAACATGGCAGGGTCCAGACAAACCATTTTCCATGCTAAAGGGAGGGAATCACACACACACACACACAAATGGTCCTCTTTTTTAACTAATGAGCAACTGGAAGTGGGAAGAATTCAGCTGTATGGGATTCACAACCCCAGGGGCCTTTGCAAGCACTCTTTTGACAACCCCCATGAGCAAAACCTTTGGACGATAGCTCAGGAAGCTCTGTGAGCCGGCTGTGTTTGTCGTTGTTTGTGTTGAATAAATGTCTGTGCAGCTCTGCTACCAATGGGCTCCGACTGTTCTTCTCCTGGGTCGCCCCGCCGCCTCCAGCCCCATCCTTCCCTCTGCATCCTTCCACACCTTTTTGGCTGCTTGGAGGAAAGGTGGGGGTTGTATACAAAACTTCATCATCGTCATCATCATCATTGTTATTATTAGCAGCAACATCATTGTCATCATATTTTATTTTATTTAGAGAAGATCCCCATGAGCATTGCACTTTGTGAATGATTCTAAGCTTTCTTTTTTTAAAAGGGAGGGTACTTGGCTTGCATAATGCTTTGGTTTTCCCTAAGATTAACTTAAAGTTATGATATGACAACAAACTCTTCCCTTGTCTGGATGGATCTGCCATGTCTATGTCCCACACCTTTCCCCAAGACCCCCTGTGCCCAGACCTGCCTTCTGCTTCCAGGCTTTACTTTTCTCTCCTACCTCTCAATCAGGGAAACAAATGTATTTTCCATCTGTTAATTTACTTATGGTACGTGTTTTTCCTGTATTGCAAATGAGGGGATCATGATATACCATGTCCCCAAGCAGCTAAAGCACCATACGATACATTTTTGCACTGTACCACATGGGAAATACATGTTTTTCCAGGTGAGCCTTCATGTCCGCTCCCTCTCTTCCTCCCCCAGTGGCCGCAGGTACTGCTGGCAGCTCCCCTCCCTTCTGCCAGGATGCTGGACTGCTTCTCCTGTCACCGGAGCTGACTGCTCAGGGCTCACAAAGCAGGGTGGTGGGGACCCTGGGTGATGTCCCTGCATCAGTGGAGCCAGAGATGGGCAGGGGGTTATGGTCTCCAGCCCGAGCATAGAGGCTAGTGCAGGTGCTCAGTGGCTGGCAGGGATGATAGCGTGGCTCGGAGAGGACAAAAGGAGTGAGTTTGCTTGACCAGGACAGCCCATGCCTGCTATCTGCGTGTATCAGGCAGCATCGTCACCACCGCTTAGAGGTCCGTTCCCCCAGCCCAGGAGCTCACTGCCGGCAAAGCTCCAGAAAGGTGGAGGTGGCTGTCATCCCCTGCCACTCAGCATAAAGGATTTGCTCAGCCTAGGTGGTGTAAAACCCATGCGTGGTCAGCTCTCTGGAGCATTTCAAGCCTCTGCATCTAAAGGTGCTTCCAGCTCCTTCAGAAGATGCTTTGCTGCCCATTCCCAACCCCCCTTGACCTGCTCTCCCTGGCAGTTTGGATTCAGCTGTGTCTTTCCAGTGGTGCAGTAGCCAAACACATTCAAGCGCATCCCCTTATTCCCAGCGGAGCACAGGTACTTTGGGCAGTGCTACAGGGGCTCAGATGGACGCAGTGATCTCCCCTCACAGCAGCTTCTCCTTGTATTCATGCTATTGCTGGAGGAGGGAGGGAACCCAGGCACCAGATGCTTCCCCCAAGTTGGCCAGAGCAAGCAGAGAGCCACCTGCCAAGGTGGTAAGTCAGCTGTGGGCACTCCTCATCCTCTCCTGTTCCTCACTCTGGTCTAGCACAAGTAATTTTCCTGTTGAAAGAACAAAATAACTGTGTGTGACACCCAGCATAAAAATAACCACCTATCAGCCTGCCAAAGCCGCCCCAGCGGCCTGGGTGGGGAGTCCAGGGCATGTGCCAGCCAGCAAAAGCTCCACATCCCACTGCCACCACCCTCAAAGCAAGGCAATGGCAGCCAGTGGCCTGTGGTGATGCTCCCCACGGAGAGGGATGATGGACAGAGGGAGCCAGCCCATCCTGCCATGGCTCAGCTCTCCCATGGATGAGCTGGAGCACGAGGAGATCTTGTAGTTGATGGAGACATATGGAAAGCCACCAAGGTGCATGGTAGGAGCAGCCTGCCTCTTCTTGAGCTGCTTTCTTGGCACACAGGAGCATTTCAAAGCTCCAGCACACAGGGTGCAGTCAGAAATCAGCAGCAGGACCGTGTAGACCAAGTCTGAGAAATCCACCACAAGCTAGTGTGTTTGTGGGGTTTGTACATCTGTCGGTGGCTTATGTCCTGAGGAAGGCAGGGGACCTGAGTAGTGTCCTAATTGCAATGAATGTGGAAATGCCTTTGCACGGGGACCTGCAATTTCTGCAGATGGCAGCTGCCCCGAATTTCTTTGCTGTGCGTGTGCTGTGCTCCCCGCGCTATTCCCCACCTCCACCGAGGCTGCGCTGCCCAAAATAGAAAATGCCAGATTGGGTCTGCCAGATGCAACCAAGCTCAGAGGCTATGAGAGAGGAGGAGCAGGCTGCAGCAGTACCTCTACACCCAGTGCCACTGACCCTGCAGATAGCATCCCTCTCTGGGTACCGTCCCCATCCCACTCTGCGGCAATAGGTCTATCGCCCAGTGGGACCGTGCCTGCCAGCAAAGCCACTGCAGGAATTGCTGATGAAGGAGGGGAGGTGAGATGTGAGTGTTGCTCTGGCAGTCCAGCGGGTCTCAGAGCTGTCTGTCGAGCTGGTCACTGCAGCCAGGACCTGGGCTCATGGGAGCGCTCGGGCAAACGCTGCGCAGGGACGCAGGAGGGCAAGGGGCCATCCCAGCAGTAACAATGCTGCATCCTTGCAGCCTCAGCTCTGCATGGAGACGAGTCTCACAAATTTTCCAGCACCTATAGAAAAAGCAGCGCTGCTTGGGATGTGCCTTCTTAAGGAGCGTGGCTGAAATGTGCCGTCCTGGAGGTTGAGAGCGTGGAACTGGGTTTTGCCTTTTCCCAGTGGCGTTTCAGCTCGCTTCATTCAAATGAAATCCTGAGTGATGTGCTCTGGGCAACCCTGCTTTGTCAGGGGAGTTGGACTAGGTGATCTCTAGAAGGTCCCTTCCAACTCCAACAATTCCATGATTCCGTGAAATGATGTCTGTTTGCTCAGTCGTTAAATCTGGAAGTGCGTCCAAGGGACTTGAGCAGTCAAAGGACTCTCGATGTGACAGATTGATCACAATTCTGCTTTTTTGCTCTAATACAGGATGCCTTTATGTTTTAGCTACCTGGAGACCATTTCTAATAGCAAAAGACATTTGAGCAACTCTAGCTGGGAAATGACAGCCCTCCTGCAAATGGAGCTGAGGGTTTCTCAACCTGGGCAAAAAATGATAAATCTACGCTGGGCCCTTACAAAGCATATGTTTATTCAACTCCTGTTGCTCAGGAATCCCCTCCTCAGTGAAGAGAGAGACACAGCCTGTCCTGCTGCCTCTCCCCACTGTGCATTTAGACTTTAGCGGGGGCAGGAAGGAGTTAAATCCCTTTGCTGTAGGGCTGGAGAGAGGAGAGTCTGTGGAAAGCATTGTGTGGGATCCTGCAGGAGGGGATGCAGTGAAGGATGCAGTTGCACTGGCGTGGACAAGGCATCCCTACTTCTGACTTTGTGGCGTCTCTTTGGGGTCACATTTCTGAGGTTATTTTGCAATTTAAAAAAAAACACTACAACAACCAAAAAACCCCAAAACAAACCCCAAAACTCCAGTGTTATGTGGGAACCTAGCAGCTTATCACCATCTGGGCTTGAGCTAGGCCTGGAGAAAGAGGTGTTTAAACAATCGCAGCATCTCCTGGGAACATGTTGATGACAGCAATGATAACAACAAAATCACAGGGAATGTATCAAACTCGGCTTTGATTTCTTTGGTATGGCTTAAAAGGCAATTTGCTGTTTTCTTTGGCAGGAGCCTCAATGTTCTGCTTTTACTTGTGTTATGTTTTGGCTTTGCATTTTATATGAACTTAAAATGCTCCAGTAATGCATCCACATCCATGCCATTGGGAAAAATGGATGCACATCTCTAATATTGAAGTGAATATTCAATACAAGGTGAAAGTCCCCGTTAATCAACAGAATAGCTTTAACGCATTCCTTTTCTATCTCAAAGTAATGCATTTTATCAAGACAAAATGATTCAACATTTCTGGAAGTAACCGACTCGGTATTACTCATTCAAACTCTTTGGGAATGTGTTATTTTGTGGGAAATTGTTACTTTGGCAGGAAAGTATGAATCCAGTGCCTCCCCCTGTCCCCGGAACACTGTGGCTTTCCATCATGCAGGGGCTGGCTGAGGTCTGAGCTCGACCCCTTGGGTTTCAGCTGGATGTTTCCACTCACCCTCATATCCTTTCCAGGTCATGCTCCCAAAATTAAGTGTTTGGAGTTTTGCTGTGTGCATTTTTTTCTTTGACTGTATTTGCAAATCTAGTACATAGTGGAGTTGAAAAAACAAGAACGTTTCCCCTGAGGGAAAGTGGCTTTCATCAGGGAGAGTCTTTAAATTTAATACTCTCTTTTAGTTGTAATTCAGGGTTTTTTTTATGTATTCATGCTAGTCGTTTTTAATTATGCTAATTTCAGGTTTATGGCCCATTAGCAAGGGTAATTTCACCCCTCCAGTGCTGGCAGAGGTAGGGTTTCATGGGGATCAGTCTGTGCTGTGGGAGGGATGAAACCTTTTCATTTTCTCCTTGGCCACAGGGGTGGAAGGATGGTGCAGGCTTAGCACAAACCCTTTCTGACATCCTTCTCCTGCCATTTGTAGAAGACGAGAGCCCAGCAGCCCATCTCCCCTAACCCTGCCTGGCTGGAGCACCCAGCCCCGAGGAGGTACCCCGGTCCCCAGCCCTGGGCCCCTCCCGGGCTGGTCACTAGATGTCCCCCTTGACCAGCTTTTTGCGTGCAGCTGGAGCAGCTTTTGGATTTCGGGTGCTCCCAGCCTGTGCTCAGCTGGCAGCAGACATGTCACACCGCTGGAGGTGAGAAGGAAGTGGGTATTTTTGTGTCTCCCTCACCGGAGACCAGCGTTGACATCCACCTAGCAGGCACTGTGTTCCCACTGCAGGAACGGTCCCATCAGTGCGGGGACCTTCACAGAGCCACCCTAGCCCATCTGGGCGAGCGCTCACGGCTAGCAGCTCCCTTGGCTGTGGATGTCCACACACTCTCCCATTATACCAGTTTCACCAAGGGATGAGGTTGGTGGCACAAGGCCCCGCCTTATGCTGGCCCAAGCCCGTTCCCTCTCACTGGCTTGGCATTTCACAACAGAAGGACAAGGCTTTGCTGTCCCCAGGGTCTCCCGCCCTCGCTGTCCCCAGGGAGGTCAACGTGTGCAGGCAGGGAGTACCACGACGGCAGGAGCAGCTGTGCTGCTGCAATTTCCCTGCTCCCATGGTGGATATCAGGGGGAGCTAGGGCTCTGCTGAGAGGGTTATTTTTGCTTTCCCTTAAAGAAAAAAAAAATAAATAATGCAGCTGTGGATCCTAATGCAGTGTGCTATGCTCCGAGCCCCAGGCCTCCATCCAAAGGGTAACGTGGCAGTGACTTACAGGAAGTACGGGGTGTACCGTATGTGCAACGCTTTCGGCTCCAGATGTGCAGCCCCCTTACCGCTCCACCCCAGCACAGTTGTCCTGCGATGAGGAGCAAGAGACACCAGATCGCTCGGAAAGCATCCCGCGGGCTCAATCTAGCCAAGGGCAAAACCAGGCTGGCTCTGGGTTCCCACACCCCTGTTTGGGCGGATTAACTGCAGGGATGTCTCTTCCCAGAACCGACGCTCGCGCCAGCTCCACGTACGGGGAACAAAACCAGATAGGAGATGAGCGAGACAAAAATGGAGCAGCAGGAGGAGGCTTCGCTTCTGAGCCCCATGCTAAACTGCGGCCTGTTGCTGATTTCACTGAATTTCACTGAATTTTTTAGAGTTGGAAGGGACCATAGAGATCATCTAGTCCAACTCCCCTGCTGAAGCAGGATTGCCTAGAGCTAGAGCATGTTACTCAGGACTGCATCCAGGCGCGTCTTGAAAATCTCCAAAAAAGGGGACTCCACGACCTCCCTGGGCAGCCTGTTCCAGGGCTCTGTCACCCTCACTGTGAAGAAGTTTTTTCTCATATTTAAAACACACATTTCTAGAAAGAACTGAAAGGGAAAGCTGGGATGTGCATGTCGACTCGAGTATTTGAAGTACTCCCGGAGTGCTGTATTCTGGTTCCCTGTGGACAGTGTCTTAGCAGTATTATTTATTCCTGGAGGAAAGCCTGCCTAAGGGCACTTGCCTCTGGACCAAAAAGGGAACAAGCGATGCTTTGCTCTGGAACCTCTCTGGATTTTGATACTTCAGATGAGACTCCGGGGAGTGGGATGCCCCAGGGAAGCACGGTGGTGGTGGGCCACCAGCCAGCTGGCTGCATGAAGAGCTCAGGGACAGTGGGCTGGAGGGATGGAGCAGCATTCCTCCTGAATTCAGGGTTGCACGACCCTGAATTCAGGTTGCACGACCCTAGGGGGTCGAACCACAAGGGAAATCTCACAGGATTTCCTAGTGCAAAGGAGAGCAAGACAGCTCCATGACGTGCTCACCCAAAAACTCTCATTGACTGGTGCGGTAGGGTTTTTGGTGGGGTCCTTCAGGGAAGAGCTCCCACTCAGACGTTGTAATGATGTACCCAGGGGTGACTGCTGCAGCCAGTGCTGTGGTTTTCCTAAGGGATGCTGCCGAGTGCTGCTCAGCACACAGCCGTGCTCTCAAATCTCTTTTGGGAGCGCTGCAGAGGAATGGTGTGCTGCTTCTCACTGCCTGTAAAAGGCCAGTCAAAGGTGCAAACCTGACTCCCCAGAGAAACTGCCATTTCTGTTGTTTAAAACCAATTTTCAGTCGCACAGTAGTATTTCTTTTCTTGCTTCTGGTAGATTTCCCCTCCAAATATTTCAGGCTGAAATGCAATGATTTCAAGATGCATGGGATGGTGTAGCACATCTTTAAATGCAGCAATGCTCAAAGGGGTTTTTCAAACTGAAAAAAAAAAGCTTGCGTGCATGCCCTCGTGCGCCTGGGATGCAAGATTCAGCCTGTGATGCTTGTCCCCACTGTGCTGGGGCTACATGTCCCCTGCTCCTTGTTGGCCAGAACACGGGCAGGGTGTGGGTTTTTCCCCTTAGTGCAACGCCAAGCACAAAGCCTACTCACAGGCTTTCTGCTGGCCACAGGCAGAGGTGGGACAGGGGAGTGCACCCTTCCCCAGTGCTCCTGTCCCGGCTGCTGGCTCCTGACCACCAGCTCCAGCCCCTTGATGCGTTCGCCCTTGCCTATGACCCCCAAAACTTGCTGCCTGGGCTGATGGGGGCCAGCAGCACCAGCTCTCCTCAGTCACCCTCCTCGCAGCCACGAATTCAGGACAGAGAGAGGCAGGCAGGCTGGCAATGCTTAGCCTGGGGACATCCCGCAGCATGGAGCATGGGGTCAAGGCATTTTCCCTGCACAAGGCCTTCAGATGACTCCTTTGGAGCTCCCCAAAAGCTGCTCTCAGCACTCTGTGAGAGCCCACAAGGCAAACCCGCAGCACGCTGGGCAACCCACTCGGCTCACCCAGCAGCCCAAGGTGCTCATGTAGGATGTGTTGGGGTGTGATCTCCAATGGCAAAGGGGTATTTGTGTTGGTGTAGCAGATCTTAGCCGGGGCACGTCTTGCCCAGGCTTGGCCTTCAGCATGCAGGTGATTTCAGCATCATGCTGGAGAGATGCTCAGGGCATTGAGCAGGGTGCCATGTCTGCATAGCCCAAGGTACGGCTGGGGCTGGGAGGGGGAAGCACTGGTGTTGGAGACTTGGCTGAGCCCTGACCATCTCCCTTCATTGACCCTCTAGCTCTCCAGACCCTGATCCCCTTGGGAGGAACACCTTCCCCGCTTGACTGGAGCACCCCAGCGGACGTGGTGCCAGCGGCTGATGCTTGAGTTCCCCCCGAAGATGCTGCCAGCTTCCTGTGAGCTTCTCCCTCTCCTCCGTGGCACCCTTTGGGCCAACCGCCTGCAGTCCCCTGCCCATGGCTGCGCAGACCCTGCTCCCTTGGCTGTGGTACGGGGTGGCAGCGGGAACAGAGGGCCTGAGCAGCAGCCCGCAGGGGGACAGCAGCTTGCAGCCAGCGTGCAGCAGTACCTGCTCCTGCAAGCAAGTATTTCCCCACTGCCCCCCTCTGCGCTTCTTTCTCACCCCTCACCACCCCCCCCCCCCCCCCGCTGCTTTGCAATGTATTTCTGTGGCTTATTTGTGTAATTGCAATAAAGCTTTTGTTGCTTGAGGTGTCCTCCGTGGTCAGCAGGGGGAGGCTGGGGTGAGAGCAAAGAGAGGGTCCCTGGTTGGTGCACATGCTGCTCAGCTGGCAAAGCTGTGGCTTGGGCAATGGGGCATCCATGGGGCAGGGGGTGATGCTGTGGGGCAGCCCAGCAGTGCAGAAACCTCTGTCACCCCAGAAGGGTTAATGGGGAAACTCAGCCCACGCAGCCCGTGAAGCAAACCACAACCGGCTGGAAAAAGGGCCTCAGAGCCCTGGCTCTGTTCTGCATCAGGAAATGATCCCACGTGGGAGCAGGGCTGCCAGGAGGGGAGGGGGAGTGGGACACGGGGAGCACTGCGAAGAATATCCAGAGCTTTCCCCGAAGGCAGTGGCGGCTGGGATTCATTATCCATGAGGAGACGTGTTTATAGCAAGCATGAGTCACCACCCGGCCCCCGGATGGGAGCAGCCCACAGCAGGGGCCGTCAGCAATGAAGGGAAGGTACAGGCTGCCCATCCAGGCTCACACAATGGCAGCTCTCAAGCTAGCCCCCCAAGGCTGCCATGTGCCATCCCGGGACCCTGGAAAAGACCGAGCACTATTTTGGGCCACATCAGAGCATGTGTTTTCTCCAGAATGTTTCATTCCTCACTTGAGAAGCAATGCCACACAACCAGCCCTGGCAGTGCCTCTCCATGCCCATCTGTGTCCACACCCTTGGGTAAAGCTGGCCCTGAGCAGGGCATATCACAGAATCACAGAATTGTCAGAGTTGGAAGCGACCTCTAGAGATCATCCAGTCCAACCCCCCTGCCAAAGCAGGGCTGCCCAGAGCACATCACTCAGGAGCATCCAGGTGGGGCTTGAAGATCTCCAGAGAAGGGGACTCCACACCCTCCCTGGGCAGCCTCTTCCAGGGCTCTACCACCCTCACCCCAAAGAAGTTCCTCCTCAGATTGGAGTGGAACTTCCCATGTCCCAGCTTGTGCCCGTTGCCCCTCGTCCTGTCACTGGGAACCACTGAAAAGAGTCCGGCTCCATCCTCCCTCAACCCACCCTTTAGATCCTTGTCAGCATTGATAAGGTCTCCCCTCAGCCTTCTCTTCTCCAGGCTCAAGAGCCCCAGCTCTCTCAGCCTTTCCTCATCAGGGAGATGCTCCAATCCCTCCATCACCTCTGTTGCCCTACGCTGGACTCTCTCCAGCAGTTCCCTGTCTCTCTTGAACTGGGGAGCCCAGAACTGGTCACAGGATTCCAGTTGTGGCCTCCCCAGTGCAGAGCAGAGGGGGAGAATGACCTCCCTCCACCTCCTGGCCACACTCTTCCCTATGCAGCCCAGGATCCCATTGGCCTCTTGGCCACAAGGGCACATTGCTGGCTCAGGGAGAGTTTACTCTCCACCAGGAGCCCCAGATCCTCCTCCTCAGAAGTGCTTTCCAGCAGGTACACCCCTAACCTGTATTGGTGCCTGGGGTTCTTCCTCCCCAGGTGAAGGACCCTACACTTGCCCTTGTTGAACCTCATTGGGTTCTTCTCTGCCCAACTCTCCAGCCTGTTCAGGCCACACCCCGTGATGATCAGAAATGGACCTTCCAGTTAACCCCTCCATTCTGCCTATCACCCTGATGCAGCTGGGGGGATCTCCATCCCCAGCTGATCCATCCCCAGGGCTGAAATGAAGCCAGACAAGAAGGAGAAGCCAGGATTGCCTGCCCAGACCTCTCCCTTGTGGGGAAACAACGGCAAAAATGCCTGTTTTGACCTTTTTCCCCGTTTTGAGTTTTATTTTCCACAGTGCACGTCACCTCTGCTCCGGTTTGGCCCTGCAAAGGGGCTGTGGGCAGGCAGGCAGCCCCTCTGGGTTTCTGCAGCTGACTGAGTTCAAGCGTTTGTGCCAGGGGCTGCTTTTCACCCCTGCTCCCCAGAGAGCACTAGCCCCAAATCTGTATGGGCACTGGTGCTTGCCCCAAGAACCTCCAAGGAAGTCATCCTCCTCTTGTCTGTGCCGTCCCTGGCACCCCCTTTGCTGGGGGCCCAGCCCCATGGCTGATCGCACTGGCCCTGTATAGAGGTGTCAGCCTGTGCCACGCTCTGGGGAGGTCTTGGTCAGCTCATAGTCAGCATTAGAGACACACAGGCAAAAAAGATGCTCATTCTCAACCCATCCCGGAATCTGTATCCCAGAGCACCACTGTCAGGAAAAGCCACCCTTGCTAGCTTGCAGAAAGCCAGGGAGTTTCCATAGTAAAAAGTCAGCTGGTGCCATCCTCAAAGGCATGCTTTTAAGGTGCTGGTGCCATCCTTTTAAAAGCATCTTGCCTGAAATAGGAATTTGCCTAGAAAAAATCATTTTTCTCCTGCTCTTCTTCACTCTTTATTTTGCATGAGGTGACACAGCAAAGGCAACGTTTGCCGGGGACTGAAGATGCACACTGCTACTCATGCTGGCTCCTGTGGTTGTCAGTGCCCAGCAGCCAACCTGGATCAGTGCCTGGCTCGGGGAATCCACGAAGCCACCTGCAACACGCAGCTCTATGCCTGGCATTCACTTTTCACTAAAACCCAGGTTTTCTGGGTTTCTTCTGCCCCAGCAGCTGGTCACATGCTTTGGCTTAGAGAAAAATCCCTGCCCCACTCCTGTCCCATTCCTCAGGGCAGTGCCACTGTGGAGAGGGTCTCCACAAGAGGGTCTCCCAAGGCTGTCACCAACTGAGAATGATGCTCCAGGAAACATGGGCCAGCCTGGCTCAGGAATCCTTTCCCACCTCCCTGCAAGCCACAGGCTATCCATGAGCACCTTGTGTGGCCATACACCCTGGCATGGTCATTGGAGACACTGCAAGAGATTGAGAGAGCCTGGAACAGCCCCAGGGAAGAAGCTGATAGAGCTGTGAGTACAAACACCTGGGGCTCAGCCCCAACTACTGGTGGCCACCCAAAGGGCTTAAATCTCTTCCCAGGCTGGAGAGGTGGGATGTAGAGGAATGTTAACCACCCAGGTCCCCTTCACCTGCATGCCCTGGCTTTTCCTCTGCCAGATGCATCAGCTGAAAGACAAAGCATCTGTGCCCCTGTTAAGGCATTAAGGGATGCAGACACCCCACGCTCCTCCTCATTGTGCCCAGCCTGCTGCTGCAGACAGAGCTCAGTGGCTTCCTCCTGAGAGGATGTTTGGAGATATGAAACAGCCTCTTTACCTTTGGCTGTTCCTCTAAAAAATAAAGCAGTGAGGGAGAGATGCTTATCTTTATGACCTGCTGGAGTTTCCCTTGCTGCAGCTTGTGCTGGGAGGCTCTGGTTTGCCATCTCCTCTGTAACCTTCTCTGGGTTTTGCTCCAGGATGGCGCAGCTCAGCCTCTCCTTGTGTGCCCCGTGTCCCAGCCCCCTCGCCTGCTTGGTGGCCTGATATCTTTTAAAAAGTGGCTGCTTGTGCCCCTTCGCAGAGGGGTTGTGCTGGAGACTTCTATGGGTGGGTCTACAGGACCAAAGGCTGTCCCCCAGTCAAAGAGCTCTGCTGCTCCTCCTCATTGATGGAGGAGGACAGCTGTCCTCCCTGCTTCTCCTCCAGCTCAGTATTGTTGCTGCAGTTTCAGCCATGGCTAAGCGCAGAGAGGGGATGGGTAAATGGGCTTGAGGACAGCAAAATGGATGGACGGTTTACATTTGCTCTTCATTGTCTGCAAAAGATCTGAGAAGGATGCCTGGCACTCCTCAGAGTGGGCTGGTAAGGTGTCCTTGCCAGGAAGGGTAGCTGACTCGTTTTATACTTCCAGGGAAAAGCTGCAGGCTGGGTCTGGCTCCGGCTCCAGTGTAAAGAGAGCTCAGCTGCAAGCCTTGCTGCATGCTAGGACTGCTCTCAAAGGGCACAGCCACCCCAGAAGCTGTGATGGCTGCTGAAGTGACAAAAATAATGAGTACAAACTGTGCATACTGAGAAAACTGGGAGCAGAAACAGTCTGGGCATGGGCTAACAGGGACCTCGGGGAGTTTGCCAGACACGCGGAAGCTCCTGGGTAGGGGTGGATCATCCCTCTGAAAAGCATGGAAAGGGGTTGTGCTGGCTCTGCACTGCTCTGTACTGTGCCATGAAGCCACCTGAGGGACATTATCTGGAGATTATCCGACAAGATAGACCTCTGTGCTTCTAGGGCTTTGGGGCTTGCTGCAAACATGGAAGGAAAATGAAAGCATGTTTAGGGGAGTGGAGAGCACTCAAGAGCAGGCAGAAATTAAATGAAAGGCAATTACGAATGGTGTTTTGGCTCCATGGGAGAAGAGTTGAGTGCCACTGCAGCCTGAAGGACAAGACAAGCTGGTGGAAAACGGGTGAGGGATGAAAGGAGAAGCCCGGCACTGCGTGAGCATCAGGGGTCTTGCTGTGTGGTTTCAGTAGGGGACAAGGAGTGCTGCCAGCCTTGTGCCACCCCTTCCACCTGGGGTTTGCTGGGACCAGTCCTGGCTGCTGTTGCGCACCAGTGAGCTACCAAGCATCCGCACGGATGCGGAGAAGGGGGCTTACAAGTGGCGCTGCAACCCACTGCAGGGGAAAAGCAGGTTTTCTGCCTGGGTAGCTCGTCTCTTTGCAGTTTGGTGATGCGGGCTGGCTTGGCTCCTGCAAACCACAGGGCAGGGGAGCACCGTGCCACCCCATGGTGTGGGGCTGGGCAGGAGTGGTGGCAGGCTGGGAGAAGCACTTCCAGTCCCCCCAGCTGGAGCCAAGGCTGTGTCTGGCAGCTGCTTGGCTGCTCCTTGAGCACCCAGTGCCTCCCTTCCCCAGAAAGATGTGCTCTGCCCAGCCCAGCAAGCGTGCTCTGTTCCCTGGGAACTGCCCAAGCGGCACATTTTATTGCAGAGAAACAGAAAATATTCTCGGCCCAACTGCCAGAGGGCTTAGCGAGTGTTTTTCCACCCAGTTTTCATGCTGTGTCTGATGGATGTGCTTCGTGAGAGGCTGTGTGGGAGAGGTGGGTGCTCTGTCCCCTGCCCTGGCAGCAGTGTCCCCAAGGACTGGGGGTGGCGTGTCCTGGGGTGCTGCTGACTCCACACAGGCTGGCTGGGGCAAGCACAGCTGCCCACCAAGGGCTCAGCCCGGAGCTAGTGAGCAATGACCCTCCAGCATCAACCCCTCCCATTGTTTCTTCTCCAGATTTGTCAAAAAACCAGACCACCCCCTCACTGTTTTGTTTTCTCCAAGAACAGGAGGACACTATAGGTGTTGTTGAGCTTTGGGATGTTTCTCTTTTCTGAGTGAAAAGTGCATGTTTTCCCTACAGGAAAGGAAATAGAGCCTTGAAAGTGAGCTTTGGTTTGTTCACCTTCAAGCCCCCATGCTGAGGAGTATCCCGAGCATATGACATCCCAGCATCCTGTGGCACCCCCAAGAGGAAAGCACCCCCGTAGGAGCTGGAAGGGGGGCAGAAAAAGGAGTTGGAAAGTGTTATCTCCTCTCCTCCAGCTTCCAAGCTGCATCCACAACCTCCCCTCTCACTCGGCTTGTTCTTCTTTCCTAAGAAGCTGAGCCAAGCTTTCCCACAGAACCAGACAGCTATTAGAGAAATATTATTACCAGATGGTTTGTTTTTTCCATAGGAGCAGAGGCCAGCGTGAGGTAACGGGGAAAATATTAACCCACCCCACACCGGCCTGAGCGTGGGGCTGTGGCTTTGCTCGTGGAGCTGTGCCACGTCCTGGCTGTGCCAGCACGCAAGGGGTCTGCTGAAGGGGAGGGCAGAGGGGGGGAACTCCTACCCCATGTGCACTGGACTGGCCCTGGGACTGGTGGTGGCCCCATGGAGTGGCTTCGGAAGGCTTTGATGGGAAGGGAAGAGCGCGTCCCTAAAATGTGCTGGAAGGGAGGGAAAGGTCCTCCGCCCCAGGCAAGCTCAAACTGGTAGGAGCAAAGCCCAGCTGGCAAGCTTCACGGCAGAGAAGTTCACACCGGGTCAGATGAGTCAGCGATTCAAGAGGAGGATGAGCGCCGTGTCCTGGCTGTCCTGCCTCTTGCAGGGTCTTTATGGGCGCCAGGCAAAGGAAAGGCGCCAAGGTCACTTGGAGTAGGGATGTGAAGGGATTTGGGAGATGCAGAATGGCATGGGTTGGATCTTCCTTCCACTGCATCTCTTTGTGGGTGGGTGGATGAGAGTGAGACCTCTTCTGGTGCTGCTGAGCCTGCTCTATGCCCATGGTAGGATGCTTGCAAGGTGCCACCCACCTGTGCTGGCAGAGGTG
Organism: Calidris pygmaea; assembly: GCA_003697955.1. Taxonomy (NCBI): domain Eukaryota; kingdom Metazoa; phylum Chordata; class Aves; order Charadriiformes; family Scolopacidae; genus Calidris; species Calidris pygmaea. Next base: position 526,735 of record QJSC01011956.1, read on the forward strand.
ATGCTTTACTGCTCGGACGGGCTTTCTCCACTGCCCCCTCCTGCAGAGATTTGCTGCAGGAAGCTAAATGATCGTGTGCAGAAACACCATAAGCCACATTTTTCAGTGGGGTTTGTGGGTGACACAGCACTCGGCTGGTCCCTTTGTGAAGGTCTGAGCATGGAGAATGGGGTGGCCAGTGGGGATGCAGTTGAGCCATGGGCAAGCTGGGTCAGGCACTTTGGGGACCAAGATCCTACAGCCAGCCTGGGGAGGTGCAGCCTGTGTCAACCAGAGCACATGGAAACCTCGCCTAGCAAATGCCTTCACCACCCCAAACACTTAGCAAATCTTGGGTGCTCTTGTCCCCAGGAGCAGGGGGAAAGATGATGCAGCTAGCTGGCAGGATGCTGGTGTGCTTCACCTGGTTGCAGCCAGGGAAATTTCAGTGCTGGTTAATTATGGTATCTTGCAGGATTGTGTGAGAGGATAATGTAGCCCCAGGTGCAGAAGATGGAGCTCAAAACCTGGCACTCGGTCCTTCCCTGCTTTCCAAAGCACACTTTGGTTATGAGTGGGCTGGCGGGTTCAGTCCTGGTTTTGCCCAGGGGAATTAGTTTCCACTCATTTCCTTATTTTCTATGGAAGGAGCATTTTCCATTTTTTAAGTGGACTTGATTAAAGGGAAGGGAAAGAAAGGTTGCATGAAAGAGTTAATAGCAGAAAAATAGAGCAAACTCATTCTTTTCTCAGTCTGTGGGAGGAGAAAAAGCAAAAATTCTGTCCCAAGTGCAGTTTTTTTTTTTTCCTGCACCCTAGTTTGGTCTGGAGTTGGACTAAAAGTTTATTTCTTGCTGTGCAAGGCAGTGCTGTGGGCTGGGACTTGGAATGGGGAACGCTCATCCCCTGGGGCATGCAGGCATGGCTCTCTTTAGGGGTGCTGGCTCCACACAGGAGGGGGTTCCCACTCTGGGAGGACGTGGTGTGGCAGAGCCCTACACCTCAGTTTCCCTGGCCTCATCTGAAGATGGGAAAGGGAACATCCTTCACAGGCACGTCCCCCTAGGTTTTACGACATGACGGCATACTGCTAGGCTGAATGATTGCAACAGCCCTGGGGTCAGCCTGCAAACTGCTGCTGAGCTATCAGCTGGATTTTTGCAAAACTAGTCCATACTTTTCCAAGGAAATAGCCATTCAATGCCCCGGGGACACTGCCGGCTTCTGGCCCTGGTTTAGCACCACAGACCTGGAAAAGGCAATGCTTTAAAATACTTTTTAAGCTGGATATGGATCCAAGCCCATGGTCAGGTCAGATGGCAGTGAGGATGCACCTGGGACATCCCACCTGATGACAGCCCCTGGGGCTGGTGACTGGGTGCTGGGCTAGGAGTCCCATCGGGGTGGGGGGAGTCCTGCCCTGCCAGCTCCCTGTGCCAGGGTGCACAGGGTCTGACAGCCTGCAGCTCTGCAAAGCCATATACAGTCAGCAGAAGCCTTATACAAGCCATACCATTATCATTATGTCTTTGCTGGCGTGGCCGACCGGCCTCCAACTTGCAAGGCTCTGTGGAATGGCTGGGCTGTTCCCAAGATGGATGTGCTTTTCCTTTCCTGTAAGGAGGGGGAATATCAGCTCTTCTGCTGCTTCGGGTAATTGCCTGGGAGGGAAGGGGAGAGAGGAAGAGATAAAGCAAAGAGGAAATGTCTCTGCTGTGCAGATTCTCTGTGCAGATCTGTTTGCAGATGCCTCTGCCGACTGATTCACGAAGACGGGTCCCTTCCCAGCACCCTCCTTCCTGGGACCGTCTGGCTGGTTTGCAAAATCCCAGGTAAGATCCCTCGTGGGAGCCCCGAGGAGGCGTGCTGGAGAGCCAAATCAGGTCTGACCCCCGTGAGCTGTCATGCAGCAGGATTTGTCCCTGGACACGCTTACTCTCTTGGAGAGCACCGTCAGTAAGCTTAAGATGCCTTGAAAATTTGCCTTTCAGTATCCTCATCTCCTGGTGTCACCACCACAGCAAAGTCCACCCATCTCCGTGCCTGGGTGGATATTTACACCAGCTGGGTTCACGCTGATACTGAAGTTTTTCAACAGAGGAAAAAAAAATGCTTTCTACAGCACAACAAACCGAACACCTGGCTCCTTTGGGACTGGGGTGACTCTTTCCACTCCCAACACAACAGAGAGTTCTGTTCCACATTTTGGTGTCACCCCCCAGCGCTGCCCAGCCTCCCTCCAAGAAGGAGCCCTGCTGGCCTGGCTGCCCCTCAGTGGCACCCAAAGTCCTGGAGGAGTTGAGGGGACAGGGTGCAGGGAATTCCAGCTATGGCCCTGCCCCTCCTTGAGACCACCAGCTTCTCCTCATTCCTTTGTTTTAACATCAGCTTCCACACCTAAATTTCTGTTGGTATGAAAAACAGTGTTCTGTTGTGCTGTTGTGCTTACAAGGCTTCAATTCAGCACAGTCTGTGGGGTTTTGCCACTGACTTTGGATGTTGTTTATCCAAAGAGTCATTATTTGATGGATCTGCCTCAGTAGTGTGGACAGGCTCCCCCACTGATGCATCTACAATCAGTGGCGCTACAGCTTTTGTTTTAGTTGCCTCAACTTGAGAGAACTTACTGCAGCCAAGCCTACAATGCTTTCTCCTGCTCATTCACACAAAAATGCTGCCAGAGAAGTGGTGTGTGGAAGGCAGGGTGATGGAGGCAGCAGCCCATCCTGCGTGGCCCCACGGAGCAGTGCGGCAGGTCTCCTGCTGCCTTCAGGCAACCAACTTGTACGTGAACCCTTTGCACTGGCTGGGTTCGTGCTGTCGACTCTTTGCCCCTTGGAGCTGTTCTGGTCCTATGCTGTCCCGGTCCTGTTCACTCCCACTGGTCCAGATCGAGCCTTTCCCTGGGTTTCACTTCAGCTTTCAAAGGCAAGGTGACTCCTTGGCCTGGACAACCTATCAATTTGCTATTTAATGACAGCCTTCAGTTCCAGCCCCCGTAGTCATCGGAGCAGGTTACGGCTGCTTCAGGCATTTCACCTCTCTCCCCGACAGCAAATAATGCTCCCGCTGTGATGAGGGGCTTGTTAGCACCTGCTTCTGGGTCTGAATTCAGCAGCGTGGGACTCGTCTCCAGTGCTGGCCATGGAGAGCAGATGGTCTACAAAAGCTTTGCCTGCCTTGCTGTCCTGCAGCTCTGCACTGCTGCAGGTCCTCAGGCTCTCCTGCCATCCTCCAGGATGGGAAGATGGTCATCTCCAGTCACACCTAAGGGATTGGGCTCCTGTTTCTACCTCCTGGGCCTGACAGCTTTGACCCCATCCCCACTCCCTATCCCGAGCATGGCCCAGAGGGGTCATTCCCGGTCTGTGAGGGTCGCTGTGGGGTTTTTCTCAGCTTGGCCCTCACGTTTCTGGGTTGAGTTAGAAAACCCTGAAAGTCAGGGAAGAAGCTCCTTCTCCAAAAATGTGGTGCCTCCATGGTGCCCTCATCCCTGGGTGGCTCGTGGGACAGCTCCGGCTCTGCCTTGTGGTGGGGACTCCCCTGGTTAGCAGGATGTGATAGGAATGCTTGCCCCTCTCCCCCAGCTTTCTTGGCCCAGGAACCAGGAGAAAGCAGCCTGGCAGGTGCCCCGAGCCCCCCACTCCACAGAGCAGGCTGTCCCCCAAGGGGTACGCTGATTCTGGGCACTGACCACCCCAGGTATCCCTGTGTGAGGCTTGTGGAGATCCCAGGCTCTAGTGGTGAGGGTGCCACCACAGGTACAGAAAAGGGGTAAGGAGAAATGCCTCATTCGTCTGTGACTCACAGCTGACAGCCCCTGATCCCTCCCTCCATCCTCGGGCTGGAGAAGTCTCCTCCTCACCCTTACCCTCCTGCCTGCTCTTCCTGCCACGGAAACGAGGGGGAAAGCGGCAAAAAAACCATCTTCAGCGACTCCTGCCTGTGGACTGCAGTCTCTCTCTCGGCTGCCGGGTTCTCCTTCCCTGCTTTTATCTTGGATCCAGCTCGATGGTGATCTGAACCGAGCACCATGAGGTTGCGAGGCTTTCCACTCACTTTGCTGCTCCCAGCCGTCTTCCTGGGGGGGACCTCGTGGGCTCAGCGCCCAGAAATCACCACCCGGGTGGCAAATGCAGAAGGTAAGCCCAGGCTGCTCCCCAGAATGTTTTTCTTCCCCGGGATCAGCAGAGGAGTCTGGCTGCTGTTTCCCTCCTGGGTGGACGTTTCTGCTGCCTCCACTGCCACAGCTTTGTCAGGACGTTTTGGGGAAAGAGTTGCGTTTGCTGAGGAGAGAGATGTAGGATTAGAGAGGATCTGCAAGATTTACCTACTTTTAATGCTTTTTGGGGGCTTTTTCTTCTTGGATCTGTTTTGTCAGATGTTACCAACAGCAATAGGATGCACCGCGGGGCAGGGGGAGGGTAACAGCTGATATCACTTTAGCTTTCTGAAAGATTCTGGTTTGGCACTGGCTGTTAAGGTGCCTCTGCTCTCCTCCGCAATGATATTTGTGCCAGGATGTGTAAGAAAACAATGAATTTTTCATTGTGTTAATTGCTATCATGTCTTTTTTTTTTTAAGTGGTTGCTGCAGCTGCATGTTATTTTTTACTATTATATAAAATAGTATCGGTCTTGCAAAGATGGTAAATGGAAAAAAAAAATGCACAGGAAGCTGTTAAATGCCACAAACTGATGTTTTCTGAATATGTGCTTGATACAGCTTACCCTTAATGCCAAATGAGAAATGGGCAACCTCACTCGGGCATCTGTGCTTGTGTGTTCCACCCAGGGGGGAGGATGTGGACGCGGGTCCCGGGGGGCTGCTCGGAGGGGAGCTGGGCTGCAGAGGGGCGCATGGGGAGCCCGGGCTGCGGGGGTGATGCCGCGGGGCTGCCTCCCCACTCCTGCCTCTCCCTTTCTTCCCAGACTGCCCCGTGGACCTGTTCTTTGTCCTGGACACCTCAGAGAGCGTCGCCCTGAGGGTAAAGCCCTTTGGGGACCTGGTTACCCAAGTGAAAGATTTCACCAACCAGTTCATTGATAAGCTGACAAACAGGTACATCTCCCGGGATTTTGTCCAGGCAGCTTTAGGGATGGGCGGGATGTTGAGACCCCCCTGCATGTCCGTCCACAGACAGAGAGAAACAAAGCAGGGATGCCGGGGAATGGGTTGGAAGAGTCACCTCTCTCGCATGGTCCGTGACCGCCCCGTTTTCGCTCTGTTGGCTACAGGGCTGCCTGTGCCCCCCCCCCCGAGGGAAAGCAAGGGCTTCCTGGGGTGGCCAACGCGACACTCCAGCCCCACCACCTCCAGCTGACCCAGTGGTTACTCTGTAGTGCCAAAGCGATGCTGATCCCTGTGCCACCAGCTCCTGCGGCCCAGAACAACAAGTGCTTGGCTTTGGTTGCAGCAGGGCACCTCTGATGTTAAACCAAGCACTCATGGGCACCCTGCAGAGCAAACCCTCCCTTGCAACTGGCACATTCCAGGGCAGGGTGCAGCATTGAACCCAGCTTTGTGTGCCCCTTATCCACCCAGTGCTCAGGTCTTTATCTGCCTCTTCCTCCCTCATGCTTGCAGCCAGTAACCCAGGTCTCACCCTGGCTTTCCCAGGGTGAGGTCACCCAGGGATGCCCATGAGCACCAAAGCTCCAAGATCCTGGAGGGGGATGATGCTGGGGAGGGCTGCGGGCAAGGGCCAGGAGATCCAAGGTTGCATGGGAGCACCACAAGTCCTGGAGGCATGTGGGTCTTGCTGAGCCCCTCAGGGCAGCAGGAGATGTGTGCTGGTGTGCAAGAGGGGCACTGTGGGGATGTCGCAGTGCTGCACAAGCTGCCCCACATCATAAGACAGGTGGGATGGGGCTAGAAGCTCACCTGCCCATCGCCCAGGCAGGAGAGCTACCTTACAAGGCACTGGGTGACCAGAAGCCTCGTGCTTGGGAACAACTTGCCAGGCCTCCATCAGCGCAGCATGACTCTCTCCTAAGCAAGGCTCTAGGCTTTGTCCAGAGTCCCTGCTGCATGAAGACAGACAGATGGACCACCTGAGCCCACCCCAAACACCCCTGTGCCCACTCTGCTGCTCTCTCCCTGCTCTGGCTCTAAGGACCACCACCATTTACCCCATGCTGCCGGGCACCCAGAGTGTGCATGGCATGGCCAGCACAGGCGATGGTGAGGCAACTGGCAGCAGTGGGGTGGAGGTGACAGCAGTGGGCAATATCCAGGTGGCTTTGGGAAGTGTCCTGCTGGGCAGAGAGAAGGTGAGCTTGGGGAAGTGAGGAAGCTGTGCAACCTCCAGGATTGGCCCCAGAATCCTGAAAAGGCCCTTTTGGGGGCACTGGCCAAAGCACAGGTAGTTGTGATTCCTCTGTCCCAGGGAGTCACAGATCCAGTCTGTGTCAGTGCATAGGACAGGGCTTCAAAAGACACACTCATCCATGTCCAAGTCAGAGCATTCTTCAGAGGGAGACATCCCTCTAGTTTTAACACAGCAGGCAGCAGAAAACTCACTGCAGTCCTGCGTGGGGTGTTCTGGTGGTTACCTGCCTTACACACACACACCTGGTTGTCTGACTCAGCATCTCCTGCTCAGGTCTAGACACTACAGCCTGTACTTCTTCAGAAAGCCTCTCTGCCAAACTGTCTGATCCTTGTGGATGCCCACCAGCTGCACTCCTTTGCCATTCCACCTGCTGGACAAACTGTCCTGCTCCCATGGCTGGGCTTTGCATGTGAAGCATGTCCCAGACCTGCGAGAAAACAGCAAGCCCTTCCAAAGCCCCATGATGTTTGGCCAAGGATTTGCATTTTGCATGACGGCCAGTGCAAGCGAAGCAGGAGCTGTGCTAAAAGGACATGTCCTGGTGTGTCTGCACAGGTACTACCGCTGCGACCGCAACCTGGTGTGGAACGCTGGGGCACTGCACTACAGCGATGAAGTTGTGCTCATCCAGAGCCTCACCGCGATGCCCAGTGGCCGGAATGAGCTGAAGAACCGTGTCTCAGCTGTGAACTACATCGGGAAGGGCACCTACACTGACTGTGCCATAAAGCGGGGCATTGAGGAGCTGCTCATTGGGTAAAGCAACGGGGCTGGGGTGGGCAGAGAGGACAATGCTGATGGTATGGCCGTGGTGGGTGGAGATCGGGAGCTTCTGGGTTAGGACATCCCTGTGCATCATGCAGAGCTGTCCCGTGGGTGGGAGAGGAGATCACCTAGGCATGAAGTAGGGACAGGGGTGGCAGATTGGTGGTGCTCTGACTTTGCTGAGGTGAGGCATGCCCTGAGCATAGCCTGGGGCATTGCTTTGGGTCAGTGTCCCCCTCTCCTGCTAAATCTGTTAAATCCTTGCAATGTTAAATCCTGTGATTAAACCCTTGCAGTGGCTCCCATCACAAGGAGAATAAATACCTGATCGTGGTGACAGATGGACACCCCTTGGAAGGGTATAAGGAGCCCTGCGGAGGCCTGGACGATGCTGCCAATGAAGCCAAACATTTAGGGATCAAAGTGTTTTCTGTCGCCATTTCCCCCAACCATCTGGTAGGCACCACATGGTGGAGATGCTCCCTGTAGGGGTCCCAAGTGGTCACACAGGACTCCCAGCACAGTGAAGGAGGCTCTGAGTGCCCCTTAGACCCCCTCTCTGGAGGGAGGATGTGGGTCCCCAGGTTGGCCTCTGGGAATGGGCCCTGCATGGGTGCCCACAGGCCTCATTCTGCCCTCCTAACCCCCCAACCATAGGACCAGCGGCTCAACATCATTGCCACGGATCATGCCTACCGCCGCAACTTCACCGCCACCAGCCTGAAGCCAACCCGGGAGCTGGACGTGGAGGATACCATCAACACCATCATTGACATGATTGTGAGTGCCACCTGCCCCCCCTCCCAGCCTGCCCTCAGCCTGGGCTCACCTATCCCTCTCAATCCCTCTCTTTTTGCTTTCTTGTCTTGCAGAAAGTTAACACGGAGCAATCGGTGAGTGTCCCCCAGAGCCCTGCTCCCCCCTGATTCTGTGCCTGAGCCCGTCCTCTGCGGGCCACCCATAGCCAAGTGGGGGCACGGTCCTGTCATGTAGGGACCCCCTGCTTGGCTCCTGCCAGCCTGGAGAGCTCCCCTCAAACAGGGTGCATCCTGGCCCTGGTGCTGCCTGCTGCCTCTAATGATGTTTTCTCCTTCTCTCTGGGCAGTGCTGCTCCTTTGAGTGCCAGGTGAGTCGGTCTTTTGAGAACTTCTGTGCCCTTCCCTCACATCCCCATGGCCTCAGGCTGTGCCTCGGTGGCTGGTCTAAGCCATACCTCTCTTTCACAGCCTCCCCGAGGCCTTCTTGGACCTCCTGGTGACCCAGGCCATGAGGTAAGGGACCGACTGTGGCCATGCGGTGGGACTAGGGTGGTCGGATGGGCTCATGGGGATGCTCAGAGACCAGTGGGGCATGGGTCTTCAGCACCCACCACTGCCCCACGGAGAGGTGGATGCAGTCTCCCATGCAGCCGCTATCATCTGCTCCCCACGCCCATGCTGCTACCATCCTCCCTGCTCTCCTTTCAACAGGTCATCATTCTGTTCCTGGGGATAATGAGTCAATTTTATTTCTGTCTTGTATTGCAGGGAGAAAGAGGCAAGCCAGGTCTTCCTGGACAGAAAGGAGAAGCTGGAGACCCAGTAAGTAAAGGACCAGCCCTGGTAACACTGTGCAGGGGCTATTTTTTTAGCCAGACTCTCATGTGTCCCACTCTGGCCAGACTCCTCGTGTGCATCCTCACCAGCCCTTGCTCCTACATCACCATGTTTCCATGGAGTAGTCAGTGTGATCATGGACAGCTGTCCCCCCTGCCAAACAGGGGCTCCTGGTGAGCAGTGGGGTGGCCCCCACCTCTGTTGCTACAAGGCTTTCTTGTTCCTTACCCAAAATAGCCATTCCTCCTGGAGGACACATCTCTGACTCATGTATGCCAGCCCAGGGGTGGACTCTGGGCTCTCTCCTGTGTCCTCTGACACGACAAGCAGAGCAGTGTTAGAGGGAAACCTTTGGTAAATAATAAGCTAATAGCATGAGGAAACTATTTTCCTCCTCCTCCCTTTTTTTTTACTAGGTACACTTATTTTGGGGAGGCGCATTTCTCCCACACATATGAGTGTGCAGTTACTCATCTTGTGCATTCACAATTTGGAAACTCCATGCCATGCTTTTTTCCTTCCCAAAGGTTTTCTGCCCTTTTTTTTCATCCCAAATGATGCCCCCAAGTGCCCAGTTTCCCTCACCCCCAGGAAGGGCTGAAGATGGTGGAGGTGAGGGCAGGGCCCCTTTGCTCTCCACAATGATCCCGTGCTCCCAGACCAGTCAAATGAGGAGCAGAGTTCTGGGAGAGCCTCCTGCAGGAGGATATGGCAGCTGGGGCCCGAGCCCCATATCAAGAGCCTGGGGAAGCTGCCCCATGGTGATGGTGGTGACTACATATACCTCTGTAACACTGTGTTTCTGTCCTCTAGGGCAGACCAGGGGACATGGGACCTGTTGGCTACCAAGGAATGAAGGTACGTGGGACTCTAGGGTCACAGACATGGTTCCTAGATGGACCGCAGGCTTTGTTCTGCGAGAGTTTTCACTCTCCTGTTTTCTTCTCTCCTTTCTTCTCTAGGGTGACAAAGGAAGTCGAGGAGAAAAGGTGAGGACAGCAAGGATGTTGGAGGGAGATCTCTGTGTCCTCCGGCTTGGTTACCTGCAGCGTCCCTCCTGCTGGCACTGCCTGTGCCAGGAATGGGGATCTGACAGGATCAGACAGTTTGCAGCTGACGAAGCCTTGGGGATCAGACAAGTACCACGCAGTGGGCAAAGCCAAGTAGAACGGGAGAGACTGGCAGTGTGCAGGGACACGCTGAATGCTTGCATCCTTGGACTCAGCTGGCATGGGGACCACAGCACGGTGGGGGGATGGATCTGCTCTGCATGTGGGCCTAACATCTCTCTCCTTCCCTTTGCAGGGCTCAAGAGGAGCCAAAGGAGCCAAGGTCAGCCTCTACTTTTGCACCGTTTATTCTTTCTGGCAGATGCCTGGGGGAGAAGGGTCTTTGGGAATCACTTATTCATGGTGCCTACTCTCTGTTTCAGGGTGAGAAGGGCAGACGTGGAATTGATGGCATCGATGGCATGAAGGTAAATCTCTGCTCCGGGGCACTTTGCTTAGCGTGAGGATCGTGACATTTCCGCCTCCAAAAACGTTGTGGGGTCTGGGAACAAAGCCAGTGTCCCACATGGCACAGTGGGGCTCCCTCCCTCTGGGATGATGGATGGGGTCTTCCCACGGGCACCACTCATGGAGGCTCCTTCTTTGTCTCTCTGACAGGGTGAAGCTGGATACCCTGGTTTACCTGGCTGCAAAGGCTCACCCGGATTCGACGTACGTTCTGTGTGGGTGCATGTGAAGGAACCAGTGCAGCAGTTCTGCCACGGCGGCGTGTGGAAATGGGGAGGTCCACAAGAAGGGGAGCTGTGGGAGGGAGTTGCTGCACTTGGAAATAGGTCTGTAGACATGCGATGCTCATTCCAGGCATGGTACCTTGGAGGTACCCCCAGGGCAGTCTGCCTTGTCCTTGCCTGGAAGTTGTCCCCCATTGCATGGGGCTGCCTGGGAAGCTGCACACTGAGGGAGCGTTTGGCTGGGGGCTGTTCAGCACAGAGAACTCAGCAAAAAAGAGCTCATTGTCTGATAGGCAAGCCCAGGGTTAACCACTTTCAGCCTGCTGTGACCAACCACCCAGAAAACGTTGGAGATTTTGGACGGCTCTGGAAAAACACTATTCTGACATTGCATTTCTCTGTTTAGTCTACTTAGTTCTGTGCTCCCAGGATGACACATCTGTGGTAGCACCAGCATCACTGCAGTCCAGCCACAGCAGCCCAACAACCATCTTTTCTGCTGTTTTCCTCTGTTTTGCAATGTTTCAGCAACACGGCTGCAGCATTGCTTGCATGGCTCCATGGTGCTCTTGCACCATGCCGTCCCTGCTTTGCTCCTGAGTACATGTCCCTCCTGTCCGTTCCACTGAAGAGCTGCAGGCCAGGCTGCTAGGATGCTCAGTCCAGCCCAGTTTCCTGCTGACAGTGATACTGTCTTGATTTTTCAGTGATGCTGCCTTTATTTTCAACAGGGAGCTCAAGGCCCACCTGGACCAAAGGGAGATCCTGGTGCTTACGGACCCAAGGGAGGAAAGGTGAGCCACTCTGCCCAGTGGAAGGAGGGATGCTGAGACCCCTTTATTACAAGAGGGAGAGGGTGGTGATTAGCCCATCACTGGCTCCTTGCACTGCTCGGGGGCAAGCCTATGCTAAAGGACGTTGCCCATCACCCACAGTAAGATCTGGCTGGTGTGACTCCCAGTGTGCCCAAGGTTAGCAGGTGCCCACAAGCCTGGCACAAACGTCCCTGAGATATTGGAGAGCTGCTGTGAAAAGATGACTTGCACTGGGCAGGTGGAGTGAGGGAGGGAGGGATCTGCTGGGGATGGGGACCTCCCTGGGGAGACTCCACAGCCCAGAAAGGGGCTTGGGGTGCACTGGGGCTCCTGACAGATTCTGTGCTGCGGGAGCCGAAGTCCACCACTGTGCACTGGATGCAGTCCTGACAGTGCCTTGTGTCTTTGTGAAGGGGGAGCCTGGGGATGATGGAAAACCTGGCCGACAGGGGATTCCCGGCAGCCCTGGAGAAAAGGTGAGTGAAACACCTGTGCATGAGCATTTTCTGCCTTCTGTGAGAGGGAAAGGTCCTGCTTTTCCTGTGAGAAGGAAAGGTTCTGCTTCAGCCTTGGTTTTGAAGCAGAGCTTGCCCAATGCTCTGCAAGCACACAAGTCTTTGCTCCAAAACCTGCTGACTTTTCTCATTTGCTGGCTTTTTCACACAGGGCGTGCCTGGAAACAGGGGTGAGCCTGGACCAACAGGAGAGACGGGTGATGAAGTAAGTCCTCATCCATGCCTGTGATGCCTCCCATGAATGCTTGCCCACCATCCCCACTGCCTGACCACCCCTGTTGTTTCTCTGCAGGGCGCTCTGGGCGCAGATGGTCCTCCTGGAGAACGGGTAATTGAGGGCACTGATGCCGGGCACTGTGCTGGCCGGGCACGGGCAGGGGCTGGTACCCTGCAGAGGAGGAGGAGGGCTGGGGGTGAGCCCGCTCGGAGGTGGGCAATTTGGGCAATTGGGTGGGAGGGAGGGCTTTGCTCCTGCTGGGAGCAGGTCCCGATTTTGTGTTCTCAACATCTCCTTGCAGGGCAGCAATGGAGAAAGAGGCCCCTCAGGCTCACCAGGTGACCGCGGGCCGAGAGGAGAGCCGGTAAGTGCATCCATGGGCAACTTTCAGCATCTGCTTGCAAATGGAGTCATGCTTGGCAGCCAGGGGTGGCAAATAGGTGCCCAGTGGCCAACTCCGCCATTCCAGCCTGTGGGTCAGCAGGCAAGCTCAGTGATTTTACCTGCCAGCCTGAGGGGGACCTGCCATTGACCCCCAGGAATCGCGCCTTTATGCTGGCAGCTCATCACCAGAGAGCCAAAACCCAGAGGAGAGTGCAGCCAGCGAGCCAAGAGCAGGCGGAGAGGGGTCAGCCCCTGCCTCACGGTTGCAAAACCAGCTGATGCAGAGCACAGAGGCAAGGTGTCCTCCTCCAGGTGCTGGGGGGCTGCACGGCGCAGCAATGACTCGGGAAGGAGGGCAGAGGGGCCGTTAGCAGCAGGGTAGTGCCTGTGGGTGTGGATGGAAGGGAGAACACCCTTCCCGGCATCAGCATCCCACTGGGTGCCCAGCCGTGTCCTGGCACTGACGGGCAGCCGCTGCCGCACTGCTCTTCCCCTGTCCCTGCCACAGGGACAGCTAGTCCCCACCACCAGCTCGGACAGGAGGGGCAGAGGTCCACTCTGGGGAGGGGCAGCTGTGGCCGGGGGCTGCTGGCACTGTCCCCCTGTCCTGTTTCCTGCTCAGGGACCGGCAGCGCTACCACATATGGTGTGGGGGGCAGATATGCGCAGGAGATGAAGGCACGCCAGTGTCCTGGAGTTAAATTGTTCAGCAGACCATGGGCTGCTTCCTTCCAAGTTTTAGTCCAAGCACGAGGCTGCATAACCCCGCCAGAAATGTCTCCATCAGTGCTCAGGGGCCTTTAGAAGTTGTGTTTCATATTTACGGTTTGGCTGAGGTGTCTGGAAGCTTCGAGCTTGCAAACAACAGCTTTAGGTCACCACACTTCCAACCACTTTATTAAAAATTTTAAGTCAGGAGTGTGTCTGTCGTGGGAAGTTTCTGAATGCCTCCCTTCCCTGCAGGCTGGGAGCTGCCTGGCCCCACATCCCAGGGCTGCAGGCACAGCAGCACCTTCTGTAAAGATGCCCATCTTGCAGCACATGGTGCTGGCTGATCTTGGGGGTGGCTGTAAGGTGCAAAGCTATGTGCGTAACTGTCATTCAGTCCTGCAAGGGGTAGCAGTCCAATTTTCACGTGGAAAAGTTTTCCTCTGAATTGCCAGGGACGTGCAGTAAGCCCTTGGGGTGCGGGGAGGAGGGGTCGTGCCTCCTGGCTCTCCTTTTGCTTCTCCAGCTCCTGGCCCTGGCTCTAGATGGGGAGGGTGAGCTGGAGGCAGCTGGGGTCTGGCAGACAGGCTGCCCTGCTGGGACACAGCTCTGCTGGACTGGTGGAAGGCTATCCCTGTCCACACTGGTTAAGTGAAAGTGGAACTAAACTGAGTCCAGCTCTCAGTCATTTCCTTCTGGTGCAGCTGTTGGGGTGCAAGGACACCCAGACGCAGGTTTTGTGGGCTCTCCTGTGCTTTCAGTTCTCTGCAAACAGCCCTAACGCGGCTCGGGGTGACGAGCACTAGCAAAGGGGAGGGGAGAGTATCGACCCTCATTCCCTTGGCAATCCCCGTAGCGCCACAGGGATGGCAGGCTGGAGGAAGAGGGCATGAAGGAAGGGAGGCTGCAAGCCAGGCGTCTCTGCCCGTGCACGGGGAGAGAATTCCCCTGCAAGCAGACTGCCCAGGTCAGGAGCTGCTCTAGAAAAGCAGCCATGGTTGCAGAGTGTGGCAGGGAAGAGCCTGAATTTGGGGCCAGGGCCAGATCTGTGTATCTGCAGAAGAGTTGCAAGATGGATCTTTCCAGGCATTTGCTCTTCTGGCACAAAACGGGCTGAAACATGTCACCCAAAGGCAGGCACTCCTATCCTTCAGAAGGTCTTCCTCTTGGCTTTAAGGTGGCCACGCTAGGCTGTCTCTCTCCCCATATTTCTGACGGTTTCCTACCCAACTCCTGAATCTGCCTCGAAAACCTCCCTGTTTGGATCACCACGTTCCTATACAGCACATGCTATTGGTGCTGCAACTCTGCTCCCCATTGCACGCAGGGCCCTTGGCGCTCTATGCCTGTCCCTCTTAGAGCTTCTCACACCCTCTGTGTGCATTTTCAGGGAGAGCCTGGACCACCTGGTGACCAAGGGCGGGAAGGACCCCTCGGACCACCTGGCGACCAGGTAAGAGCTTGGTTTAACTTTCTGGATCCTACGTGGAAGTGGCTGGAGCAGTGGGAACAGTGGGGTAGATGGCTTAACTGATGCCACAGCATTTTGGGACAAGTTCTCGGCAACTTCCAGACTGGGTAGCAAAGCTGGTGAAGAGGGGCAGGCATTTCTAGGAGAACGCAGAATATCAACAAGGCTAAAAAATGGAGACTTGGCTGCTGGGCTGGAGACAGAGCAGCCTCCATGCTATTTCCCAATCCCATGGAAACAGATGTCAACACGTCTGACAGATTTGGCAACTGGCAAGTGTGAGCTGCAGCAATGCACAAAATGTTCAGGCCTGGGGCCAGACACTGGCCCCAGACTGGTCACCACAGTCAAGGGAGTCAATGAGACATGTTGTGTCACTGAGGAAAGCCTGATGGGGCCACAGCGGTGTCCCTGACACCCTTGACATCTGCAGATACAGTGTGTCCCCAAAGCCAGTGTTCCTCAAGTCTGCTCACTGCAAGGTCTGGCCCTCCTGCTTGTCCTTGTGTGCCTCAAGGAACAGATCTCAGACTCCATGGGCTTTCTGGAAAGCAAAGCTGGGTACCTGTCCTCTGAACAATTAAAGACTCTTTCTTCCCAAAGATGTGCCCAGTTCCCAGTGGATAACTCTGGGTCTGAAATTGTTGCTGGGTTAATCCTTCATGGCGATAGCACTGGTTGCAATGGCTAACGAGGTCTTTCCACCCAAGCAAGCATGCTTTGACTTCACCCTTGGATGGGGAAACTACCCTCCTACCCAAACCATCAGAGTTCTGACAGAGCCCAAGGCACAAGGAAGTATTGAATTAAATGTTCCCACATTGGTGGAACAGGACTTCCACAAGGGGTGAAGTATGGAAACCAGGATGCGGACAATGAGACAGCTTTTGAACTCCTTTATGGTCAACCAAGTGTTGAAGAGCCCTGAAGATCTGGAGTGCAGGACAGCCATGAAGGGGCCACTGTTGTGTTCACATTATCCCCAGCATGAGTGACCCCTACAGCAGACCTGCACCATGCTGCAGCCCAGGGAGAGGACATGCTTGTGTTACGGTTGTGCTTGCCCAGGGTCAGGCTTCCCTTGAGCCAATCTCATGCTAATGAAGAGCACCAAATTGTCCAGATCCTACTGTCTGTAGCTGATCTTAGCTCCTGCTGCAACCAAAGAGCACCTGGCAGCATCCAGTTTGCTGGGCACTACTGTGGTGAGAGATGAGGTTTCAGGAGGTGGCCCTGGCAGCTCTTTGGGGGTGTGTGCGTAATGGACTGGAGCTGCAGTGAAGGAGGAAGGACTGGAGCTGCTCTCTGTGTCGTAGAAGCTCATTCCAGGTTCAAGACCTCCAGCCAGCCTTCACTGGTGGGGAAGAGGAGGAGAAAGGAGAAAGAATGGTCTCCCTGCTGTCACTGAGCCTTTGGGACACCAGTCTTCCCTTCTGAGGAGCACTGAACTTGAGTGAAATCCCTGTCTGAGGGAAGCATTACAGAAGCAGCTCCGATGCCTCCCCAGACCAGAGACTGCCCCAGCACCTCTGCCGCTCCAGGGAGATTTCAAAAGCAGTTGCAAAGTGAGGACATTTTTCTCCATAAACTGAGGAAGCATGCTTTTGCTTGACCAAATTAAAAATAAAAGTATAATTGGGCTTGGGCAAGGAAAGGACTTTGGCAAACAAGTGTTTTCCAAACCATGTTATCTGCAAGCTCTGGCTCGTGGGTTATATTTCTCTTGGCAAGGGGAAAGAGCTCCTTCTAACCTGTGTCTGCCTTCCATCCTCTTTCTATCCAAGAGAAGCTAACGGTCAACACGCTCCTTCCCTGACCCTCACAGGCAGGTTGGGTGGTCCCTCTCTCTTCCTGGCCTTGATGCCTGTCCCTCTTGCAGTTCTTGTTGCACTCAGAAAGGTAGTGGACGGAGAACTGCTAAAGATTTCCCAATCTGAAATCCTGCATCTTCATAAATTCCTGCAGGGCTGCGAGGGGTTTGCGCTGTGTGCTGCTCTGTACGGCCAGCATGAGCCGTGGGTGCTGTGGAACCAGTTTTGGCTGATGCTGAATGATCATGAGCTCCTGTCCCTCCTTCCCAGCTTTCTCTTTTCTAGGCTTTTGTGCAGAAATAAGATCATGTACCTTTGAACAGTTTAGTGTTCTGCGCTGCACTGTGTAATTTTAAGTCCTCTGCCCACACCTGTACACCTTTCCTTGGAAGAAAGGTGTCTGCAGCATGCATAGAAGTTTGGGTACCAGCGTCTCCCAACTGCTGTCATGCGAAGAGGAGCAGAGATGACAGCTGGAAGGGATTTCAGCTTCCTCAGCTCTTGGCTGGCAAGAGAGCGGCTGCAAAGCCGGGCTAGGCAGAGCCACCACACTGAGGCAGCTCGCCAAAAGCTCAGAGGTGCTGATGAAGCACTGAAAGTATGGAGGAACCTCTTGGGCACATGTCTCTGCAGTGCTGAAGCCCACGTACCACTGAGTGATTGCTGCCTTCTGCCTGTCAGGTGGCTGCAGCCACGCGGCTCGTCACGAGAAACACGTCAAAGGCCAGGAGTCTTGAATGGGCACGACCGCTGCCTGAAGCAGGAGGGATGCTGGAGGGGCCAATTGCCAAACCACCACTCACTCCCACCACAGCTTACTCTCTGCCTTCCCTCTGCCCACCTCTGTCATCTCCATCGCCTGGGGGCCAGGTGCACACCTACCTTCACACAAGATGCTACCTTGTTTGAGCATTTGGGCCAGTGGGCAAAAGCATCACTACCCAATTGTTACCCACCACCATTACCAGTCTCCTGGCAAGTAAACCCCGAGAAGGGCTGTTGGCACCAGGCAGAAGTGGAGGGATTCCCTTGTACATCTGTTGGCACTCTTGGAGAAAAAAAAACTCCTCCCACCTCCTCTCTTGTTGCTGGCCTGCCCTGGATGGAGCTGATGGAGCGAGTGGTCACTGCCCAGAGGGAATATGGCAGACCAACAGCTTTGGTCTGTTCCAGCACACACTCCTAGGGCTCTGCAGACTCCTGAGGACAGAAACTCTCTAGAGCCATAACAGGACCTCTGCCATCCCAGCTGCAACCTAGACATGTCCAAGCCCTGAGGCATGGGGGAGGATCTCTGTGGAAGGAGGTCTGTGTCACCTTCAGGGTGATGTGCTCCACCAAGGACCTTTCTATGCCCCTGGAGCACCTCTGTCACAGAAGATGAGTTCCCACTGTGCAACCCAGATGTGCTTTGCTGCTAGAAAGCATCACCCCTGCCTCCCTGGTCCTCTTCCCCACCAGGTCCTCCGTTACTGGATGGAGGCGTGGAGGAGAGGGATGGCTTTTAGAGCCTTGGAGTTTCTGCTCAGCGGCTGTTCTCTCCCACAGCCTAGCTGCCAATGAAAGCACGTGATGTTCAACCCACGCCTGCGGAGTCACACCTTGGCCCAGAAAGCTTCTAGTTTTTCCTCGCGCTCAGCAGGGATCTGGCCAGGGCTGCCTCTGACAGGGCTTTGCAGAGAAAACAGGGCATAAGGAAGTGCGAGGAGTTGCAGCCTGTGCAGGCAGGGGAGCACAGGGGGAGCCAGGCACAGCTCCTGGAGCATCTCCCCACCTGCTTTACCCCCATCAATAGGTCCTTTCTTGTGAGGCTGGCAGAGATGACTCACCGATGGGTGCGAGGCATGAGTCAGATGCCCCCACCCACCACATCACAAAATGAAGGGTCCAGCCCTTCAGGGCAGGAGCAGGACCAAGAGAAAATCCCTGTTGTGAGAGCTCTTTGTGTTTCCCTAGGGCGAGGTTGGACCTCCAGGACCCAAAGGCTACAGGGGAGACGACGGTCCCCGTGGCAATGAGGTCAGTGCTGCTTCATCACCACATCTTTTGAGGGGGTGGGGGAAGAATGAAGGGAAGACCAGGAGACGCTGCCCATTGGGGCTGGCACCAAATCCCTTGGATTTTGGAAACTTGTAGGTACAAACTCAGGTGCTAGCTTCCTTGGCATCAAGCCATTTTTCGTAAGTCTTGAAGGCCATGTCTGCCTTTTTCCCCACCTCTGTGAGGCCATGTCGTGCAGAGAGTATAGCCACACCACAAGCCATGTGGCTTCCCATCACAGAAGCTGGGGGAGATGCTCTCCAAGGGCAGCCACCTGAATCTGCCAGCAGATTTAATCCCCAGAGCAAGGAGCAAGCTGAATCCCAAGCCCAGCTGTGGGCTTTGCATTGCTCTTGTATAAACAAAACACCTTCTGTGATGGGCTCATGATGGTAGCTGGTTGCCTCAGAAGGCACTGTCTTCCCAGCTTAAAGGATGGTGTGCAGTGCTTGACTGCTGCTTCTGCTCCATTCAGGGCCCAAAGGGATTGCCTGGAGCACCTGGGCTGCCTGGAGACCCTGGTCTGATGGGAGAAAGGGTGAGTGGTATTTTTCGGGGGGGATTGCACACCATGTGGAAAGGATGTACAAGAGGCTGGTTCCACATAGCATGACCCAATGCATGGAGAAAAGAAATTACATTCACATGCAGCTGAAATACTGGGAAAATTTGCAAGCAGCTTGCTTGTGAATACACACCACATCTGCAGGCTCAAATAGCCATATTTTGGGGTGTACTTTCCAACAACGAAGACCTGATACTTCCCAGTCTGTTCCCAGACTGTGGCCATATCCCCAGTCTCTGAGAGGGACAGTGGTTGTGCAGGTCACACACAAACAGGCAGATCTTCCTACCTGCCTGCACCAGTGTCCAACCCACCAGACACATATTTTTTGCACAGACAATTTGCTGTGTCCAATGATGGCAAAATCCTGCTGCCATGCTATCTAAGGGGTCTGCTTTTCATTATCTCATATATTTCCCCCTTGCTTTCCAGGGAGAGGATGGCCCTCCTGGGAATGGCACGATTGGATTCCCAGGTGCCCCGGTAAGTTGTTTATGCTGCTTTGAAACTGTAAGGTTGTTTCTGTTTGTCCAAACTAATATGTTCCTCTCCTTCATCCCCAGGGGCAGCAAGGAGACAGAGGTGACCCTGGCATTAATGTAAGTGTGCTGCTTTCTCATAAACCCAATAGAAATTGCCCTAGCCCATGGTTTGGCACCTAAAGCTTCTCCATCAGGTGCATGGTGAAATAGACTCCCTGAGGCAGCCTGCTCCTCCAAAGCCCTCTTTTTTTTTCTGCCCACCTTTCCCTGCAGTGGATGCTTCTGGTGAAACTGTTCTGCCTTGGTGCACGGTAGTAACACCCAAAGGCTGCAGTCTGGGCTGGATGCTCTCCGATGCAGCCCTGGAGCCAGAGTTTGGGGTTGGCAGTGCCACCAAGGGGAAACTGGATGGTGCTGTAACAGTGAAAGCCACCTAAGAAGCTTTCTCCTCCAATAGCGCTGCAATTTGGCGCTAGGGAGCCTATACACTGCTCTTAATTCCCCCTGCCCAGACCAGCTCTCACAAGGTCATTGCATGCCAGCACCAACTTCATCACACTAACAACAGCTGTCCATGCAGGAGTCTCTTCTGTACTATTTTTCAGGGAACAAAAGGTTATGTTGGTCCTAAAGGTGATGAAGGAGAAGCTGGAGACCCCGGCAATGATGTGAGTAATCTCTATAAAGCTGAATCATTTTTCTCTGTGAACAAGAGCAAGAGCTTTGGGCTGGATCTCTGACATTACCCTGCCTGTGGGTCAGAGCCTATCAGACTTTGTAAGTCTGCAAGTGCCCTTTGCCACTGAGCAGTGTCTGATGGCAAGAGGACCTCTCTTTAGATGTTTATTTTGTGTCCTATAGCTTATCACTGGCAAAACTCCAGGCTGAGGTGGGTATCATCTCTGCAAGGTTTCCTGTGATTCCAGGTAGCAGCAATGATTGCACCTGTGCTGCTCCATTGTCCGTGGAAGCAGATTTTCCCAGTGTCCATCCTGACCCTCCCAAGTCCTAGCTCATTTGGTTGGGTACAGAAATCTCAGATAACATTTTTGTGTTTAAATAGGGGTCCGTAGACATCTGGAGGGGAAGGTGATGCACCCTGACACGCTCAGATTTGTGGATTTTGGTTTTTGTTTTCTTTCCAGAACCCAACCCCTGGCCCCAGGGGCATCAAAGGAGCAAAGGGCCACAGGGGACCTGAAGGCCGCCCGGTAAGGAAGGGACCGTGGCAGGGTTTGCACCAGTAAGAGCAGTGTGCTGGGCTGACAGAGCTCCCAACGGCGGCACTCGCGTCAGGCTTGCTGTGCTTGGCCTTGCTCACAGCAGGAGCAAGGCAGTTTGAAAACCCACCGCTGCAGCCTGGTACACGGGTCTCTGAAATCATGTTTATCCCACATCAGGGCAGAAAATAACTTGGCACTTGTGCTTTTTCATGAGCAAAGCTTTCTCATGGGATCGGGTTCAGTAAAGGCAGCCTTTTGGAGCAGCCATCCCGAACACGGGGAAGCGGGTCCCCTTCCCCTCACTCCGTGCAGCCCCAGGGCATCATGCAAGCAAACAGATGTACCTGCTCAAAGCCTAGTGCAGGAGCCAGCAACTTGGAAGCCGAAAGACTTTTCCAGACTCTGCATTGCTTAGCACGGTATCAGCAGAGTACGCTGCAGAGAGGACTGGCTCCTCTTCTAACTGCTCTCTCCATGCTTCTGTTTGACAGGGACCACCAGGACCTGTGGGGCCTCCAGGACCAGATGTGAGTGGGATAGGCTTGTTTGCTTGGTCTGTGTTTCCCCTGCCCCACATGATGACTCCTGGGAGGGGGTTACTTCTGGTGGGGAGCCTTCTGCTCCCGGGCTGGGTGGTGGCTGGCCCCCATTACTGTCCCAGCAACTGGCCGAATTTCCTTCCTGACACCCCATCACCAACCAGTCCCCTCTGAAGTGGTGCCCGACTTCCACATCACTCATTTCTGTATCAGGACCTGCTTTTAGGGTACAAAGCAGCAGCAGGAGTGGCGGGCAGCACCTGGGAGCCAGGAAGCTGCCTTCATTATTATTTAAATGTTTCTTTACCTCTGTTGTCAGGAATGTGAAATCTTGGACATCATCATGAAGATGTGCTGTGAGTATCCCTGTACTGTTCCTCCAACCCTGCTCAACTCCTTGCTGAGTGGGAGGTAGCTGTTTTTTCTCTGGCCCCCAGTGAGCAGGGCCATCCCCAGGCAGCATGCAGAGGGATGCCATGGGCATCACCCCCTTTCCAGGAGGCACAGTTAAGTCAATGAGCTGGGGGAGAAGTGAAAGGTCCTCCCTGTAGCTGGGACAGCAACCCAAAAGAGGGAAATCTTTTGCACATTGCTGTCCTTTCTCTTGACCCAGGGACTTCCAGCTCAATCTCTAAAGTCATGCGACTGTGTGTCACTTGTGCGTGCTGTAGACTCGTTTGCTGTGTCTGTGGCTCTGTACACACACAATTACCTTCAGGGAAAATACAGGCCAATTTATGTAAAATCTTTGTGTGGAGCATTTTACAACATTTTTCTCTTAAAGAGCAGGGCCTGACTTTCCCCATTGGGAAAGGGAGGTCTGTTGTGGGGTGTCCTGCAATGGGGAGCAGTAGCACACGTGCTGCAAAGGGTTTCTGGCCCCACGGGCAGCGATGAAGTGCTGGAAGGACGCAGGATACTTAGGGAACTGAATTACAGCTCCATACTCTGGTGATTTCCTTAATCCCTCCAGGATTAACTTTTATTTTTACTTAAATTAGAGTGTACCAGCATGTGCAAGAGCTCTGCTGCATGCAGTGCTCCAGGCTGGGGCAACACAATCTGAAACAGGAGCAAGATGTGGACATTCCAAACTGGAGGGAAACCTCCATGAGCTTGAATTGTCCAGACCAGGTGTCTTTGCATTTGCAGAAACACAAACCTGCAGTCTGCACTAGTGTGTGAAAAACTCTTGTGTCAAATGTTTTAATGCTCTTTCTCTCCTTTCTCCCCTAGCTTGCTGTGGTGAGTGTTCCTTGGCTAAGTTCCTCTGCAAACACTTGCTAGCCCTTCTCCTCGCTTGCACCCCTCCCTTTCCCTGCACCTCGCCTTCTGTTATGGAAACGTGGTGAGAGCCTGGGAGGGAGGACTGGGCATGGTGGGAGGGCAGTGAGCTCTCCCCAGGGGTGCTGCATGGGTTCAGAAGCTGCTGTGGCTGTGCCCTACAACTGGAAAAGTGCTGTTGAGGTGCCCCGTGCCAGCAAACTGCGGGCAGGTTTCCTCTACCCGCTCTGCAGTTGAAAGGGATGTCAGTTCAGGGCATGCTGTGGATCCAGCTCTGTCTTCCTCCTTCCAAATCCTGTGCTGGTCTGCAGAGAAATGTGCCAGCTTTTTTTCTCTGATGCTGTCCCAATGGGCTGGATTCACAGTCCAAAAGCTTGAAGGAAGAGCCAAGGGCACATGATGTCCTTCAGCCACGGGAAAGAGGGGAGCAAGCTGAGTCAGCCTCCTCCAGCCCACCTCTGTCCTCCTGGGATGGGTGAATGGAAGAAGCGAGAAGACTTAAGAGGAAATGGGGTCTGGAATAGTTGCTGGGTGTTTTAAGGGAACTCACCGCTTGCAAGTGCTGCATGTCTTATAAGGGGCGCTGAGCAACACGCAAATGGAAAAATTAGTAAACTGATTCTCAAGTCTCCTATGCAGCTATTTTGCTGCTTTATTTTACACCCTGCTTTGTGGGTAGGTAGGGCACAGGCACCCACCTGGGCAGGACTAACAGCAGACGTCACTGCTTGCTTTCGTATGCCTACCCGCAAAACATACTGCTCCAAGTGAGCTGCTCAGACAGAAAACACAAGCCCCTCCACTCCTCTCTGCCCTGCTGTAGAGTGCACCTGCGGTCCTGTCGACCTCCTCTTTGTGTTGGACAGCTCGGAGAGCATCGGCCTGCAGAACTTCCAGATTGCCAAGGACTTCATCATCAAAGTCATCGACCGCCTTAGCAAGGACGAGCGTGTGAAGGTGAGATTTCCACTGAGTGCAAGGATACACTTTCGTGCACTCACTTATTTTTCACTGCAGGCAGAAAAATGGGGAGATGCCTCCATTCCAAAGAGCCTCTATAAGGCTTAGCTTCAAGTGTGTGACTGGGGTGGGTTGTGAGCGCTCCCAGATTTGCAATGTGATGGAGATGAGACAGCAGTTTGTTGTCCCAAAATATAGACATTTCGCTCTCTTTGGGCAAAAGGACTCTGCCTGTTGTGGATGTGAACTCTTTCTTCATGTCCCAGAGCACACGGCTCATAAAGCATTCGCCTGATCAATCAGTCTCTCAGTCTATTCCTTGTCCTGATGAGGATTTCAGGTGACTGGAGTAGACAACACATGATGTGTGCTGCAAGCTCCCTGACAGCCAGACCCCCAGGCACCCTTGTCTGCCCGAAGCTTGGGTTTAAGTCACCAGTTAAGCACACTACTAAAACAGACCTTTGCAGCCCAAAACAACAATATTGTCCCAGTAGTGAGTCTTTCAGTTTGAAGAGACACACAGATGCTTACTCTCCTAACTCTTCTCTGGTAACCCGCTGTGCATGGGAAATTTCAATTACCTCTGTGATTTGGAAGGGATGTTTGGGATCCAGTCTTTCCTTAAGGTATAACCAGACACATCTGTAGTACACAGGCTGTAAAGCCACAATGACCGGCCGTTGGACACTTGTGTAAGCACGCATGGGTCTCCTTGGCTGGCCAAAAGCTTGGTATTCAAGCAGGAAGAGTAGAGCTGGGCTGCCAAACCACTGTGTCAGAAGAAAACCAAAAGTTTTGAAAAACAATTTATTCCTAGCCACCCACCATGCCCAATGGCTCGTGTTGACAACGGAGTTGGGAAACATGGGTTTAGGTCTTGTTTCACTGACTAGCTCACTAAATTGATCCCCATGTGCATCCACTCCTGTTGGGGCTCATTTTGACTGCTCCTTGTGTAGAGGAGAGGCAGCAGAGCCTGCTGTGAAGGCATTCAGTACAAACCACTGGCAGGATTTCTGGAGCTCTCCGTGGCACCCTAAGGTATCTGAACCTAACTGGCTTCTTTTTTTTTTCCAACAGTTTGAAACTGGGGAGTCTCGTGTGGGCGTTGTGCAGTACAGCCATGACAACACGCAGGAGCTGGTGGCCATGGGGGATGCCAACATAGACAACATTGGAGCGCTCAAACAGTAAGTCTGTGGGGTCTTGGCGCATCGTGCAGAGACCTGATCCAGGGACACCTACTGACCCATCCTCCATCTCCAGGCCAGCAGCTCCTGTAACTGCAAGGATGCTAAATATTCTTTAGTGGAAAGTAGCAGTTGGTGGCATTGTAGGTAGTGCTGATGCCAAGGAGCTTGCCGGCTTTCCACCCAAAGCCCCATGCAGGGTTGTTGCCTTGCCTCAAAAACATGCCAGAACACATGTTCCCAGGGGCTCCTTCAGTATCCATGGGGCAAGGCTTGCAGGCTCACTGGTGTCTGTGCTTTCAGGGCAGTCAAGAACCTGAAATGGATAGCTGGGGGCACCTACACTGGAGAAGCCCTGCAGTTCACCAAGGACAACCTGCTGCGGAGATTCACCTCTGACAAGCGCGTCGCCATTGTCATCACGGATGGACGCTCCGACACACTGCGCGACCCTACGCCGCTCAACTCTCTGTGCGATGTCACCCCAGTAAGGGCATGGGGGAAGCACCCTGCCTGCAGGGAACTGCCACACAGCAGAGGTGCATCAGAGTAGTGCAGGCTTTCTGGAGGACTCCATGTCTTTGCTACCCAAGGCTAGGGCAGGGGGGGACGCATGTCACTAGAAGCATTCTCACAAAGTGACAGATGTTCAGTTTATGAATGTGTTAGATGATGAATGCATCCGGTGATGGACTCTAACTTCCCTGCAGGTGGTTTCTCTTGGGATAGGTGACATTTTCCGGAATCCTCCAAATCCAGATCACCTGAATGATATCGCCTGTCTAAGCAGACCGACCAGGCCAGGACTGTCCATTCAAAGGGACAACTATGCCGAGCTGCTAGATGACACCTTCTTGCAGAACATCACCTCGTACGTCTGCCAAGGTGGGTGAAAGGTTGTGGCTGGAGGCAATAAGGAAGGTAGTGAGGGTTGCCTCAGGCAAAGGGTGAGGGATGCAGGCTGCCCTCCCATGTCTTCCTCCCGCCATAAGCAGACGTTGAGGGAAGAGAATGGCATTCAAGGTTTAGTTAAATAAAGGGACAAGGGCATCTCATGTCTCAGAACACTTTGCAGCCAGGTCCAGGGCCTCTCCTGCTGCAGGACATCTCTATCCACAGAATTTTTCAAGCATGCACCTCTGCTCTTTCCAGTGCATGTTTATAATCTTTACACGGTGCCTTGCAATAATGTGGCTGTGGCTGAGGTGAGCGTTCAATCCCTTCTCCGGCTCCATGGGAAGCTATAGGAGAAGTGGTTTTCCTGGGTGAGCTGGTGACGTTATTCTTTCTAATTTTCTTTACAGAGAAGAAATGTCCGGACTATACCTGCCCAAGTGAGTATTGACTCCTCGTGCCACACGAAGGCGTTGTGGATGCTGTGATGGGGGAAGTGGGAGTTTGTGTTTGTGGGAATGCATAACTTGGACACCTCTCGCAACAGGGGGGTTCCTGGGCTGGAGAAGTAAGAAAGCCTTGTCAGACATTCTCAGGGTCTCTCATACTGGACACACCAGTCCAAGGCACCTGGGGAAAAAGCCTAGAGAGTTGCTTTTCTGGTACCTCAAACCTAGAGAGGAAGCTGGGCCAGGTTTTAGCTCTCACAGGCTTTAGTTTAGGGAGCACAAAGAAAAAGCCAGGGCTGTGGCAGGGATATTTGAGAAAGGTACTTGAAAAGTGAGTACAGGGAAGAATTTAGTCCAAGTCAGAAGTTTATACAATCCTCAGACTCAACACAGAAAGAAGCGAGCCTCAGGAGATGAAGTGATTCCCCAGACACGCAAGGACAGTGCTGTATTTAAGCAACAAGGGTGACTTGATTATCTAAGCCAGACAAGAACCTGGGAATGCAGCCTGTCATAAGCTAAATAAAAGGAGGAATGAAAGGGTAGAAGGGTAAGTGTAGGGCAGGACAGCGAGCAAATACCCAGAGAGTGGGGATTTCCTACACCTGACAAGTCAGGAAGCCTGTGAGACAGATGCTGACCTCACCGGCTTTCCATGGAAGAGGCAGGAGGAGAAACGTAGGGTAACAAGCCCTGGGCCTTTCCCCTTGCAGTCACCTTTGGCGGGCTGGCAGACATCACGCTGCTGGTGGACAGCTCCACCAGCGTGGG
Organism: Calidris pygmaea; assembly: GCA_003697955.1. NCBI lineage: Eukaryota > Metazoa > Chordata > Aves > Charadriiformes > Scolopacidae > Calidris > Calidris pygmaea. The sequence continues at coordinate 553,470 of QJSC01011956.1, forward strand.
CAGCAAGAACTTTGAGACCACCAAGAAGTTCGTGAAGCGGCTGGCGGAGCGGTTCCTGGAGGCTGGCAAGCCTGCTGATGATTCTGTGCGCGTCTCAGTGGTCCAGTACAGCGGCAGGAACCAGCAGAAAGTGGAAGCTCAGTTCCAGTACAACTACACAGTCATCGCCAAAGCCATCGACAACATGGAGTTCATTAATGATGCCACAGATGTCAACGCTGCTCTGCGGTACGTCACAGGGCTGTACCAGCGATCCTCCCGTCCTGGGGCGAAGAAGAGGGTCCTGGTGTTTTCTGATGGCAACTCTCAAGGGATTACCGCGAGGGCCATTGAGAAGACTGTGCAGGAAGCTCAGCAGGCTGGCATCGAGATCTACGTGCTGGCAGTGGGCAGCCAAGTCAACGAACCCAACGTCCGTGTCCTGGTCACGGGGAAGAGCGCAGATTATGATGTGGTCTATGGGGAGCGCCACCTCTTCCGTGTGCTTGACTATACCTCTCTGCTACGTGGTGTATTCTACCAAACCGTGTCCAGGAAGATAGCTGTTGACTGAGTATCTGGATGGGTTTCTGCCAAGGCCATGCCTGCTTCTGTCTCACCTAAAAATGAAAACCAACAAAACAAAACAAAAATTAACAGTATTCTTGACCAACCTGAGGAATTTGTGTCTATGCAGATAGCCATAGTGCCACAGCCTGGCTGTGCATAGTCTGCTTCCTTCTCCCCCTTCTTCATCATCTGCATCTCTACTCTGTTAGCCTCAAACTTCCCTCCCTGCCCATGGCTGCCTCTCCCTCCCCACAAGCCCACCTAGCAATAAGCCACCAGAAAGCCAATAGAAACCTCATCACACTGTTTTTTGCCAAGAAAGAATCAGGATGAGGACTTTTGTACCACTAAGGACTAGCCTGGTCTCATAAGGTTTCAGATACAGGGGGTTTTGTTAATTTGCTTTTTTCTTTCATACATCAGCTGAACCCTTGCCAAGCTCACAATGGTCCTAACCCAATGCTGTGCTTCAAGTGAAATATTCAACACTTCAGTGAGCTTTGAGAGGGGATCATTGTCACGGCTGGCAAGTTTGGTTCATATCTCCCATGTTTGGAGGGAGAATGGCTGGACTGCATTACCCAACCTGGGTGGAAGCATCTCTGGCCACCAGTGCCATGAGATGGGGCACTGACTTCCCAGGGCTGGGGTGAAGGTTATTGGTGGAGCATCCCTCAGCACTGACACTCCCATTCAGGGCAGGGAGACTGAGCACCGACCAAATGAAAGATGGACAGCAGCCATTGGGGAGGGGGAAACCCTAGAAGCAGCTACATAACTGCACTCCTTCGCTAACTGATCTCATGGTCCTACAGTGAAACCAGGAACCTCACGAATAACCTGATGACTTGTGTTACGGTCTAAGCTCCATTCTGGAAAATCTCTCTGAGCCCAGATAGTGGGATTTTTTAAATTTTTTTTTTTTCAAAAGTGCCAAGCTGTCTAATTCCCGGTGAGCTCTCTGGGAGTAGTATTTCTATAGCATCATCTAGGAGTTAGACACCTAGGCCCCAGGGAAACCCACTAACTGTACTATATATTGAATTAGGGCCTCATCCACAGGCCAGCAAAGTCAAGGGAAAGGCTGCCGTTATCTGCCAGGGTCTTTGACCCACACCCTATGGATATACTGACAAAGGTGCTATCACTACGTGGGTGTGGTGGGCCCTTGATGTTTACACAGTTGTTTCCAGGACCACACTGAAGATGTGGTTTGGCTGGGTGAGATTTTGTTTCAGTGCTTCCATTTTGGTGCTCTTGCTATGAATTCATGCGCTTCTGAGAAAGCAACAGTGACTGCCAGGCATCGGCATCCCAAACTCTTTACTTTGTATCCCAAAACCCAGTGTACGAGTTAGTTTTATTTTATGCCTGTGTTTTACTAAGATTGTCCACTTCAGAAATTTGTCAAATAAATTGTTTTCCACAATCTCACTGGAAGTTGGTCTGGCTTGAATTTCAAGGGGTCCAGATGTTCAAAAAGTCACTTGATTAAATAGAAGTTGCTGGGATGTAGGAGGATTCCAGCAGAACTTCTCACATCAAATTGTAAGGAATAGAACAGTGGAGATCTATTGCTTTTGCATTGCAAATCTGGCTATTATTGAATGCCATGGATTTGGTAAATACTATGAATTCTCTTCATCTATTAAATAATGCATAATAACTTTATGAGAAGAGCACTAAGCTCTCAAAGAATGGGAAATGGTTATGCAGCTTCCATTTGCCTTCTAGTTGAAAAAACAAAACAAAACAAAACAAAAAGCAAACCATAAAACCTAACCTGCACAACTAGGTACTGTTGTTTCCAGAAGACCAGGTGCAGAGGGATGGTGATCATCAGGTGAAGAGGCAAGCTGCACTTGCTTTCTGCTTATGTTCAGGATATCTCCTTAGTACCTCAGTTCCTGGGCACGTAGGGATGCTGCTCTGCAGACAGGGCTAGTGATGGAGATCTCAAACATCTCATCCACCTTTGACAGGCTCAATGCTCCCCAAACATTTGTTTTACAGCCTAAGACAGCTCTAAAAGGTGCCTGTCTTTGGGGAAGCTCCCAGGCCATACCCATATGTCCCAGGGGTTGTTGCAGCCTTTCACTGTGGATGCACACACAGTCACTTGCTCCGCAGACAGTGGACCACATTCATGCCCCATTTTGGTAATGGAGAGGCACTGTCTTGCTTCATCCTTGTTTCATATCCTCCTCTTAGTCATGCTCTCTCCTGGCCAAGCATCTCAGTTGAGATGCTTGTTGGGTTCCCTGGCTGTCCTGCAGTGCCAGGAACACGTCACTCTCAGCTGGAAAGTCTGAGGAGCACCTCTGGGGAGGCTCTGCTGGTGGCTGCAGTTTGATTCAGATGTCCCACTCTCCACTCCATAGAAAGTTAGGAAAAAATGCCTTCTTGTCTGCCCTAATAAAGGTGATTATTGTTACAGCTACAGAAATACTTCTTAATGGTCCACTGCAGTCCTCATCGTGAATCATCCAAGAAGGAAGAGAACATGATATGGACAAGCCCCTGGGTTACACACCTACTGCTATGGCTGCCAGCAAGGGGTGGGTGGGAGAAAGGGATGCACCCTCCTGCACAGCTCCTGCACCCTCCTGATGGTATGCCCCCCTTACACCCCAGCTGGGCCAAATGCAGGGATGCAAAAGACACCTGGAGAAAGCTGTCTCTGGCTTTGGGCTCGTTTACAAGTTTTTGCTAAAAAAGCAGGTGGCTTTTTTTCCTGCTTAATGTGCTTCCCCCTCTCCCTCTACAACCACACCCTTGCTTTCTCCCTTTACTGAAAAGGGAAGAAAATCCCAGACCAGCAAAAATTGCCAATTTCCAAGCCTCAGTTCTTGGAGTGTTTTTAAGTTTTACCCATGAGAAAAACTTAAACATTCCGTTTAAATTCCAGTTTGCCCAGAAGAAACAGTTTTAAACAGAGTCTGCTGAAGAGCTGTCTTCCCCAGAAGACAGGGACCAGCAGGGATTTTTCAGCAATGCCCAACCCCTTGTGTTTAGGTGTGCTGCCTTATCTCTTCCCACACTTGTGCACTGTCCAGGTAGGATTGTGGGAGCCTTTGTCAGGTGTTCAGGCCGAAGTCGGCCCTGATATGCTGGATTTGGTTTTGTCTTCCATTTTGGGTTATATTTACTCCTTTCTTTTCAGTCTTGATTTTTATGCTTCCATTACAGGGAAGGTCAAAAATGTCTCTGCCTGTGGGCCTGCTTTGTTAAACTTCAGATGTTCTCCAGATGTTCAGCGAGGGGGTTTATGTAACAACAACAGAATTTGGGCCACATTTTTCTGTTTGCCTCTGACTAAATTCTACTCATTTGAGGCAACACTGATTCACAGCCCTTCATGGGAAGGTGGTACTGGGGAAGGAGGGGATCACTGAAGCCACGTTACCAATGTGGTAGGACTCCTAGAACATGTACCTTGCAAGCAATGCAAAAATCAAACAATGCAACAGTACTGTGTCTGTCTTTAGGCAATCCTAAAGAACAGAGTAAAAAGTGATGTAAGAGAGGTAAACTGGTGAGAGATGAATATCCTGTCCAGTTAGTTCTTGTAAATGAGAACGTAAGACTGCTCACACCTGGGAAGCTGCAAGAGGTTCATCTATACCCACCCACTGGCACTGATCATCTCTGCAGACCTATCCAGCTTTGTGGCTGCAGATCTTGAGCAGATCTGCAGATTAGTTGATTGCCCTGGTCATTGTTTCTCCGTGGGCATCAAGCGTGGTACAAGGCCCTGCCCAGCACCATATGGTGCTCCGTAAAGCCCTGAGGTCCAAGTCATTTCCCTGCGCTGTGGTCAGTGCTTGCTCCCACCACAGGTGGGACACCAATGGAAACACCATTTCCACAACCCTGGGCGGCCCCATTCCTCAGAGGCACTGACCTGGACAGCATGGGGCTGCTGGAGACCACAGGGCTGTCAGGGCAACTCTTCCCACAGCTTATGGCTCTGTAGCCCAGCCAAATTGCTCTTGATGATGCTAGCTCTAGACCTCAAGATGTGTAACAATAAATAGTTGCTCTAGGATGATTTTGAATTGCATTTTCAAAATTATTTAAGAGCCTTTCCTGTGCCTTTGGTTTTCCCAAGGAGCAAGGTCCATTGTCTATCCTCTCCTAGCTGTAACAGCAGCATAACTGAATGTTTAAATGCCTCTCACTATCCTAGGGTTTGTGGTTTGTTTTAACTCTATTATTCCCAAATGTGTTTTAGTTTAAGCTTTGTGTTATTTTGTCCAATTGCATGGATCTCCCCCTTAAAAGAAATTATATTGTATAAGGAGAAAGAATCATGGTGTACGTAAGCTTGTGGGCAAACAGCAGAAGGAAGACTGTAACCCATTAAGAAATACAGGGTTGACACAGAAATATTTCTGAGCAAACTCAAGACCACAGAGGAAGACCATGCCCTCCCCCACAACACACACTGTCGTCATCGTACTTCTCCAAGTAAAGGATGTGAGAAACTGATGGCCTCCCGTAATGTTGCACAGCACAGGGGAGCATCACCAAAGCATGGTGCAGCTCTGGGAGATCTGTATATAACAGTATTAGATTTTGCTAATTCCTATCAAGAATTAAGTCATTTAGAGTATAAGTGCCTATATAATAACTAGACTAAATAGGTTGTTGCATTCTATTTAGGGTAAGACCTTAATTAGACAGTGAATTTCTAGATCTACACTTAACAGTGTCTTCTTTGGTTCCCCTTACCTAAGCCCACATGCAACAAGCATGCTCTGCCAGGGTCTTTTCCCTCAAAATTACTCCTCACTGTCTGCCAGGAGGTTTGGCTGGGTCCAGAGTGTCTGCTTTACATGCTTTTCTGCAGAAAGCATATGTTCCTTCAGCCCAATTCCTGGGTTGCCCCCGGCAGGCTGTGGCAGAGCTCCTGGGAACTGTGGCAGCAGAGAGCTCTGGAGATGTACAGCAGGGGGGAGCTGCAGCCAGGTGGTCCAGCAGTTGCCTCACCAAGGAATTGAGACACTGTTAATATACTTCTGAACTGAGCAATTGATGGTGTTTTATTTCTTTTTTTGTTTGTTTGTTTGTTTTCCTGTTTCATTTCTTACACATGAGGTCATCCCTGTCAGACACGGAAACTGCAGAGATGCTCACAGGAGAACACTGAGACAATGACACGGCATTTCCAGCGAGGACTGGGAATGTCTGGAGTGACTCATCCCCACGAAATATCGCTGCAGCCCTTCCACCTGACCACCGTCTCAGCAGAGCAGCTCTCCTGGTCCCTTACATTGCTGCAGACACCCACAAGAAACACTTCTCAGCTTTGTCATCTCTGTGAAAATGCTGGAGTTCGACATCCAAGTCGCTGAGCCAAGCAAAAACGCAGCTGGGGTATCTCTTCTTGACGGAAATATATTAAAAGGGAAAGTAGAATAAAATAACAGAAGCGGGAGGCAATGCAGACAGATCCTACGCCATCCTACCCATCCTGCTTCTGGAGAAATTTTTTTGTTCTTTTTTTTTCACTTTTGTTTATGGCACGTTGTTCTGGGTGACTCCAAAGGTCTTGGGAGATAAACTGTTTATTGAAGTGAGGTGAGTTTTCTAGTGGGGAAAAATCATGCAAGAAACTTTGGAGGCCATCTATTTTTACAACATCATCTGATTTGACTGCAAAGTGTATGCTGTAGGAGTCCTGGTATAGCCACAGACTAAAGCCTCTGTCTAAAAACTTGATTATTTATAATTTTTTTTTGTTATGATCTGTTGGCCAAATAAAAGATGCTGCCTCACCAAACTTAGGTTTCTTTAGTCACTGAAGCACCAAGGCATGAAGAGGTCATTAAGCCCATTTTCTACCTTAAAAGTACGTTTTACCCCACAGGTCGCATATTTGTTCCCCTGTCAGATGGGTGTTTGTCCAATCTTGGAGCTCTGAATATGGAGGCTTTGACACGTCTGCAGACAGTCTGTTTTAGTGCAAATCACTGCTGCTGTTTACAGCCCTGCAAATAATGGAGCTGGTGCTACTTCTGGAGAACACATCCCAGTGTTCAGCCTAAGTACCTCTTGCTGCCATTAAGCCTGTTACTTCTTGTCATCTCCACTGTGGGCACAGAGATCATGTTCCTCCTTCCCTTACAGATTCATTCATCGGCTGAGATCTCTTACTTGTGTTTTCTTTTTTCTCTCATGACCTGAACACCTGGTTCTTGTTCATGGTGCCAGAAGCCTGTGGGAGCACTCAAAGGTAAGGCTACGGCCGAAAGTCCAGAGGCCTCTTCCCAGCCATGGCATCTATGGAGAAGGTCCTGGTATCAGACATGGTCATCACAGCAGAAATGTGGAAAAACTTCTCCAAACTGGTGATCGGTCTCATGGCAGTGGGGGTCCCCTTACTCCTTACTCCAAACATGGGGTTGTTTTCATACGTTATCAAACAGTCTGCATGGGCAACCTTTCTTTGCCAGTTGGCCCATGGGTTAGTTACATGATTAAATACTAGCAATTATCTAATTTTGAGACCTCTACCTATCATTAAGGTATTGTAGGGATGGGGCAAAGCCTTTCTAAGCCCCCATAGAGTAAATTAATAACCCAAACTAGACTTCTGGCAAGAGAACCTCAAGACATTTACTTTGCACAGTTGTCCTAGAGACTATAAAGGGATTAAGGCACAAATTATCTGTGTACACGCAGCTTTGAAACAACCTTAGTGGAAGGCAACTTCTGGTTTACATATGGATCAGTAGAACATGCTCAGAGTTAGCCATCTGCAGTCACAAGCTTATGCCAGCCAGCAGCAAATCATTTCTGAAGCTGAAATTTGAAATCTGGCCTGTTGTCCTGGAAAATATGGACCTCAGAGAGCTCCCAGTGACAGAGGTGAGGCCAGGAGATGCTTGACAAAAGGAAATAAATAGCATCCTTCTGCAGAACCAAACTGAGGAGGAGAGACAGCCTGCTGCACCTTGCGGTGCCTGCATCCCTCAGATGTGGGGGTGAGTCTGGCTGCCGCAGCAGCACCCAGGGGTGGTGGGGACCAGAAGCCAAGGATCAAAAGCTATCAGTGGGCTTTGTGTTTCCTGAATCACTTAGTTTCAAAGCAGCCAGGCTACAATGACCCATGTCTCCCAACACTCCCTCTCCCTCCTGTCAGGGCATGGTTCCCTACTGGGGCTGTGTCCCATGGGGGAAGGACCACAGGTTGCTATGACATGGAGCATCAGTACCAATGGCCCCAAAAAACCTCTGCAAAGAGGATGAACTCTGCATGACACAGAACAAAATATGCACACCTGCAACAGTTTTTACATTAACGTGTGAGAGTCCCCAAAGCCACACACTCATTTCAGGAACTTAGCAGGACTTGTCCTTCCTAGGTATGCCAGTTTGTGCTTTGACCCCTCAGGAAGACATGAAACGAAATAACAAAGCTGAATTATGTGCTTCATAGACTGGCCGGGACAGGCATCGGCAGCTACCCACCCTGGCCTCATCCAGCATCTCTGGTGGGAGGACAAAGCCACTCATCTTACCAAACCCTGTCTTTCAAGCTCCCTCCCTGTACGACCCTATCCTTTCTCGAGATGATCTCAGGATTATCCCTGCTACTGCATTTTTTTTCCTTTTGCTGAGGATGCTCCCTGTTGGCTGCTAGGCTGAAAATCACTAGTCTGCTGTTAATCCCTCCTTGCCCTTTGTATGGGGGGGTAATGGCTCTTTGGTGTTCTTCCAGCTTTCCAGAAATAAGCTTTTCTCATGTTAAGACAGGGGGATTAACTCCTACCGGCATATTAAACCTCAGATGCTGCTGTAAGCCAGAAAAGCAGTTCTGCAATGTCACAAATGTATCTCTTGCAGTCAGACTGAACCAAATCAGGTAACAGAAGCCTAGCCCCACATTGTGTGACCTTGTACCACCTTCAAGGCACATCCAGCACAGACACTGGCTAGCCCTGGCAGCAGGAGGTCCTTGCCCATGGAGGTCAGCCAGCAGTTTCAAGATTCGTCTTGCAATGGGTATTACAGTCAAGCAAGGAGCCTGCAGCCCCCTTTTGCCTGTGGTGCTCCTGCCCCGGTCCTGGCCTGAGACAGCTGATGTGGAGAGGCACTGGAAGGACAGACTGCAGACAGTGGGGGTCTGGAGCCCCCCATTTGAAAGTAGGCTTTTCTACATGGCACAAATCTGGTGTAATGTGACCCTAAGGATCCTAAACCTGATCCTAAGGTTGCTCCTAAAGTTTTTGTCTGTCTCTCTTTTCTTCTGCCCCAAGAACCAAATCCCATACCCCTCAACTAACATTTTTCATGGCTTAAGAGAAAGCAAACAGAGCAGGAACAAGCCTGCAAGGCCAGCACCTAGATCCCACAGTTTTTCACTGCTTCGAAAGTACGGGGAAAAGGCGTAACTCTTAGAGCCTGCTGGTGTTTCTTTCCTGATTCAGTTCCAGAGACCTTTATAAACATGGATATTAACTCCAAGTGCTTGTCTATAGCTTCTGAAATCCCTGAGAATCCCTCTCTTGCCCTAAAAGAATCCAAACCCTCATGAGCCACAGAGCATTCGCTCCTTTGTCTGAGTTGTGCTTATTTCTACCTAAATGGGCAATTCAGCCTGGAGCATTTCTGAGGGCTCTGGATTTCTGATAGTATCTCTGGTGATAAAGTTATCGCTGCGTATAAAATTATGTCTTGATTAATGTGAGAGCTAAACAGAATTACATACGGTATTTTCCACAGGACCTGAAGTACTTAAGATTTTTCAAAGGCAGCTTGTAAAACCAGCATGTTTCTTTTCTAGAACAAGCCTGTCCCGGATAAAGCTCAGGCCATGAGCAGCAGACTGCAGTTTCTCCTGGCTCCGAGAGCCTAGTGTGGAAGTGCTGGGCATGTACTTAACAAGACACGGCCCAGGGCGGCTGGATGAGTCCCATCTGGAGCTCCGCAGCTCCTTTGAAAAGTGTGTCAAAAGGGGCCTGGCATGCCGGGGAAATGGGAACATGTGGCAGATCACTGCACTTTAAAACAGCCATCCCGACAGCAGCCTGGGACGCCATCCCCTTCCTCCCCCCAAACACTGCCCATGGGGTCTTGCTGAAAGTCTCATTTACTACCTTGCAAAACAAGGCAGGAGCAGACTAGATTCGCATGAATTTCCCTCTGCAATATCCCTGGGTGCCCTGGTTTCAGGTAAAACAGAAGCAATTTTCTGTTCAGTAATTTTACTTTTCAGTTAAGCTTCTTCTCACTGACTGAACTCTCTGAAATTAACAGCGTATTGTGCAGGCACTGTTCAGTCCCAGAGTGGTAAGAACTGATTGTTTAAAATTTATGCCAAGGAGTGGTATGCAGAGAGGCTCCTGCTTATACTTACTGCTATAACAACCAAGGTCAGCTAATTTTATTAATTGCCCCGTTTGAGGGTCAGAAGCGGGAAAGTGTAGAGGGGTCAGCACCTGCAGGGAGGAGGGGACAGGAGAGGTGACCCAAACCTGACCAACAGGGTGTTCCATCCCATCTGCATCATGCTCAAAGGATGATCCTCTGAGGGATCAAAGGGTCAGCCCTTTCTCTTCAGTGGCCAGCGTCCGAGGAGCACTCTGTCTGCCCTTTATCTCAATCTGTGCATTCTTGAATTCAGATCTGGAATCCAGTTCCCGACCATCACTGAGTCCAGTCTGGGACTTTCCCAGTGCTTGTCGGTGACGTGACTCATCCTGGGAGCTCCAAACTGGTTTTATATGTACGGTATATATTTAATTATTTTATTTTTATCATTTTATTAATATTTCATTAAAGTAATTTAGTTTCTTTTAAACTCATAAGTCATTTTCTCTCTGTTCCTCCTCTCCCTTCAGAGGAAGGTGGGGGAGAGCATCTGTCATTCGTCTCAGTAGCCAGTTTGGCCCAAACCATGACACTGGGTCTCACAGGTCAGATCCCATGGGAAGACCCATACTGGGTCTTGGAAGACCACATGCCTGCCACGGTGCAGGAGGAGGGCTGCATGCAAAGATGGCAATACTGCTCTGAGGCTGCCTCTGCTTCAAGCTTGTGCAATCTGGCCAAGGGCCTCAGGGTCCCCAGGGCTTCCAGTTTCAGTTGAAGTCTCATCATCTAGCCCACACTCTCCCCTTTGCTATGCAAGCTGGCTGTCTTGCTGCTTCATTTGCAAGCCGGTGGGTAGTAGGAATTTAGTGCTGTCAAACTCAAATTGAGTGGCTCCACTCTTCTTAGTCATGAGGCGATTTGGGATTTCCTGCAAATTCAGGGTCCCTTGGGTTCACATTGTGGTATGGTCTGTGCAGGGCCTGGGAAGCCCCTCATGCATGTGGCAAGACACGGCCAGGAAACAGCTGGCTGGTAGATGCTGCACAGCTGGATGGTGAGTCAACTGTGGCATTCTTTAAGCAGAATATAGGCATTGCTACACCCCAGGAGTTTTATCATCCAGTTGACGACAGGCTGCTGTGTGGGCACCCTGGCAGACTCAGTCTGGCTGCTAGACAGGTACCACTCAAGCATGGAAGGTAGAAAGTGTGCTGTCTGGGAAACTTTTCTGTATCCTCCTTGGTGTAGGGAAGGGAATTCTCAAGAAAAGGCAATTTTGTGTGAGAAACTGTAAAACAGCAGTGTCTGGCCTGCATAACATGGGATCAGGAAGGTACCACACAATTCAAACGTTTCTGCTTTGAAATCAGAAGATCAGTTTCTGACAGTCTTGTGCCTGGTCTGCAGGTAATGCCAGAAGATACTTTAAACAAGGTGGTTAACAAAGCTGTTTGTGTAATATTTGTTTCTTGTGATGTCTGGTGGGTAATTTAGGTAAAGACAAGAGCTAGAAAAATATTTGGGCAGCTATTTTCTTGGTGGGGTGCTGCAAAACAAAGAAATTAAGGGTTTGCCCAAGACCAAAACTGTGGGAGAAATGGGAACTGAACCTCTCTCCCTTGATTTCCATGTGCAAGAGACTCTGTGAAAACCATCCTGAGTGCACGGTGGACACAAGGCAAAGGCAGCAGTGCATAAAAAAGTCAAGATCCTTTTCAGACACACTTCTGGCTTAATGATTTCTGCTCTCTCTCCATTGTGCATGGAGTATGTGAGCACCCCTTGAGATGCCTATACCAGCTGAATCCTGTACATCACTGCCAGGCCAGATGCCTTCTTTTATAGGTCTTTTGGGGAGGTACTAATTTCCTATAGCTTCAGCTTTCTTCAGTGAAGACACCTTAGTCTAAGCTAATCATTAAGGACCTCTTCGCAGCAGGGACAAGAAATAAGCATGTCTGAAGTAAAACTAACAAGAATCATATAAGATTGGTCAGAGGATGAGAAACTGGTCCATACAAGTCCCATTTCTCTCCACTGGCTATAAAGGGGGTCATGGTGGCTGTTTCAGAAGTGCATGCCTACTTACAATCCAAAAGTAGACGCTACGCTTCAGCAGTTGTACAGTGTTATCATGTGGTTTTGCACAATTTTTCATAAACTCAGATAGTTGAATCAAACCTGCACCCACTCTGCCTCCAGGTTTTTTAGACTCCATTGATTTTGATAGCCAAATTAGAAGCATGTGTTCACTGCGCAGTTGCGACTTGGACCTGAAGTACTCAGTTGACCCACAAACACTGTTTTCTTATTGCACTTAAATGATTGGTTGTTAGCCACTGGAGAGGACATATGTGCTGCATTACCAAAACCAGATTTATTACTTTGCATATTTTTCCCAGGAAACTTGCATCAAAACAGTCCAATAAGTCCCTTTAATTCTATTAAAACACTTATATGTAGTCTTGTATGTTAAATAATCATTCACTTCATAAAGGCCTGAGAATTCTTACTGATTAAGAGAAATTTAGTAAGCAAGTAATTTTAGTAGGGTATTGTAAGGAACTCACTGCTGAATTGAAAATAATTTTTCTATCCGAATATTTTTGCTCATCTTCTTTCCCAGCCTGGGTGATTTCTAGCAGAATTAGGTCTACGTCATGAAATATATACCAGTTCTAACTTTGAAGGTGCCCAACATGATGTGATGAATTCTGTAACTGAACATGAGGCAGCAAAGTGTCCTTGCAGCCAAGAAGGCCAACAGCGTCTTGGACCGCGTTAGGAGGAGTGTTGCTGCCAGGTCAAGGGAGGTGATCCTTCACCTCTACTCAACACTGGGGTGCTGGGTCCAGTGTCAGGCTCCCCAGGTCAAGAGAGAGGTGGGCATCCTGGAGAAGGTCCAACAAAGAGCCATCAAGATGATGAAGGGATTGGAGCGTCTTTCCTAAAGGGGAGAGGCTGAGAGAGCTGGGACTCTTCAGACCTGGGGGGTGTTACCCATGTGTATAAACACCTCACGGGAAGTAATGAAGAAGTGGTGCCCAGTGACAGGACAAGAGGCAACAGGCACAAAATGAAACACATGAAACCCCACTTGAACACAAGGAAACACGTTTTTGACTGTGAGGATTGTCAGACACTGGAGGTGGTTTCCCAAAGAGGCTGTGTAGTCTCCATCTGTGGAGATACTCAAAACCCACTGGACATTGTCCTGGGCCTGTAGCTGACCCTGCTTGAACCAGGGGGTTGGACTGGATGATCTGAAGAGGTGTCTGCCAAAATAAAACACTCAGCTGTGATTCTGCTGGCCCCCATTTTACCAGAATGGTAAATTTCTTTTTTTATAGAAAGTCATCTGCTTTGCCTCTCTGCAGGTCCCTGGGCTAAGGACAGTTTTGGAGGAAAGCATTCCACAATCCTAAGGCATTGTATGAAGCAGAGGAAAATTCAAGCAGAATCTTCTCCCCTCTTTAGTGCATCAGCCTGGCTCAGAAAGTTGGGGGTAAGGTTTATGAAGTCTGAAATGGTTCCTGACTCCTTATTCAAAGGTAATCTTGCTGCATTTGGGACTACCCCTGCTGCAGAGAGCACCTGGAGCCTGGCTTCAGGAGCCAGGCACCCTGTTGCTTACTAGCTCCCGGTGTCATCGTGTTTCTGGTTACCAGGCTCTAGCTGGGGATAGTGAGGAGTGGTGGGGGGAGCTGCGTGGCTGCTGCGTCAGCAGCTGAGTGTCTTTCAACACTCTGTCTGTGTGAAAGAGCAGCAGCTTATGGAACGTATAGTATCTCGTGCTGACTTTGCTGCTTAGTCATACTGCAGTAACTGTAGCTTGGCAGCTGGTCTTAACCCCTTTCCTTTGCAAATGTTTCCATTTATGGCTGCAATTTTTATTTCCCTTTGCCTTCAATGACCACACAGATGAAAAGTCTCCAAAAGGGGAGAAACCTTTACATCGGGAGACGTAAACCTTTAGATCAGGAGAAACGTTTACATCGGGAGAAGCCAGCTGTGTGTATTTATACCTTGCATTTCAGGTATCTCTTAGAGAAGCACACCACCAAGTATGCTCAAGGGATTCATTAGGGATCATTTTGGCCAGAAGCAGGTGCTGTGCCTATCTGGTGGCAGGAGCACAGATGTCATTGTGGTTGTAAATATTTTCCTTGCCCAGATATGCTGAGAAGGAGAAAGTTGCAACTGCTTGACCTAGTTGTCTGTACTCACAGCCGAGTGCTGTGCCTGGTCCTTCCAGGGACACTGGAGAAGAGGCAACCCCACAGGCAGGCTGTGCTGGAGATCCTCGGGGCTGTGCCCATCCTCTTCCGAGATCCATAGCCCCTGAATACTCTCCTTGTTGGCCTCTGGAAAGAGAGGATCCAGTTAGAGAGAGAGAGACAGCATGGGGGATCCACCTTTCCTCCATGCATTACAGATGTGCAGGTTTATGATGCAGTGTTCTCCAGCCAGCCAGCCTATGGGAAAAGAAAAAAAAAAGGAAAGAAAAGCATTCCCAGCTTATGAAGAGTTTTAGAGCAGATAAAGCAGAATTGTGACCTGAGCTGGAAAGGGATGTGCCTGCTGTGAGCTTATCGTGGTGGCTGGGGCTGAAGCCTCTGGAGAAACAGCATTAGGATGTGTCATCCCCATCTTGCTCTCACACCTCTTCTTCCTTGCTGGTTCCCCACTCCCTGCTCCATTCCCTGAGAAAAAAAAATAAAATCATTTTCCTTACCCAGGGCACTAGATTGGAAAAATAACTGATCTTTAATTTAAGGCCAGACTTCAGCAAGGCACTGAAAATCCCATGCTTTTTGCTCCCACTCCAAGTACTTTTGTGGAAATTAAACACGTGCCTCAGGGAAAGCTGGACTGACCAGCCAGGGGTGGTTGCAGAGTAGAGTGGAGCTCCCCTCCTGTCCCCAGCAAGGGTGCAAAAACTGGAGCACTGACCTGGCAGCTGTCTCTTCATCAGGTTATGGATAACTTCTCCATGTCTGAATTGTTTCCTTTCAAACGCTTGGTTCAGTTCTGCGTATTCTGTAGAGACGTGATTTCTGCAGAAACCTTTTATAAAACAGACCATTGACTTTTCCAACCAAAAAAGCCTAATCTTTGCCAGAGCCGACTCCTCTACAATCAAAGCATTCAGCTCCTATGAAATGAGAGTCACTGTGGGAAAAACAAATGTGTTGTTATTGCCCAGCCCTGCTGATGAAGCTCTATCTACAGCTGTTGGCTTTCTGGCCTCTGTTATGACAAGGCTTCAAGAAAAGAAGACAGGAGCCATTTATTACATCATATTATGTCACGGTGTAATATCCCTCACCCCATGTCTCAGGATGCAGAGTGTGTGCATTTCTCAAAAGCTCCAATCCTACCAAGTTCTTTCTTTGCCTGGGTAAAGAGAAGCATGGGAGAGAAGCTCAGAGATGTGGGAGACCGCATAGAGCTCTCCCCAGATGGGAAACCAGACCTGGGATGGGTCCTGCTCCAAGCCCTTGTAGCCTGGAGCTGGGACCATCACCATGTGCAGGATGCAGAGGCATGAGCCTGGGAGCCACAGGGGGCCTGCTCGGCAGGACTGAAGAGTCCAACTGATGGCCTGAGGAGATGCAATGAGTTGCTAACAGGGGCACTAGTGGGGGTTTCTGGTTGGGAATCAAGCACTGAAGCTGCCCCCGTAGCTTCTGCAGTGACCTCCCAGAGAGTGACCCCAACACCTGGGACAGGGAAATGAGGAGATGCTCCTACAGCGGCTGCAATGGCTGGAGCTGGTGGGGTGCAGCTGATGTCCCATGAGAGCAGGCTGCTGGGGCCCTTGGTGTCCTGTGCAGGAGAGGGAATAGTGAAGGGATATGTGGAGTAGTGTGGATACACGTGTGGAGAGACAGCACATTAAGTCTGCAATAAGTGAATATTCACGAGGCTGTGACGTTCTGGGACATCTGCTCCGCACAGGCAAGGGACGGAGTTTACTAAAGGGTAACCTCTGTAGCCTGCTCCACAGGGGTGAGGGGTGGAGATTATCATGTATTTGTGTTTAAATTTGTAACCTGCTTAATTTTGGTGTTTTGCAGGGTGAGGGGGGCTGTTTTCTGAGTGCATGAACTCAGTGTCTATCTGAACCGCCTGGGAGGAAAGCTAGAGTTTGTAGCACATCTATGTTAAGGCTGTGATGATGTTAAAATACGATGTAATAAATGTATATTCAAATGACATGTCTTAAATATTTGTTCCCCCAAAATGTAGACCTTAGGCTGCATGAAAGCAGCTCCTGGTTCTGGAAATATGTTTTCCCTGAAAGCAGGACTCTTAAGTCATCATGATGCTATTGAAACTGGGGCTGATGCTGCTCGTGGATATCAGCAGCTCAGAGGTAGCAAACCCAGGCTGAAATCTTTACTGGCATTTCTGGTTCATGTGCTCTCTGGTGTGTGCTCCATCCCATCCAGCACCAGCCCCTGCTCTTACTGCTGGCGGGCAGGGAGCCCACACAGGTTTCTGTGGCAGCATCTACAATCAAGGCTGCAGAGGGACAAATGTAAAGCTGGCGCCTCCCATGCTCCCCTACCTCTTCCCAAAGGTTTCAAGAGCAAAACCCTGGACCGGAGGCAGACCCTGCTGTCTGCTCGCAGAGATGAAACATGACAGAGGCTTTGCCAAAACAAACTGCTGTCTCCTGTTGCCAGATGCTGCCAGCCCCGAGTCCTCTCCCAGGGAGATGTCTGTACACCACCGGCCAAGCTGCGGTCTCTCGATGGGATCCATGTGTTCTTGATGAGAGGCCTAGAGAACTTAATTGTGCCTGGTCTGGGGTTTTCTATCAAGCACTCCTACAGCCCTCAATTATCTGGATTCTCCAGAAGGGATGTGGGAGGCTGACTTTCCCGCAGAGTTTCCAGCACCTCCTGCAAGTCCTTCTTTCCCTGTTTCCCCTTTTTCCAGCATCCTTCACCCTTCTTCACCGTGCTTGTCCTTGTGCCTCCCTGAGGGTGGGCTGCGCTGGACTGTACCTCGATCACAGATGCACCTGGTATTTTTTCATGTCTGACAGAGCTGTGCTAAGCAGACAGGACATCAGTTCTGTGTTTGCAAGGCAGCAAAGTGTGCAAACGTGATGTTAAAACTGCTTTCAAGGATGCTCACCGTTGCCTGATCTCATACACGGTTCAGCTGTTAAGCCCTGAAGCTTCTCCTGTGAGCAGACTGGGCAGACTGGTGAGCCTGCCACAGTTGCTACCACGATTTTAGGGTAGGCACAAACAATTTCCTTTGTGACTTCATGGCAGGGCATATTTTTAATGCAGTTACACTAGTTATGCTGTGGTGTGAAGAGGCGCTCGGGTAGGTAATGTCGACAATTTCAGGACTATTCAGACTGCCAGAATGATGCAGGGCAAATCTCAACGTAAAATGAAAATATGATTTCTGTGCCCAAGAAGTTAATTATAAAAGAAAACAACAATGCATGAATTCTTGTTGATTTCTGATTCTCTCTTTATATTTTTATCTTTGTAAATGGAGGCTGTCAGAATCTGGATGGACGAGGGACAGAAGGGAGACCGAAGAACTGTATGTAAAAGACAGCAAGTGCATGCCTGCACTTTCACTTCCCCACTGTTAATTTTGTTTGTTACACACTGAAGCTGGAAAATCTCAAGCCTCTTTGGTCTCTAAATAAGCATTCGAGTTCTACTGGCAGTCTTAAGGGAAAGTAGTATAAACATAAGATTTTATTTATTGTGCGCATGTGATCAAAATTATTTCATTTGATGTTGGGGGTTGGGCTTACATTAATGATTAAATGAAGAGCACAGATGTTCAGTTACCCTGGTAAAAGGGTATGTCAGACTCCTGGCAAAAATATTTTTAATTAGGGACACTTCCTTGTGTCCCTAATCTCTTGGGCTGATTAAAGGTATCATCAAAAAAGAATCCAAGGAAGGATGAAATATTGCTCTCCTTCTGTACCTCTGTATTGCCTACTTGCTCTGCAGAGTATTTGCCTGTTTTGTCTCAGGGGAATACAAGTTAATAATGCAGCATATTTTGGGGGTTTGGGCCTTTTTTATTTTCTAGAAGGATCTTTGAAACCAACTCAGATAAGAATCTTTTTCTTAACAGTGATTATGTATCTAATTATATTTCTTTTCTTACATGCATAAAACTCCTGTTCAAATTTGTATTACACTTGGTGCAAATACCATTTTCCTTGTCAGTAGTAGCAAGTTTGCCTGACGATAGAGCAGAATTTTATTATGACGTTGTTATCTGGCCAGGAAGAAACTTCCTTACAGAATTATACATTTCTTGAGCACCAGTCTATCGCTACAAATGAAATGAGAGCCACCTACGTTTTGCGTTAGAGCTAAAATTCAAGCGTATGCGTGAGGGAAGGAGGGGTGTTAAGCACCGTGCCAAAAGCAGACAGGCAATCTTCTGCTGTACGTGACCCAGGCCAAAGAGCTGCACAGGGTTCCCTGGATTCACATCAAATATGTGAAAAGCAACAGCCATCGAGCAGTGGAAAAACTCTGCAACCCGAGGAACAGCAGCTGGGTGGCTGCCCGCCACGGTTCCCGGCACAGGGATGTCTGCAGAACAGGACAGCACCCTCAGTCTCTTCCCCAGGGGAAGAAATCAAGTCCCAGGAGGGATCAGCACATAAAGCCAGTCCGAGGAGGGCTGAAGACATGCTGGGCTTTTGCTTCGGGACATGGTAGCTGAGGTGGGCGCAGATTTCAGAGGCACAGATTTCTGTGGCTCCAGTTCAGAGGCACATCCATATGCCTGTGGCATGCACTGCTAGCAAGACTTGAATTAGCTGCAAAATTTTGGTTTTTCAAATTATTTTGCAAATTATTATGATTGCAAATTTGTGCAAAATTTTTGCAAGTTATTGTTAGCTTAACCCGTGACAAATTTGGCCCTGCATTCAGGTTACGGAAAGGGTCATGATGGAATCCCTTGCTCCAGGACTGCACTTGTCTTCCTCAGAGTTTGGGGGTGATGTTGTTAGTGAGCAGCTAGATAAAGTTCCTCACCACAGCAGAAAATCCAGAAGATATTACGGTTCAGTCTTACTCGCTGTTGTTTACCTGTGCAGTGTCTTCTGTCCGTCAATCCACTGATTCACGTGAGCATCAACCAGATTCTCTTCCAGACTGCTGTTGGCCTCCTTGCTGCTTACATCCAAAAGCTCCTGTGGTTTGGAAAGTGAGGGATTATATTTTTCTTTAACCTCTATAAGATAAAAATTAAAAGCTTACTGTGTTGTTAGGGAGAGACTCAAGGGAAGGATTCTCAGCTGCTTTGTGCTCCTGGAAGGCAAGACAAGCCAATTCCAGGTGGTTTTGGAGATACTGCTGGCAGTGTACCAGCACGGTGCTATGCTGGCAGACCTTGCCTGCTGCCTTCAGTATCGACCTGGGCTCATATTTGACTGCTACGCTATTGTACCCGTGTGCTAAAGCATCCTAAACTCATTTCTCAGCACCCCCTCCACAACCTGGGGGTTTGTGAGGATTACTGCTTTTCAAGACATTAAACTTAATGCTTGCTCTTGGTGAGCATCTTTAGTTACAAGTTGCAGCCTTGAAGTCAGATTATCATTTAAAACCTGAATCACAGGTCCCTAAAGCCAGTAAAAAGCCGGTCATTGGCTTCAAGGTTTGTGGTTTTTTTCACATTTTCTTTTTAATTCCTTTTTACTAGTCCCATGTAAATGAGAATTACACATAATCGATCCCAAGGATCCAGCTCCATACAAGCGTTGAGGCTGGAAACATTTAAGACCTAAGAGCAGGAGAACAGTGTGGTTACAGAGAGACAAAACTGGGATTAAAGACAAGATTAGCATTTGAAATAAATTAGCTCAATTGCTGAGCCCTAATGTGTCCTTGCCAGGCCACCAGACTCCTGGGGGAAGTGACTCCAACCCAGGCCAGCCTCCTCCCTCCCCAACAGCCCACAATGCTGTACCCCTACATTCTGAGGAAATACGTTTTTTCCCTATCTGGTCCCTTTCAGCCCCCTCTTTTCCCAGGATAAGGCACTAATTAATTCCTTTCCTTTCTATTTATACCCGTTAGTCATTGCAAAAGTGTCCCCCAGTAGATTTATGGTTCAATATAATGAGTATGTCTTAAGGGAATATTATTCATACAGTTAGTTGAAATCTAAAAGAGAAAGTTTTTTTTGTAACCTTTGCCAGAGTAGTCATTTCATGCGGAGACAGTACCTCCAAGCTCCAGCAGTGAAATAGCAAATGTTTAGACAGAAGTCCAGCAGAAGAAGGAAACTGAAATGTCTTTCTTAGGTCTGTACATAGTGTTAAGGACTGTGGGTGGGGTTGGACGTGACTAAGTTTAAAAATGTACATTTTTTTGAACCATCACTGGTAAAAGGCTAGGGAGAGGAATGAGGTTTCCTCTATAAACTATGCGGGTTTTTTCTCTCAATTTCATGGAAACACCACTGCAAGTTTTTCCCTCTCGTTTCTCTGGTGACAAGAAAATAAAACAAATACAGCTGGGTCATTCTGCTCCTGCTGTATTTCACCATGAAGCTCCAAAGACACAAACTGTCTTTTAACTCTTTCCCTACCCTGAGCTGTGAAGCTAAAGATGGTTTGACATCTCCTCAAAGGTAGCTTGGCATTATCCAGCATGTACTGCAGACCACGGCGGCATCAGCTGCCTCTCCAAGGTCCTGCCTTGCCAGGGAGCTGGAATGCAATTGCTTCACTACGCAAAGGCTCTTCCCAATGAGCCAACAAGGTTTGGGACTCAACTGTCTTGACTGTCTGCCTGGAAAAAATGTGCCGCAAGAGATGAAAGACACAAAAAGCAAGGATTGCAAAACTGGTAAAAGGGGTAGTATGCTGGGAGGAAGGGTGTCAGTCTGTCCTTTCCCTACTCACTCTGCTCTCTGTCCACCCATTTTTTTCCTTGCTGGGTTCACTTAAGATCTCGTGTTGTTGCTATATGGCACCCCCCAGGCACCCTCACTTCCCCTTGTATGGAAATGTCTGAGATGGCTCTTCCACCCACTGCACGGTGGAGAGGAGACCCAGAAATGGTCAGCTGGAAGCCCTGAGCTTTCACACTGTTGGAGCACTGTAGAAAAGCTGACTCCAGGCAGTAAGACTCCAGACTAAGCAACCGAATGTAAAATACTAACAAGTTCTTAAGTATGGCCTCAGTTTCAAAAGGGCAAACTTCAAACACCCTAAGAAATTGTGCAGCAAGAGCAGCTTGGCATAGGACCTCTGGAGCACTCCTGCTGTTTCTTCAAGCCAGCATCCTCACACTGGTCCTGTGAAGGCAGACTTTGGGCAGAGGGGAAATAAAGCTTGGAGCAAGGAGCTCTGTAGTAGAGAGGTCTAACAAACACTTTGGGAAGATTATTAGAAATGGTGGGGAAGCAGGCTCATGGCTTCAGCATGGAGTAACCTGCAGCTGAGGCAGAGAGCCAGGAGCATGCTGTTCCCTTGGGTGGTTTCTCTCTACAAAACCTCTGCTGTGCCGAGCAGAGCCAAAACTGGCCCTCGGCCAACCAACGAAAGCATGCTGCACCATGGTAATGGTCCGCCGGTGGCGTTAAGGGTGGCTCCTGCAAGCTTCTCTGGAATCTGTGCGGCATGGAACCAGCTAGAAGATGGAAGACCACCACCTCCATTTCTGGCCGCTCCTTTTCCCAGCGCTGTGTCTAACAATGTATTGTCTCTGGGATGTCTTCGTCCTCTAAGGATTTTGAGCTCTAGTGAAAAAACACAAGGTCACAGATATGGGCCTGCATCTGGCAAGGCTTCAGTAATGCTGTAGGTTGGGAAATCCTTGAGACTGTTTAAAATAAAAGTCTAGAAACTCCAAACAGTGCTTTCTTATGTGTCAGCAAACAACAATTTTCAAGTATGCAAATGTTACATATAAAAGCAGGGAGCTAAGTAAATAAGAACTGCAATAGCATAGGGGACTTAAAAGTTAACATTGGAAAAAGCATGCAAAGCCTCAGATTGCACTTGTGTGTTCATGATGACTCTCTAAACATCCTGGAGCAATTGGCCATAATGGCCTAAATCCCAGGAAATGCTGCTAAAATATGGTATCAAATGAACATCTGCTTTTTTCTTCAGAAAGATTCACCTTTGTGTCTCACTTTACCACAACTGAAGAATGTCAAACACAGTGGGGGCTGTTGTTTATGTACATGACCTGAGTTAATCTAGAAAAATAAATGTTTTTTCTTCTTTTGTTTCTTTAATAGATGTCTTCTCCTGGGCACCAGTGACGATGAGCAAAACCTGCCAGGAAGGTCTCAGAGCCAGCTGTGCCTGCACCCAGTGTCCACACAAAGGATGGTGAGGGTGGGAGGGTGGACCAGCAGAGGTGATGTTGTAGTAGGTTTCTGCTCCAGACCACCTGATGAAGAAAAGGAGGTGAATAAAATTTTCTTTAGTCACTTGGAGGAATCCTTACAGCCACAGGCTTGGGTACTCATGAGTGGATTTAACCACCTTGCTATCTGCTAGGAAAGCAGTGTGGCTTTCGACCACGACAAAAGGTTTCTGGAATGGTTTGAAGGCAATTTCATGATGGAGGTGATGAATGAACCAACTAGGGGAGGTGCTCTTTTGGACCCTCTATTAAAACATGGGGAAGAACTTGCTGAAAGTGAGAAGGCTGGAGGCAGCCTTGTCTGCAGGTACTACAAGACTGGGGCACTTCAAGTACTGAGAGAAGTCAGCAAAACAAACAGCAAGAATTACAACCCTGAACCTCGGGGGAGGAGGGGATTGCCTGTTGCAGGGGAGAAATACAAATGCATTGTACATATTGAATTAGGAATTAAGAATTTCAGGCAATGGCAAATATAA
This sequence comes from Calidris pygmaea, assembly GCA_003697955.1. Taxonomy (NCBI): domain Eukaryota; kingdom Metazoa; phylum Chordata; class Aves; order Charadriiformes; family Scolopacidae; genus Calidris; species Calidris pygmaea. The sequence goes on from QJSC01011956.1 coordinate 576,220, forward strand.
AGGAACATAAAATTCATCCTTCATTTGTCATCAGTGAAAAAGCTACAATTATCAATCACATACTTACAATTATTTGAAAACCAGCATTCATTATTTTCACTAAGCACTTAACAATCTTAGCCTCATTTTTCTCTTCACATATTTAGGAAATAAGACCCTTGAAGACAACCGTATAATCTCAGAATCACATGAAGGGTGGATGCAATTGCAGACAGACACAAAGAAACTACAGTAGCTGTTTTCCAGAGAACCACAGCAATCCCATAAAGCTGTTTCAGATGTATGTATGTGATTTAAAACTAGGAGATTGCATTTTATTGGGGGCGACAACTCAGATGTAAAAATAAAAAAGGAGCAGATGCACAGTTTAGAAAGTAACAGCTAAACACACCATAAATCACATTTAAGTCTAAAGGGGATGAAGGTAATGAAAGGTAAATGAAATGGTAGCCATCCATGCCTGTCTGACTCCTTTACTTGAAATTCCATACAGAGTCAGAGAGGACAGCAGCAAATCAAGCAGATTTTTCCCCCTTCCTTCCTTTCTTCCTTCCTTCCTTCCTCCCTGCTTTCTTCCCTTCCCTCCCTCCCTCCCTCCCTTCCTTCCTTCCCTCCCTTCCTTCCTCCCTTCCTCCCTCCCTTCCTCCCTCCCTCCCTTCCTTCCTTCCTTCCTTCCTTCCTTCCCTTCTTTATTTCTCTCGCTTTCTTTCTCTCTCTTTCTTTCTTTTTCTCTTTCTCTCTTTCTTTCTCTCTTTCTCTCTTTCCCCCTCCATGTCCTCTCTCTCTATTTAAAAAAAAAAACAAACAAAACAGCATGTTCTTTTGAGGTTATTTTGTCCAAATTTCTATGTAAACAAGACATACTACCATTTCGCTATGCCTGTATGTTAGACTGCCTGAACATAAGAAATGAACTTACCATTTACAACAGAGGTGTGATGTATTCCTACACATATACATTCCTACACATTCCTACAGATAATATTGCTACAACTGTCGTGAAAATTGATGCCTAGCTAGGTGAGAAAGACCAAGTTAGCCTTTTTTATTGAGGGAAAGGATGCAATAAGTGGTTGTTTTGTAAAATATACGAGAATCCTTTTGGGGACAAGGCATTATGTCATGTCAAGCTGTAGGAAAAGGTTTTGATTTAACATGAGAAAATTCAAGAAGCACACATACATAGAAAGTTAAAAGTCTTTAGGTCCTTCGGTCAAGCAACTGCAGACAAAAAACAACATTCACAAGACTGCGAGGAGGAAGATGGAGATATGGAGGTGTGGGCCTGTGCTCTTCTCCTTTCCACACTTTGGGCACTCACCAGCAATGTGGGAGACAGAGGTGCTATCCAGTTGCTTGTGATAAGACGTTTTGCTGGAGAAGCAGCTTCTGCAGGGGCAGATTTACCTAGAAATAGAAATAGGGAATGTGGATTACAAGCAGTATTGATGGTGTCCCAGGGACAGGGTTAATTCCCGCAGGCTGGGGCAAGGACAGGGACACAGGTATTTCTTCATGGTGGTGATGGGGTGGAGGGATCAGTGGCTTGGTTGGTTCTTTGTTGCCGGCTGAGGCTAAACCTCAACAGATGGGTACGCAGGGACAGGACAGACCTTGCACACAGCAGCGAAGTAGGCAAAAAGAAATGGCCTGGTGTGCGGTGTGTTTGCTGGGTTACTGGAAGGTGAATGCTTTACTTAAACATCTCACGTACCGCTCGGTAAATCACTGTCATCAGAAGCTGGACCCCTCGTCCTGCTTCTGTCACAGGGCTTTGAGATGAACGGGAAAACTGGCACATAAAATTCTAGCTTATGGCTGAGGTTCCTGTCGGTGCTGCTTGAGTATCATAGAATCAGAATCATTTAGGTTGGAAAAGAACTTTTAAGTCTAACTATAAATCTAACACTTCTAAGTCCACCAGAGTACTCCTGGTGAAGCTGCTGGTACAGAAGATACTCCAGAAATGTACGTTTTTAAGCACTAGTAGCTACACAGAATTGTATTTATTATTTTCACCTGGCAGTTCAGGTGTTTTTCACAAGCACAAACAGCCTAAGCAACGTGTTCCTGTAGATCAGCTCTGGTGGGTTAGCAGCTTACTCTTGAGATCTCTTGAGACAAATCCTTTGCTTTTGAAATTACTCGGGAGTCGGTAGAGTGAAATGAGAGTTAAATTGGATTTCCTCATTGTGATTGCCTCGTCTGGCAGCTGTACCCTCATTCTGTCCCCTTCGCACTGTCCATTTACACAGAAGTTTGGGGACAGAAAGTCATAGCTCAAGGGATAGCAGGCCATGTTCCTGAAAGACAGTGCTGTTGTCTGTGTTTTGTTGTGACATTTGCGCCTATATTTCATTTAGCAGAGTTAAAAGTTACCTGTGAAATTAAAAATTTAAAAAAAAAAAAACCAAACAAAACCAAAATAACCAAAAAAACCAAACACAAAAAGCCAACACAACAACAACAAAACCCCCCAAACCTAGAAGTGAATCAATAGAGAGAGGTAATACTCGGGTGACTCTGAGCAAGACTCGGGTATTTGCAAAGGCAAGTTGCTGTTTTCTGAAATGTTCTCATTTTATTTGTTCCACTCGGGACACGTTACTGGGACGGGAGGAGGGGGGAGAAAGAGGAATACTATTTGATGGTATAAATATGCGGGGCAACGATGCCAACTACGAAAAGGGGCCTCCCACAATGGAAAAATTAGCCTTTTTCCAGTTTGTTTAACACAGAAACGCCTCCGGCTCCAGAGCGGAGCGCCCGGCCCCGGCCCCGGCCCCGCGTCTGCCCCGGGCGGGGGGGGGCGGCCCTGCCGCGGCGCCGGCGGAGCCACAGCGCCCCCCGGTGGGTGTCCGCGGCTGCTGCACAGGGGGCGCTGCCGGCCGGGGGCGGGGGAGGGGCGGGGAGGGCAGTTCCCGTTTTCCAGGGAATAGAGAATAAACTGGGATTTGAGGCGCCTCCGCTGCTCCCGGACGCTCCTCCCCGCAGACGCCCGAGCACCCAGAGCAGCTCAGGCTTCCAGCCCGGGGATGCAGGAGCCTTCCTGATATGAGGGGCTCCACAAAGTCCTTTTCCTGACGTTGCGGAGGAAATTTTTACCACCTGTTTTTTTCCCAGGTAGGCAGAATTTTCCTCTCCTTGTACGGCGGTCGCGGGGGGATTTACTTAACGGTTCTCCAGCCAGGAATAAGAAGCCAGCCTGTGGAATCCCAGCCTGTGCCCCCGCAGGCTGCGCGGTTCCCGCCACCCATCACTCCAGCGAGCTGCTCATTTCAGGCACATCGTGTTTAGACACTATCTGCTATAAAAGAGTATGTATTTTTCTGTTGCTTTCAGCTGTTGGCTACTCTGGGCGTTTTTCCAAGCGTTTTTCCCAGGTGTGGGTAATGTCAGCCGCAGTTTCCAAGAGTTTTTCCCGGGTGTGGGCAGTGTGAGCCACAGACTCTCATCTGGCAGGGCCAGAGGTCTAGAAGATCCCTCCGGGAGGACCCGTTGAGCCAAATTCTCCCCTGGGGCCACTGAAGTGGCGGCGGCGGCAGCAGCAGCGGCGCGTTACTCCGCTATTGCTGCGCAGCAGAGCAGCCGTTCTGCCCCACGGTTCCTCTGTGGTTTTAAGACTTCCAGAAGACACGGATGAGACTAACCTGTGATGCGTCTTGCCTTGCTATGCTGAGTTTCATGGGCACCAGCTCCTCTATTTTGAGGGGAAACAGCGGGTTTGGGAATGCCTGTGAGCAGATTGCACTTGCCTCCGTGGGTCAGCTATGGTTTTTTGAGGTCTGCGTGAGTGCTCTGGCTGCCAGCCCCGAAACCCCTGGGGGGCTGCAGCATCTCCTTGGGCAGCCAGAGCAGCCAGCGGGGGCTGCTGCCCCCAGCCTTCCCCCAGCTGAAGTCCCAGGATAGTTGGAGGGGGAGCTGGAGGGCTCCTTGCAGCTGCGGGAAACCTTCCCCCCNCGGTTTTATTTTATTTAGCAAACATTTGAGTGGAGCCAAATGCTGCCTGCAGAAGTGGATGGCGCCGCAGGCACTGTCCAGTGGGCATGGCCGGGAAAAACGTTGGGAGTGGGTCCGTGTCTGAGCAGCAGTGCAGTTTCAGACTTTATTCTGCGTATGACGTAGCTAGCATAATTCTCCTTTCTTGAGAGTAATTCATTTTTTGTGGCCTTAAATAAGCTCCTTGCAGGCAGAGTTATCTTGGAGAGCAGAGCACCTGAATGTTTGTAAATTTGGGAACAATTTGCTCAGCTATAATAGGTGCTGTAGTATTGAAGGAGAAATACACAGTGCACCAGGAGGAACTTCAGAAATACCAATGTGTGGGATGAGACACGCCATGGCTCTGCCTGGCTAGGCACATGAGGTGACCTGTCTAGTCCATTAAAATCTGATCTATCTGACAATCATATTTGAGAGCACAAATAAGCCAACTGTAATTGGCGCATTTGAAAGAGTCATTGCAAGTCATTTGTTTGCCATAATATTACATTCGGTTCAGTTGCTCAGGGTGGGAAGAGGCACCCACAAGCAGCAAACTCAGGTTCTCCACAAGACCACCATTTTGTCAGGGCTCTGTGTAGATAACTCCATATACCTTTGCAATTATGTGGGTAACAGCCAGGTCACTTGGGATCTGAGTGTGGGAACAGCAGAGAAGACCACGCATTTTTCTGCTGAGCACCTGAGGCACTATGTAGGATCATAGACCCTAATGCAGGGAGGATGGTGCAAAGCAGCACCCTCAAAATCTGTTCAGAGGACCCAAAACCCCAGCTCGAGATGCTCTGTTCTTTTTTCCCTTATGTGCATCTCTTGGCGAAAGAGATGCATCACTCAACAATACAAATAGTGAGAGAAGGAAATTTCAAGAGGAATCCTTGGCAAGGCCTTGCTCCTACAGTATCATGGTCCCGCTCTTGCAGAGAGAAAAAGGTCAAGGAAGAACAGGATGGGCAGGCCCAATTATTCAAACGTAATGAGTTAGCTCCCAATTTGCTCTTTCCATCAGTTTTCTGGACTGTGAGTGTTCAAAAATTGTCATTAACATTCAGAAAGTGTGTTAGTCTGAAATATACCCTATTTGCTGGTGAAATCTGAGATTTCCATTTGAGCATTTCGCAGCAGGAGGTGGAGCTTTAAGGAAAATACCAAACGTTGTGAGGTTTGTGAGAGAACCACAACAGCTGATAGTGCTGTGAGGGTGACAAAATAGGCACCGTCACCCACCCCACCTTGGAGACCCCTTAGGTGGTGAGAGGAACCTCCCCCCCTATGTGTCCATCCGCCGTTAATGACCAGGTGAGGGGCTGGTGTAGCAGAAGGCTGATGTAGCTGGAGGCACGGAGATCCCATCTGAGGGAGACGGTGCCTGTGGCAGAGTGAGGTGAAGGAGGCTGCCTGCAACAGGACCATAAAGCAGGGAAGAGTGTCTGGAGTCTTCAGCTGTCCAGCCCAAAGCCCCTCCAGCTGCGGGCAGGGGCAGTGCTTGTGCCGGAGCTGGCCCTGGATGCCTGTGCAGTCTGACTGCTCCTGGTGGCTCTGCCTGGAGAGCAGTCCTCCCGCAGGCGTGCGCACACGGCAGGAGGGAGGCAGGGAGGTGGTTAAACTCAGAACGCCGTGATCTGTGAGTCAGGCGCTTGGCCAAAGCCTCCATCCTCCCAGCCTCTCCAAAAGCTGATGTCTCCAGCTTCCTCAGCCATCACATAGGACTGGCTCTAAAATGGTGCTGCCTGAAGGCACAAAGCTGTTGTGTCCTACAAGAGATCAGGATCTCCTGCAGCTCTGTGGAGGGTAAACAAGACAAGGGAAGCCTATAATAAGGCTGGAGGGAGGAAGTCTTGATCTTAAGTAAAATGCCCCTTTAGCCCTAAAGTATTTTATCCTTGCGATGCCTCTGCTGCTCTCCGCAGCGCAATGAAAGTTGAGCCTCACTTACCTATGCAGGGACTTCATGAGGCCACAGTCAGGTCTCTTTGCAAACAGCTGTGCATCCCTTCTGAGCTGGGGAGAGGGGGAAAGGACCCATGAATTACTTGGCAGAGACATTTGAGTGCTGAGCTGGAGACACGTGAGAGGCCCTCAACGTCAGAGGACTTTGCTGAGCCATGTCTGTGAAGCACCTCAAGTTGGTGTTCCCGAAGCTTTCGGATCTCTGCACATCTTGTCCCCTTCCCCCAGGAGATCCCAAAGATTATGAGGGCTTCTTCTTCCCCTACCTAAAACCTGGCCTGAGCACTGGCTCTCCCGGGCTTGTTAGCCTGCGTGCAAGCCTTAGTAAGGAGGAAATCTGTCCCCATTGTACGGGTGCTGGCAGCACTGGCACGAACCAGCCTTTAGGGCATAAACCAGGCTGCAGAACCCTGTGACACTGCAGCTTGGAGTGTAAACTGGAGTGGGATGTGTCCCACCAGGGAATAGCTGGTCACCACGTGGAGAGAGGTCTCTAGAGAGATGCAGGGGGAGCTGAGCTGTCTGTGTTTCCTCAGGTAGTGCAGTTTCTCATGCAACTAGGGCAGCAGCTCAACTGCATTACTAACTTGCCCTCCCCATACACTGCCATTGCAATTGATTGTACTAGCAGTGTCCATTCAAGCCTTGGACTCTTCCAAGAGCTACCCAAAAAAGCCATTTAAGGAAGAAGCTCTCTTTCTGGACTGGACTTAAGCCTTCTTTTCCTAACAGAGATCACACAGGCCCCTTTTTGGTTTGTGTTGACCACCAAGCAGAAAGTCATTTATGCTACCACTTGGTCTGTGTGCCTTCAGGGTACCATGATGGTTATTGTGGTTGTCCTCTAGACATAAAGGCAAGCATTGCCTCTTCCTCTGTATTCTTTGCTGTTCATAAGGGTCGCTTGGATTTATCTGTGAACACCCTTTGCATTTTTATATACGTTCCCAATAACTTTCCAGACTAGATCTCTAACTCTTCTGATGCTCAAGTTATCATAACTCTACACGAAATATACTCCCCTGTGCAGCTGGGACCTCAGAGGCCCAGTGGTGGGTTGAATGCTAAAGATGTGCATTTCTTCCAGTGCTTGTTTATTCATCCCTTCACTCCATGGGTTGTACAGCCCGCAAAGCAGCGCTGTTAAGCTGGGGAAATTTGTACCTTTTCAGTATACACAGGCATCACCACACCAACATGGCAAGTTGGAGGTGAAAAGGACCTACTGCACACCTTCATTGGTGACCTGGGTAAGCAGGTGAGGATATGAGTGTGGATGCTTACATGGATCCGGGATAATGGAGTCAGTGTGGTCATGGAGCGGACAGACACACGCCCGGAGAGAAACCATGAAGTCAGAAGATCCTGATGCGCTGTCAGTAGCTCCACAACCTGATCCCTCCCTTCAGACTGACAGAGAAGCTAAAGCACTTTTAAATAATTTGCCCATACTCCAACAAAGGAAATATTTTAATTCCGTAGCTTTCAAGTCAATATAAAAATCTACACTAGTGGCCCAGTGATGCATCACAGTGATGGGCGAGTTGTGTTTTTCACAAGGAGTATTGGCTGGCTTTGTGTCTTCCCAGCAGAGCTAGGAGGTTGTATATTGTTAATGTGTACCTTGCGTTTTCCCACAGGCATCTAAATATACAGAGGAACTGCTGAGATGTTCCAAGAAGCCTTTTTTTCCACGCTCCTTTGTGTGGCTCTAGTTCCTCTCCAAGCCCAGTTTGATGGTGATCCTGGAGATGTCACTTCAACCTCCTGTGCAGGTATTAACCAGATTATTTGTGTGTCTCTCTCCTTTGTAGGCAGCAATTTCACCAAAAGCAATGGCCATGCTCAGTTGTAGAGCCTGCTCACAAGGAAATGGCAGTGGCTAATTCACCTCTCCTGCCCCTTTGCACTCCTGGGCAGTGCCCTGGGGTAGCAATCCGTCTGTAGGGAACACCCTCCTCCAACAAAACTTCCATTTCTGGGTATGCACTGGAGTGCAGGGAGGTAGAGGTTGGAAAGCTGAGGTCTGCCAGTGGTGCTTTCTCCTAGCTGATAGTAGTAAATACCAGTCAATCTCCAGAGTTCAGCTCTGTATCTGATGTCAGAGAATAGTCCGTTTTGACAACTTCACTGCTTTTCAGTTGGAATGAGGAGCAGGTGGTTTTTTGCGTCCAGCCTGACTTTTACAAAAAATGGCAAGATTTTCAAGATTGATTCAATAGCGAGCAGATCTTAGGATTTTGAATTCCTGGGTGCTGGAGAGTCATTGACTCAAACACAAATGTTACTGCTGGAGCTGATGAGACTTGTGCTCTTTCCAGTATCACATCTGGGTATGATCTTTGTGAAAATGTTTATAAATCAGAGAGCAACCAGCAGCCTGGCAGGCAGGGCATTCATTTAGTGCAGGAGAGCAAAAGTCACACCCTTGCTCTTCTTCGTTCAAACCTGGCACTTAGTCCTCAGTTTCCTCATTTCCTCCAACCCAGGAGGAATATGTCCTGATTAGTAAGAGCTGCAGCACCCTCACAGGAAGCCGAACCTCAAACCTCATGCTGTGGTTTGCTCTCTTCACCTCTCTGTGCTGTCCTCTAGACACGTCTTGGTCCAGGTTTCTAGGGGACAGCGGAGAGGGTGCAGTGGTGCATGAAGTGCTCTGACATGGTCTGAATAATTGTTTCCATGCAGAGAAGAGGAACTGCCCCATCAATGTGTACTTCATCATTGACACCTCGGAGAGTGTTGCTCTGCAGACTGTGCCTATCCAGAGCCTCGTGGATCAAATAAAGCAGTTCATCCCTGAGTTCATCAATAAGCTGGAGACTGAACTCTACCAGAACCAAGTCTACATCACTTGGCAGTTTGGTGGACTTCATTACTCAGATGTGGTGGAAATTTACAGTCCTTTAACGAGCAGCAAAGACATATACCTCCCCAGGCTATCTGCTATTAACTACCTTGGCCGGGGCACCTTCACGGACTGTGCTATCTCCAACATGACAGAGCAGATCCAGACCCAGATGGCCTCAGGTGTGAACTTTGCGATAGTCATCACTGATGGCCACGTCACTGGCAGCCCCTGCGGGGGGATGAAGATGCAGGCTGAGAGGGCACGAGACATGGGGATCAAGCTCTTTGCAGTGGCCCCCAGCAAGAACGTCTACGAGCATGGACTGCGGGAGATCGCCAACCTGCCACACGAGCTGTACCGCAACAACTACGCCATCACGCAGAAGGACACTCTGAACATCGACGTGGACACCATCGAGAGGATAATCCAAGTTATGGTATGGAGTGCCAGCTGAGGGTGCAGGGCGTACAAGGGAGTGGGACAAGAGAAGCAGCACGTGGTTGGGGGGGATGCTTTCTGAGCACCTCCGCATGGGGTTTTAGGAGGGTTCTAGAGAGCATCTCTAGCAGGGAAAAGCCTCCAATTTGTTTCTGTTCCTTTTCTATGTCCTTTCAGCACTTACCGGGCAAATGGAGTCTTGAGCATCTCTGATTTCTCTGGTTAGGTGCTTACCCAGGACTCCTTGGTTTGTGTCTCTGTTCCCCAGCATGTCTGCATATCTGGGCAGACTTCCACCCTAGTCCTGGCTCTTGCTCAAGGACAGGTCCGTACCCCAGCTGGCTCCCCATCCAGGGGCACATGGAAGAGTGTGCAGCACTGAGACGTGCTCACCATCAGCATGGTCTTTGAGGCCCCACCTGTGAGGCACTGTTAACTGAGGATTCTACTGAGAACATCTTTAAAGCCATGGAACCTTTACCACCTCCTCTCCCTTACTGTCACACACACCTCCAAGGGTGTGATGCTGCTTTTCTCTTGGGGCTGACCACTTTAACTGATTGTGTCCATCCTGTGTTCTCCTTTGCAGAAACATGAAGCCTACGGAGAGGTGAGTGAGCAGCATGCCATTGCCACGCAACATGGGCTTAAGTTGCCTCCTTTAGAGAAGACCAACTCATACCCTGAAGTAGCAGGCCAGATTTTGCAGCGAGATGCACTGGATGTGTCTCTTTCCACCTGTGGATTGGTGCAGAGCTGGGAATCCATCTCTGTACCTGGTGCTTACCATGACACATTGGACTCCTCACTTTCTGCCTCCCTCTCACCTGCAGTGTGTTCAGGTCTATTGACTAGACTCATTTTGTCACTTTGGAGGCATGTTTTGTAGGTGAAGCCCCTGCCCCGCTGGTATCACATAGGCAGGGGTTGGCATACACAGGGAGGCGTATGTAGAGCGACGCTCCAAAGGGCATGTGCGTACCCTGATGGCCCCAGAAGCACAAGCCCACCCCATCTCACCTGACCCTTAGCAGTCCTGTTCTTTCAGTTTGGGCCCAGAGACAAGACATAACGATTGTGCTTGTGGCAACTTTCTGCTTTTAATTTACGGGCGGCGTTTTTCTGCGTGCGTGTCGCTGCCTCGACGCTGCCCCGGCTGGAGCCACAGTAGACTTTAGCCCTGCGGTGGTGGGGAGAGGTGTGTGGGGAGCTGTGGTGCAGCGCCGAGCTGCCGGTGCCTGCTGGCTCAGCACATGAAGCAGCACGGGGATTACACGTGTCTCGTTTGTATTTCAGTGCTACAAGATGAGCTGCCTGGAGATTGCAGGTCCACCGGGTCCCAAGGGATACCGAGGGCAGAAGGTAAGTCGCCCAAACCTGTGGGAAGAGGATAATGCCCGTGCCTTGCCACAGACTCTGCAGGATGCCCTAGATCTCACCTCAGCTGCAGCAGCCTTCACAGGTGCAGCACCCAGATGGGAAATAACTCCTCAGCATCTGACTTGGCCCTGGGAGACTGCCACGCTGCAGTCAGTGGAGCACACAGCCAGCACCAGTGTCTCCTCGTGTCCATGTGAGGCCGATGCACTGGCAGCAGTGCAGACAGGCATCTGAGCATCAGCTCTGCTAGCCACAGCTGGCACCTTTGGCACCTGAAGACAACAGGAGCGAGGCAGCAGTTATCTCTGATTCTGCCGTCCTCAAGAGCAGAGCTCTCACACGTGCAGGGTGTCTCACTCTCCTGCCCCCACCTCTGTGTGCTTCCCTCCCCATACAGCCTTTCCCTTGCTTCCCCAGAATAAAGCAGGTCCCACTCCACCAGCACGCTGCCCCACGCTCTGAGGTCCCACTCCACCAGCACGCTGCCCCACGCTCTGCAGGAGCTGCCAAAGTGAGCCTCGTGCTCTGCTCCTAGCATCCTCATGCTCATGCCATTTTCTCACAGTCAGCACCAAGCCCAGGCTTACGTTGGGTGTTCTTTTTCCGTAGGGTGCAAAGGGGAACATGGGCGAGCCAGGCTCCCCCGGGCTGAAGGGACGACAGGTGAGTTATAGAAAGTCCACCACCACCACCGCAGCCAGCAGTGCTGTCCCTGCATCCGCTGGGGCCGCATCTCTGCTTCTTTCAAGCTAACTCTTGATGTCTTCTTCCCTTAAGGGTGACCCAGGTATTGAAGGTCCGATTGGATACCCTGGTCCCAAGGTAAGAATCCCATAGCCAGTGACTGAGCTCTTTGCATTCACTGATTTTTGGTAAAGCAGGGGGAGCTCTGTTTCTCCTGCCTGTTGCCCACAGGAGACCCCTCCTCTCCGCTGCTTCTGTACCTGCTGATCCCCAGGCACTAACACAGGGTTTTTCTTCTTTTTGTCTAGGGTGTCCCAGGGCTGAAAGGAGAGAAGGTGAGAAAGAAGAGACCGAATGGCATGTCTGTGCATTGAGATGGGATGGACACCTTTCTGTTGCAAAGAGGGAGATTTTAGCTGTAATGACGAGAATAGCAACCCTATTAATATGTAATTGTATTAATATGTAATTGGGGGGAAGGGGGATTTCCAGGGGCATTCCAAAAGCCTGTCTCCTCTTTCAGGCATTACTTTAGGTCTTGTGAAGTGGTGATGTTTTTACATTGCAAATGAGTGGGAGGTGATGTAGGCAGAGTGGATGACTCCTGTCCTCTTCTTCCCCCAGGGAGAGATTGGATCAGATGGACGGAGGGTAAGAAAGGACATTTTCTAACTTGCCTGTTGTTCCAGCTACCAACCCTTCAGTATGTGTAAACAGAGCACCAATCCCTCTTTTTTTTTCCCCTTGATCCCAGGGTGCTGCTGGCTTGGCAGGCAGGAACGGCACAGATGGACAGAAGGTAACACTACTTGGGAGCACCCTGTAAAGTCACTGCTGCTGTTTCATTTCTTTACCCACCCAAGTCTCCAAAGCTTATTTTGTTGCTCCCAGCCCCTCTGACTGAGGTTTCTATGAACTTATTGCACATTATTCTGCCTGTGCTGTGGAAATAAGTGAGCTAGCTGGAGGTGAATTAATTCAGGTCACAGAAGTGCTGTCCCTTCATCAGCAAGTTCTCTGCAGGAACTGTATGTGGAGCCCGCTCCGTGCTCCTGCTGCAGGAGGTGATGCAGCCAGAGCACTGGGTGTAGATATCTCATCTTGAGCGTTAGTGACCCCTACAGGACATGTACACAGAAAGTTTTGTGGAAATTTGAGTTTCAAGGCAGTTTGTCACAGAATCTGAAATTTCATCTCTAAGCTACTTCTTGTTCTTAATATTAGAGCCCTAACGCCAGGTTCAAGTACCTTGTAACAGCCCAAAGCCAAGTTAAAGTCCCTGAAATCCTCTATCCCCTCTATTGTGGTTGTAGAGGGCCTCAACCTCCCTTAGATCTGTATGCCGTGCAGATGTACCACAGCAGGATAGCCTAATCTGAGATGATTTCAAGCTGACTTTGTCCACTGGCCAGCACACATTGGTTTTCATAGAATCATAGATATTTTGGGTTGGAAGGGACCTTAAAGATCATCTACTTCCAACTCCCCTGCCATGGGCAGGAACATCTCCCACTAGACCAGGTTTTGCTCTTCACTTTCTCTTAAACCCAGCCAAGTACATGTGTGAGATAATACCAGTTCTTCTTCTCACTCCTAAAATGCCTGCTGAAGCTCTAAAACACAAAAGTCCTTCAGTCACTACTGCTCTGTAGCTGAGGCGAGTTGCCTAAGTGCTGCCAGCAGAGCAGGGTGCAGAGCGAGGCAGTCTGTGGTGTCTGTCAGGCAGCGTGGTTCCTGTGAACCTGAGCTGCTCTGATGAGAGATGCACAATGAGGACCAGCACAACCGTGGACATGAGTGACCACCAAATCCAGCCTCGAGGGATGTGTCCATTACCCAGGGCACATGTGCGGGGTGAGCATGCTTGAATTCCCACCAATCCTTGCTACGACTTGGGGCGTTTCGACTACTTTCTCCTCCTCCATTTGTCTCTGCACAGCACACTCCTGGTTAAGGAATACACTTGCTATTTATTCTTTAACTGATCACAGGTACAGTCAGTAGATGGTGTTAAAGATTAGTAACTGTTAACAGGAAAAGCTGTGTTTTCCCTTCAGACATTTACATCTTCTCTGTCGTCTTCTTTTGAATGGTATCTCTCTAGGGCAAGCTGGGGAGAATTGGACCACCAGGCTGCAAGGGAGACCCTGGTGACAAGGTAGGAATGCCTTACTCTTTCACTAGGCACATCAGATGTATTGTGCCAACTTTAGCTGCTGAACAAGTTGCACGTGCAGAGAGATATGGCCAATGAGAGAGGTTACTGGCCCAATTTCCAACCAATTGCATGATCTGATCCCAGGCCTGGGATCCCTGGAATGAGGAGCACAGTCTGAATTTTTTGTGCCTCCTTTCCATGGGCAAGGAAGCTGGGAACCCCCAGTGTCCCTCCCCTCCACATAGAGAGAAGGTGCTGTTCCTTGTATCAATGCTAGCAACAAGCAGAAAATATTTTAGTCTCCAGAGTAACTTTCTAAGCCAGATGATTTATTCTGCAGGGAAAGTGGATATTGTTGCCACTTTAAAATGTATGGTTCTTTGTTCTTTCCCTCCCTAGGGCCCTGATGGCTACCCAGGAGATGCAGGAGACCAAGGTGAAAGAGGAGATGAAGGCATAAAGGTACATGTCCTCTGAACAGTGAGCAGAATGTGGGCAGAGGCCACCAGTGGGGACAACTAAACACCATTGCTTGTATTTGCTCTTAAATCCTTTGCCACTCATGGAGCCCATGGGCTCTGTCTACCTAGGGTCTGAATCCCATCACCAGACACAGGAGCCAAGGGAAGAGCCTTGCTGGCCCTGCTCCTTGGGCTCCCCGTGGTGCACATCAGTGGTGCACAGCAGCATGCTCATAACACAGACAATGACCATTGCTTTTTGGTTGTTTCAGGGAGATCCTGGCCGACCTGGTCGTAGTGGACCCACAGGACCACCAGGAGAAAAAGGAAGCCCGGTAGGTTCATGCAGTATTCAGATGTCTCCAGCGTCTTATTAGGGTTTGTTCCACATGGCGTGGAGCTGGAGTGATATCAACTGCTGGTCATGGGGCAGCTGCAGCACAAAGATGACTGCTTACCTGGTGATTCTGCAAATTAGTGCACCAGCATGGAGAAAGCACAAGCCCCTGGGTGGTTGAGTGAGCTCTCCTGCCATGCGTGTCCCCACCAGTACAGTGGGAAATGTCATGTGGGCAACAGGAGATGGAACTATGCAACATCCCTGCAGCTACCCAGAGCAAAATGTCCAGAGCAGAGAAAAGCAGGCAACATAGACTTGAGAGGATTTGCCTTTCTAGCCGATCCATTGCACTACATCCTTCCTTCTCTTCCATCTTCTCCTTAGTAGAAAGATCCTGCTTGGCTGTAGTTTTCCCTGCCACAGTCTCATGACTTCCTCAGCGTTTGTGGCAATGCCAGTGTTTACAGACTGTTTTTATTCATGTGAATAAAATTTAATGATTAATTGCTCAGAAATCTAGTGCAGGCTTTACCCACTGCACTTGACCTTATAACCAAAGGGTGTTAATGGCCAGTTACTTCAGACATAGTGGAGGAGGCTGAAATAGCCCTCCATCTTTAGACAAGGCTCGACACATGCTGTAAGGAAGAGTTGACAAGCCTTTGGACTGGTTGATGGAAAAAAGGTGACACGGCATCACACTGCTCCGAGACTGGAGCCTGTGCATGTGGCTTTGACATGTAGGTGTGGTGGGTGTGTGGAAGAGTAAGCGTGTACTCTTACACACATCTGCTCAAGGGTGGGCTTGACACAGACAAGAGGTATGTGCGTGTGCACCTTGACCTCTCTTCTGACAAATTATATTTCTCTTTCTTCTCCAAGGGACTTCCAGGCAATCCTGGAGCTCAAGGGCTTGCTGGAACTAAGGGAAGAAGAGGTGAAATGGGAGCTCCTGGACCCAAAGGAGAACCTGTAAGTGTCTGAATAGCTCTCTGGACAGTAGGCACATCACGGGAGTCTGATGCAGGTTTATGGATGAGCTCTGAGAAACGGCCCCATTTAGCCTGCCTGCCCTGCCTTCTGCCTCCCAAAAGACAGACAGATGCTGATGTCCTTGTCTCCCCCATCTTCAAAGAGCAGTACTTCCATAGTCCTAAGCCTGATGTTAACTATTGCACCTTAGAGAAGCATCGTATATTCCCACATAACCACAGACTTGAGATCTGGTGGCTGTTACAGTATAGCTCTCTTACAAGGACAGTCATGTCATGACATCGATGTGCCATGCAGACCCAAGCTAATGTGATGGGGCACTGTAAAATTTGGGAAGTGGGTTGGAGATGATAGCAGAATACAGCAGCATGATTCCACTAGCACCAAGAGGCTAGATCCCAGCTGGCATGTGTCCTTGTGTAAGATCTGGTGGGGGAAGCAACATGGAATGGGCTGGAAGTAAAGCAACCTTCAGCCCTGAAGGAATGAATGACAAGTGCTTTTGGTCACTGTGGTGACCACCCCCTGAAAGCACATTCTGGCTGTGGCTTCCCAAAAGTCAAAGGCAAGATCCCAAGATCCTTCAAGCAGTGCCAACAAGGGTATCCCTGATACCCTACTGCCAAGCACATGCTTGCTAAGGGGGCAAGGAAACATTTGTTGGGCCAAGAGTGAGAGGGCAGGACCTTCAGGCATCACTGTTCAGGTAGCATCCATCTTTGCATCCCAGTTATGTGACTTTCTGTGTCTGCCAAGGGTCGACGTGGAGATCCAGGGACAAAAGGCAGCAAAGGCACTCCTGGGGCCAAAGGAGAAAGGGTAGGTAAAGCAACTATCCAAATCATTGCAAATGAGCCCAAGATGTGTGTGTGATGCCCTACTGCCCAGCCACAAAGTGTCCAGCACCAGAGCTGGGAATTGCAGATCCCAGTGGGCATGTGTACTCTGCTCCCGCTGCACCTGCTGCCTGCCCTGGTGACAGCAGGTACAGCCTCCTCTTCCAGGGCTTGATCCAGAGAGGGGGTGAAGGACGCCAGACCTCAACGCTGAGAGACATGTGCGGAAGGCACACTGCCCTGACACTGCGTTTCAAGTCAAGAAACAGCAGATTTGAAAACAGCATCATACCTCCTCACTTGAAGGATCACTGGCATGCACACAAACAGCATTGGAGCAATCCCTAACCAGGAATATCTTTCCCGTCCTCACAGGGAGATCCTGGTCCAGAAGGTCCTCGTGGCCTGCCTGGTGAGGTTGGAAGCAAAGGAGCAAGGGTAAGCATGGAGCAGGGGCTGGAGACAGCCAGGAGGGAGGGAGAGTGCTGCTGCCACCTGGGGAAGCTCACCCAGCTTTCCTCCTCATGCACACTTGCCTGTACCTTCCTCTGTAAATTCTTGCATCTTGCTTTGCTTTACAGGGAGACCAAGGACTGCCAGGACCTCGAGGCCCTTCAGGTGCTGTGGGAGAGCCAGGCAAGATAGTAAGTCATCCTGGGGCGTCTGTGGGACTGTGTCCTCCCTCTGCAGTGAGAGCTTGCTCTACTGACACAAGCTGGCTGCACTGTCCCTCCCAAGGGGAGCCTGCCTGTCCTTTTCTCAGGGAGGCTCAAAAATGAGCCCAAAGGATCCTGGCCAGCCCTTCCCGGGGCAAGGAGAAATTGCAGGACCCAGGAGTCCTTGCTTCTTCATCTCTCCCGGTCCCAGATGTTCCCATGACAACATGGAAGAGACCACCTTAGAGTGGGTCATGGGGCCAGGAAAGATGGGGTTCTCCGTGCACCCATTTGTCCTGAGTTCATGGTTAGTCCAACATCCCACTGTGGCAGTAGTGCCGTGACATCCATGTGGGTCCATGGGATGTGGGAGCCCAAGTGCTAAATCAGTCACTGTTACAGTAACCTCATTGGGAGGGGAGATGGTCTCACAATTTCATGTCAAGGGCTGGTTTCTCCAGCACGGTCCCCTGTGCGGCCGGGGAGCCACAGGGAAAATCCTCACCTGCTTCTTCCACTGTTCCCTACGCTATCCCACAGGGATCACGTGGGGACCCTGGTGACTTGGGCCCAAGAGGTGATGCTGGACCACCAGGACCAAAGGTAAAGTACCTGAATGCAACTCTGCATTTGAAAGGGTATTTTGCTATGCTTTTTCTTAATTATTAAAAAAAAAAAGGCAGTTCCCACTGCAGAAAATTGTGGGCCTCGGAAACAGAATGGCTCAAACCTGAGCCTCCCTATGGGACAGAGATGCTCTGGCCAAAGCAGCTCTGATTACATCCCTCACCCTGCACAGATTCGGGGATGTCCCTAGCATGTGACATCTCCAAGACCCTGCAAAGCCTTGCTCCACACAGCTGTTCCCAATGCTTCAGGGACAGCTGCAGAAGTCATGGCTCCTGGTGTTGTCTCACCCCAAGAGAAGAAGAAAACAGCTCTGACTGTCACTGGCATCGCCAGGTCAGAAAGGCCACTTTTGGTTTCTAATGGGTCTTTTTTTTTCTACTAAAGGGTGACAGAGGCAGACCTGGCTTTAGCTACCCTGGACCCAGAGGACCACAGGTATGTGTGCCTCATCCAGTGCAGCTGTATGTACTGTGAGGAAGCCTGTTTCAGTGGAGGTTACTCTTGGAGCTTAGCAACCTGGAAGAAGAGGGAAGGAGGATGAAAAATTATCAGGGTCACAAAAACATGGAGCCTGCAAAGGGGATGAGGGAATTGAACATCAGGACTGACCCTGGACACAGCTCCCTCAGCCTTGTCACTGAGGGACTCCAGCTTCAACAGTGGTGATGGGGAGGTGGCTGTGCCCACCACACCAACCATCAGCTTGAAGGTGTATCTGCTGCTCAGCGTTGTGCCCCTCGCTGCAAACTGTGGATGTACGCGTGCACAGTGCGGGGCTGGTACTGGTCAGGGGCTCACTTCTCCCTCCTCTCCCTTCACAGGGTGACAAGGGTGAGAAGGGGCAGCCAGGACCCAAGGTGAGTGTGTTTGTCTCTATCACCTGTTTTTTGTACTGACTGAAATTCTGAGCAGTTGTCGCCTGATCCTCTGGGTGCAAGGCCAAGGAGCCTGTCCTTCTGGCGGCTGCCCTGGCTGTTCCCTGCAGTGTATCTCCCAAGCCCATCTCCTTTTGAAACCATCTGAAATATGCTTTGCACAACTTCTTTATTCTTAGTTAATGCCTGTGTAAACACTGTTTATTTGCAGTGAGCTGCTGGTTTAGAGGATGCTCTCCCAGGCCAGGCAGGCATGTGTTTTTGATGAGCTCGTAGCAGTAGTGCCTCTGCCTGAGCACATCCAGATGTGCTCCATGCCAGATCTGTTTCTCCTTCCTTCGAGCAGGGAGGAAGAGGTGAGCTTGGACCAAAAGGAGTGCAAGGGACCAAAGGAGAAAAGGGAGAACCGGTAAGCAGACTCCCCATACTGCCCACAGGGTCAGTGTCCCCCTCCCACACCCCTGCCAGGTGTGCTGGTGACAGCACTGCCAGTTCTCTTGCCTGCCCTGTGTCCCCAGCCTCAGTTGTGGCAGACTGGTGACCAGGCTTAGCAGGGCTGTGCGTCGCAAGGGGGTCAGGGGGAGCCCTGAACACCAGTGGCTGCATTGCTAGCCTTGCTGGGGAAATACTTGACCCTTCTTCGCTTCTTTCCCAGGGTGATCCTGGACCAGGAGGTGAGCCTGGACCCCGTGGTGCAACTGGTGAACCAGGCCCTGAGGTACAGTACCATGCCACCATGTCTGGGCAGATGCTGCAGCTCCTTCTTCTCCTCACTACTTGTCCTCGATGCTCTAAAGCCCAGAGGACCCCGGTGGGTCTCCCTGCAGCAGGGCTTGCTGGAGGGGACACCAACTGTCAGATATGTACGCTGGCTCCCAGCAAGGCTTTCCTACCCTTCCTGTGGAAGGCCTCTGCAAAAAGCCATGTTTTTAATGGGTCTGACATCTACTTCTCAAAAAGAGAAATCATGGGAAAACTCTGCCTGAAATCCCTGTGCTCTTATTACAGGGGAACCCTGGCCCACCAGGAGATCCTGGCCTCACCGTAAGTAGCACTGCTCTGCAGCCCTCGGTGCTCTTTCTCTTGGGACAACTGTGGCTTTGCCATGCACAGCCTGAGAGTGAAGCAGGGCGTCACAGGTCCTGCCGCTGCCCACCAGAGGTGGCCTGTGGCTTCCCATGGGAGCCAAGGAAAGAGAAGCTAGCTAGGTGGGAAGGGAAGAGTGGACAGATGCTGTGTAAGGGGAGGGAGACATTCACCCTGCACCTTTTTGC
The DNA here is from genome assembly GCA_003697955.1 of Calidris pygmaea. NCBI lineage: Eukaryota > Metazoa > Chordata > Aves > Charadriiformes > Scolopacidae > Calidris > Calidris pygmaea. Next base: position 595,748 of record QJSC01011956.1, read on the forward strand.
TTGGCAGGACTGCGACGTGATGACCTACGTGCGAGAGACGTGCGGATGCTGTGGTGAGCAGACCATCACCTCTCCCCAGGGCAGGGGAGCAGCCACTTGAGAGACGGGGAAAGGGGGGTCACTAGAGGCCGCCTCCTTCTCCAGGGGCTCCCTTGAGGGAGCTCTGCCCCATGAACTGCCCTTCGCACTGAGCTACTGGCATGGTGGGCTCTTTGCCAACCTGCATAGTGCTGCACCCTGCAGAGGACAAACCGCAGGGAGTCCTTCCCTGCTAACCCCGGTCCAGCCTTCCACTGAGTGTGGTGGCACTGCAGGGGCAGCCCGGCTTACCTCCCAAAGTGTAGCTCTGCCATCACAGGAGCAGCGAGCTGTAATACAGAGTTGCATGGTCCAGATGATAGGATAGAGTGTACTACACAGCAAGATTAAAAAGTTTCTTTTGATATACATTGACAGAAAGATGCTTGTAAAATCCTCCCTGTGCTGACAGCTGCGGGCAGCACCATAAACACCGTGGATGCTTTATGTGACTGCTAACTGTCTCCATCTTCCCATAGATGGTCTCTTCTGCCCTGGTGGATTTTGTTCCCAACGTGATTGGCTTTTGTGTTTTCCTCCTTCTGTCCCTCTCCCCAGACTGTGAGAAGCGCTGCGGTGCCCTGGACATCATGTTCGTCATAGACAGCTCGGAGAGTATTGGCTACACCAACTTCACCCTGGAGAAAAATTTTGTGGTCAACGTGGTCAGCCGACTGGGCTCTATTGCCAAAGATCCCAAGTCACAGACAGGTCTGGATTCCGTGGGGATAGAATGGGGCATGGGGAAAAGAAACGGGTCTTGGGTCTCTCCAGGTTCCATGTTTGTCTGTAGCTGCCCTGGGCTGCGGTCCATCTGTCCAGCATTTTCCCAGCAGTTTCTGCTCTTCCCTTTCCCCTTCCCAGCTTTGTAGGACAGTCGGGCAGCTATTTGCAGAAAGGAAAGTTTTCTGACTTTCTCCACTTTTCACTGAGGATGCAAAGCCAGGCAATATGATGCTTCATTGGCAGGTGCCCGTGTTGGGGTGGTGCAGTACAGTCATGAGGGAACCTTTGAAGCCATCAAGCTTGATGATGAGCGCATTGATTCACTGTCAAGCTTCAAGGAAGCAGTGAAGCGCCTGGAGTGGATTGCTGGAGGCACCTGGACACCGTCTGCCCTTCAGTTTGCCTACAACAAGCTCATCAAGGAAAGCAGGCGAGAGAAAGCCCAAGTGTTTGCTGTGGTGATCACAGATGGGCGCTATGACCCCCGGGACGATGACAAGAACCTAGGCGCTCTTTGCGGTAGAGATGTGGTCGTCAACACCATTGGCATTGGAGACATGTTTGATCAGCCAGAACAGAGCGAGACTCTGGTCTCCATCGCCTGCAATGAACCCCAGCGAGTCCAGAAGATGAAACTCTTCTCAGATCTGGTGGCAGAGGAATTCATTGACAAGATGGAGGACGTGCTCTGCCCAGGTCTGTACAGAATCACAGGATGATATGGGGTTGTAAGGGACCTCTGTAGATCATACAGTCCAACCCCCTTAGTGGCAGGTCCAGCCAGAGCAGGTTGCACATGGACGTGTCCAGGCAGATTTTGAATATCTCCAGAGAAGGAGACTCCACCACCTCCCTGGGCAGCCTCTTCCAGGGCTCTGCCACCATCAAAGTAAAGAAGTTCCTCCTCATGTTTAGATGGAACGTCTTATGTTCAAGTCTGTGCCCATTTCCTCTTGTCCTGTCCCTGGACACCACTGAAAAAAGACTGGCCCCATCCTCTTGACACCCACCCTTTAAGTATTTATAGACGTTGATTACATCCTCCCCAGTCTTCTCCAGACTAAAAAGACCCAACTCCCTCAGCCTTTCCTCATAAGAGAGATGCTCCAGGCCCCTCATCATCTTGGTAGCCTTCTGCTGTGCCCTCTCCAGCAATTCCCTGTCCTTCTGGAAATGGGGAGCCCAGAACTGGACCCAGTGCTCCAGATGGGGCCTCCCCAGGGCAGAGTAGAGGGGCAGGATGACCTCCCTCCACCTGCTGGTCACACTCTTCCTAATGCCCCCCAGGATGCCATTGGCCTTCTTGGCCACAAGGGCCCATTGCTGGCTCATGGGCATCCTGTTGTCCAAAAGGACTCCCAGGTCTTTCTCCTCAGAGCTGCTCTCCAGCAGGTCAGCCCCCAACCTGTACTGGTCCGTGGGGTTATTTCTCCCCAGGTGCAGCAACCTGCACTTGCCTTTGTTGAATTTCATCAGGTTCCTCTTCGGCCAACTCTCCAGCCTGTCCAACCTTCTTCCACTTGAGCTTTTTCAGAAGCTCCCTGCTCAACCATGCAGGTCTCCTGCTTACTTTGCCTGATTTTTTGCTCTTAGGGGTGCCCCAATCATTTTTACCTGTACCTATCCTTGCACAGTTCTTACTGGAACTGGAGTTTGGAGTGGGAAAATACATGGTGCGTTGCAACCATTGCAGAGACACTGTGTCCCAGCAGGTTGGCCAGTAGCTCATAATCTGGGTCATTCATGGTGAGGGCTTTATGTACCCCTGGATAAACAGTGCTTCCTCAGATACAGGGCAGCCTTTTGGGACAGACCTTTGGAGTCCTTTCCCCTTGTAAGAGACCTTGCCCTGCCACCCTGTCTGTGCAAACCATGAAGGGTGATGACAGCACGTCACTCAGTTTTCTGTGTTTCTTTTCCTTCCAGATCCACAGATCGTCTGCCCTGAGCTGCCCTGTCAGACAGGTAAACATTACAAATAGCTTCATGCCATCTGTACAAAGTGGTAGGTCTGGGGGAGAGTGCACAAGGCTCAGGAGTGGGAAGGGGGCGTGCAACCCTGTTCATTCCATTTGAATGGCAGGAGTTTGGGAAATAGTGTTACTTTACATGAGGGGAGGCTCCAGGGTTTCATTTCCTGCTCTTTTTCTGTCTCTGTGAGTTCTCTGCACAGGTAGGTACGAGTGCACCATGTTAGTGAATCAGTATGGCTCAGCCCTGATGTTTCTCCCTGTTCCAGTTCCTGGAAGACACCAGGTTTTGACCTCTAAACTTGGCAATTAATTTCTCACTTGTTCCATGTCTCTATTATACATGAAGTCAAAATCCCCTTGCTAAACTCTCCCACCCATGTGGCCTTTGAAATGCAGAGCTCAACCTGCAGCCCTGGGCAGGATGCTCCTTGGGAGTGACAAGGGCAGAGCGAGGGGGTAGGGACCATTTGAAAATGGCACCATGGTGGGCCCAAAGCTTTGGCTTCTCTAACACTGGCTGTATTTAATTAGCAATTAACTAAGAGTGTTGGATTAAAGGAAAAAGTCTGTAAGGATCCTCTGGCATAAAGGAGATGGCTGCTGCTCGCTGCAGGAAGCTTTACTTGATGACATTTTGCTTGTTAAGGGCCAGATCTGCAACCTGAATTCATAGAGATCCTGTCTGTCTGAGTCTTTGTGCCCGTTTTAATACAGTAGATACACTATTTGCTGATATACACAAAGCTTGTAAGGGACACGGTGCTGCCAGTTCTTGCAGTTTTTATCTCTACTCTTGCCTTGAATGTTTTTGTGAAAGTCCCCAGCTTCAACTCAGGATTATACAGAATCTCAATTCTAATTTTCACAGAAGTCCCTTTGTTTCCATGCAAAGCAAAGGAAAACTGGTCCCAGGATGCTCAGAAATCTGAAGACAGAAAAGCTTTAATTATTGCTGACTAAAATCTCTTGCTGCTATTTTAAGTATTTGCACCTGGCCATGCAGAGAGCACAATTTCCAACCATGATGCTGAGCTATCCACACAGGCTCCTCTGCAGTGTCCTCTGAGGAGCTTTGCCCTGCGGATCCGTGCACAAGGAGATGACTTTGCCATGCCACGCTGGTGACTGGTCAGGTGTCTTCAAACGTTTTGGTCTTTGCAGCCTCCCCATGTCTGAGGAACACTGCAGGAGAGACTGACCCAAGCAGTGGTGCACTCATGTTCTCCTAGGCTTGGGCTATCAAAGCCCTCCAAAGCAAAGTGAAGTTGGTGGTCCTTTCCCTGTTATGCACTTGGGTGCTTCTCTTCCTGAAGCAAGGTGACAACAGTTCTCTGGTACCTGACAGTCCTGGGGACCAGAACAGAAATGGCCTGAGGAGGCATCTGAGGGGGTTCCCTCTTGGGCGAATCCCTCAAGCCATGCAATAGTCAGGCCAGGTTGAGAGCAGACCTACACCTGTGCCCCAGAGGACATGGGCGGTGGAGTGACATGGCTTGGTAGGTGTGGGCCTCCTATGAAAGTTCTAGTACACCCATCTCCGTATGGGCAAAAGTTGTCCTGGTGTGCAAGGGTCTGTGCTAGGCCCTGTAGATCAAGTTTCAAGTGATACCCAGGGATTCAGGGCCTTTTGGGCAAAGCGCCTTCTACCTGCCGCACTGGATGGTCCGTGACGCATTGCTCTCATCAATTTGCAATAATCACACTTCCCTCATAGCAAGGGACATGTTGGATGGGATGTGACGTAAGGCATGTGACACAGCTTGGGACTTCTCTGCTCAGTGCTCAGCTTCCTCTGGTTCTCCAAGAACATCTCAAGAGTTGGTGCCAATTTACATGCAAGCCCTTTGGATGGAGATGGAGCCCTTCACAGGGCCTCACTCACATGAGTGAGCTTCATGCACATCCACTGAGTGTCCAGTTGTAGACAAGCCAGACAGGTTCAGGACAGGGAGCCAGCCCTGTTCTTGGCCCCGTGGATGTCAGAGTTGCAGTCCTGGCACTTTAAAGAGCAAATCAATTGCTCATGCCAGGCGCCCCAGTTCCAGCCTGGATATTGTCGACAGAGCCCAGGGAGGGACAGGTATTATATACACTCTGGCTTCCTCCCTGCTGCCTTGCAGAGCCAGGCATGTCAGCACTTCGGGTTCATGTCTGCAGCTGAAGGTGTGTTGCCTCAGTGCTTTGCCTAAGGAAATCCGGGTTTTCCTGTTTTCAGGGCAGACCCTTGTCTCCCTGTAATGGCCCGTCAATTACTGCGGTGCTAACGGGATGCTGGGGTGGTAAACGCTGAGCAAACCTGAACTGACCACTTGCTTCAAGAGAAACCGCATGGCGCTCTGTCAGGCTCTTTCTAACCCATGCAAAAGGCTTTGCTTTGAACTTTGGGATGTTATTTGAATTTAAGTTTAGCACAGCCAGGTGGAGATGGAGGGTCTCAGGGGCCCAACTAGCCCAGATACCGTGCAGGAGCATCCCACATCCCAGGGCAGTGACTCTAGCCAAAGCCCAGGGGACTGAGTGCCAGGCAGGGAGTTCACATAATGCTGTCCCTTGGATGTCTTTCTGGCTGCACAGCATCATGCGTACAGTTTGTGTGCAGCAGAGTTCAAAGCTACATGATGGCTCAATCCCATAAGAAGAAAGAAGCTGGACCTTGTGTCCTTCTTCCTGAGTGCTGCTCTATCTCCGTGGTGCCTATGTGGGCACGTCCCTAAGTGGGAAGTGGGCAGTTAATGTTTCATGTCATTTTCTGAAGTCTCTTGATTGATGGGTGATTGATTTTGGTGCAAATCCTGTGGTTCCTCAGACATAAAAGTGACAGTCAGTTTTGAAACCGGGCTTTCATCTTTATTTCTCTATCCCTCATTGGCTCTGTTCTTCTCTGGTGCAGTGCACGTAGGAAAGCCAGGTAGCCTTCAGAGACACAGCCATTGCTAGCAAGCCCTGAAAATATTCTTTTGACGCTCACTTGCAGATGACAGGAACCCTGGGAACATAAACCCACTTATTTTCCGCCCCATGGAAGAGGGAGTCAACATAGATTTCCCCAGCACCATACATTCGATCGCCCAGTTCCTAAACTCCACGCGGGAAACCCAGGACCCCAGCACGTACACCCAGCTGGTGGCAACTTTGGCCTTTACCGCCGAAAAAGCCAAGTTTGCCACTGGAAATGAGCGGCAAGAGTGGATGGACTTGTTCATTGACACCTTCAAAATGGTGCACAGTGAGATTGTGGGGGACCCAGAAACCGTGCTAGGGCTTTGCTGACATCTCCATTAGAGATTGCATGAAGCAGGTGGAGGCAGAAGTTGAGCGGAGGTGGTAACCATCTTTCCTCGAGTGCCTGTTTGACAGAGGGGACAGGTACATTGGTAGATGCTTTTAGTTTAGGAGAAATACAGGCAGTGAAGCGGCTTGGTGGCGCTCAGTTGGGGATGTGACACAAGGGGCAGTCCTATCTGGCTTGGCTGGCTGATGATTATGGCGGCTTTCTCCAGTGATGTCAAGAGATGCTCTTGTTTTGCCCACTGCTTTTCTGCAGAGGAGCTGCGTTGCTTTGCTCTCTAAACCAGCCATACTGCTCTCCTCCAGCCCTCCAGCACTTCCACCCTGCTCTGGGAGGACAGCGTGTCCCAGTCCTCAGCCACACATGAGCACTAAGCTCCACCAGGGATACTGCCAGCACGCCTGTGGCTGAGGGCCTGAGCGAGCCCCTCATTTGCAGAGAGCCTAACAATGTGCTTTTCCCATGCTTTCCTACGTATGTGCTTGCTGGCCGCCTCTGCATCTTCTTGCTGGGTTACCGTGAGGGCTTTCTTCAGGTTCTGCAAACCATTTGTGTGGCAAGACTGGCAAAGCAAGGCGCATCTCCTCTCGCCGCAGCGCGTGTCGCTGTACAACCATTCAATGGGCAGTTGAGAATATTGAGGGGAAAGAGCAAACAGGACAAGAGAGGGGTCAACCCTGACTTTTGATCGAGAGCACCAAAACCTGAGGAGTGCTTCTCTTAGAAGCTGTATGAGCTCCCTCTGCCTTTTTCTCTGCTTCTATGTTTGTGTTTCTTCTGTCTTAATTAGGAACACTTTCCATTTCATATCCAAGAGGTAGACGCTATGTAGGACCAGGCAGTCCACAGTATAGTAAAAACTGTGCGAAACATTATGTGAGCTATTCAAAAGCAAGGATTTAAAATTGTAGTATAACCCGTTTAATCCATACTCAGGGCTAGTTTGGTTGAGAAAAGCTACAGACCCACCACTTGCACTGTGAGTACCCGCATTTAGACGAAGAGTGATATTTCCATGAACTCAGCTGCCCCTGGTTTTCTCAAGAAGTCAGGCAGATGACTGCCATTCCTGCCTCCACAATAACTACTGCCCTCTCAAGCTGTAATAAAAGAAAACAGCATTTCATGTGCAGACACAAGAGTAGAAGTGTTTACTGCCAGCAAGTGAATTTTTCAGCATCTCTAACTGACATGATATTTTTGCAATAAAGTATACTGAGCAAATGTTATATTTAATGGGCAGAAAGGATATGTACGGTCTTCAAAAATATGGTTGGGCTGTAATATTTCCAAGTGTGCAAAGTGGACCTGGTTGCCAAGCTCAGGCATAGGAAGTGGAACGTGGAACTTGCCCACTTGGAACTTCTTGAAGTGTTTTCAACATCTGGGGCTTGCCAGTCTAGGCTAGAAGCCACCTGGAGACAGTCACGCAGGGGAGGTGTTTGTGTCACTCAGCACATGATCAGGTCAGACACGCTGCACAAAAATAGGCTTCATCACCTTTTGCTCCCAGTCTGTAGGGACAGGGAACTCCTCTGTTGGCATACAGTGGGGGAAAAATTGTTCAGAGAGCTTTAAATGGTGTGCTTGGAGTTTTAGGTGTAGGCAAAAGTATGAGCATCTGCCGGTGCCCAAGTCCATATGCTAGCGTCTCATCATAATCTAAGTGTTCCAGGTAGTCTGTGCAAAGCCAACTCCCTACTCTCTTTTGATTTTTACCCCCAAAGTAGCATGTTACTAGCTTGCTGGGATGCGAGAAAGAAGACTCGGTATAGTTAAGCTGCTCCAGCTGTGATGCTAGAGGAAAAGCACCAAAGAAACACTGATCTTAAGAGAACATCTCAGAGCAGGAACGTCTTGCTGAACAAGACAAGGATTCAGCAAGACTTCAGCAAAGAGGGGTTAGACATCATCATGTAGTGGCTCTTTATTTCATTTCCTTTGGAAATATTTCCTGGCAAAGCACTGAAACACTGGAAACAAAGGTTTTTTACCTCTTGAAAACCTTCAGCTCACTATGGGGGAAAAAAAAAAAAAAAGGAGAGAGAAAATATCTCTTTGCCTGAGCAGTATTTGCACTGGCCCTAGTAAAACAGAGGCAAGTGGGTGTAGTGGTGTTTTGCTAAAATAATTCTGGCTAATCCCTCTGATAAAAGCAGAGGGTTTATGCTATATTTCATCATAGCAGCAGTTCCTTCAGTGAAGCTCTTGGGCAAACAGTCCTGCCTCCTCAGAGAGAGGGAGAGTGGGTGTGTGTGGGTGTGATGTGAAAGGGGTACCCCTAGAAAGGGCTGGGAGGTCAGTCCCCATCTCACTGTTGCTTTCATCTCCTCTGTCAACACTGTGAAACAATAGAGGAAATACAAGTTACCCAGGCTTTAGAAGAAGCAGGAACATGATGTGAATGGGTGGGGTTACTCTGATATGCATGTAAATATATGGGTTGCTAATGGCAGGAAAATCGATGGTATTTCTGCTTTTTGTGCTGTCTCTGTCCTCATCTGTGTCCTAGCACACAGTGTGCAGTATGGTGAGGATTTGTGCCTTGCTGTAAGCCGCATGAGAAGGACTGGTGCTCCAATTAGAAAAGCACAATGTGAGGATTTCAGTTGGCCTGATTTGTGGTGGTGCCTCTGAGAGCTCATCTCCCAGTTAAGGATGAGAATCTTGTTCCTTGCTACAGCAAAGGGCTCTTGGGTCCTCAGCCTCCCAGAAACAGGAATTAGGTGCCACTGAAGCATGACACTGAACAGGATAAACCCACGGTTTTGCTGCGCTGCCTGGCATGTGTTATGTTCTCATGGGATAACTCGTATGTAAAGGCATCTTATCACACATTTTGAAGGCAAGACTCTCCAGCTGTGAGGGCTGAGCTGCAAGCAGAGTGCCTCTGGGGAGTGCTCCTGCAGTAGAGGCTGCCTCAAGAGCCAAATGTGTGTTACGCTCTCACTGAAGCTCTACGGAGTGATGCTACTCTCAGCCACCGTCTGCTTAAGTAGGAGCTCCTAAGGCTTGCTTCAGGTCATGTGGGGGGCGGGTGGATCTTGCTTGTTGTGTCAAGAAACACGACTACACGTAGACAAGCATCAGGGGAGACAGACTGGTAACACTTCTGCGATGTGATATGCAGCCCCCAGTCCCACCCACTTCCTTCCACCTGCTTTTGGAGACCCCGATGTAGAGTTCAGACTAGATGGTTGCAAGGGGCATGCCTGCTTTCCTTTTCCCCTCCATGACCATGATGCAGGTGAGGACCAGGAGTGCAGGTACTGCCAAGGCAAAGTGTCCCTGTGCCTGCAGTGCCTGCACACTGGGAACTGCAGGACCGGTGTACCTTTAGACACCATTTCTCAAGGAAGGTCGGGCAGAGGTGAGTATGGACTTTTATTGTTTTAAAGGAGTGGAGTTTCACAGTTGAATTTTGAAATGTGGTACTCATGGGGGAAAAAGCATCGCTTGGAGATTGGTTTCTACTGCAGTTGGAACAGACATTGCAGAAGCCTGTTGCTCACAGTAAGGCAATGTAAAGTAAGCACCATTCAAAGCATGCCATTGTTGTAGATATGTTTCACAGCGTGGGCTAAGGAGAAATGCCAGTGTACATGGTCAGGGAACATGAAACAGAAACAACCACGGACTTTTGCAACGTCCAACGAGTTAGGTTAAACCACAAGTACCAGCAGAAGTTCCTACATCAGGTTTGACTGTTTTTTCATGAATGGAAGTGGTACCAAATAGTCTGCAAACTCAACAATATGCACCATCAGAGCTTCTGCTAGACTATCTTGTGCTGTTGGATGCTGTCTCTGTAGTCTCAAAAGTGTATGTATCTATTTTGCTAAAAATAGAACTTCGCTGTTTGCCAAATGTTGACTACACACATAGTACTAATCTACTAAACAGTGATCCATCTGTTGCTCAGCTCATACAAGAAATTATGCCATATTGAATCCAGGTGTAACAGCATTCAGCGCTGAGGAAGCACTTTGTCAAGTTGGATTTGCTCATAGTACAGAAATTCAACCTAATGTGATCCTCCTATCCCAAAAGTTACCCCTCATTGCCAGAAATGGATGCCCAAGATAGGCCTGCTCCACAATCTCCTATTCCTTGCCAGGTCATGCAGCACAACATGACATTGGCTCCAGGACTTCACCCTTTCAAGATTCAGTCTTAGACCCAAAGAATTGCTTGACAGTGATATGGCCGTTGCCCTGCTGCGAGCTGGGCAGCTGCAGCACGTGCATCACAAATCAATGCTGCTGTTGCAGCCATATTCCTGACTAGTGCTTTCAGCAGAGAAAGAAACTCAAAGAAGAAGAAAATTCAATAGTGCTTTATTGTAAGTGTTTCTCGGAGAAGCAAGTGCATGCAGAGGAACACCAAAGGCAGTACGTGTAACTGCTGCAAAGGAATGAAGTAATGGTCCCTAACTAACCACTGTCTCCAGAGGTTGCTATTTTCTTCTCCCTTTTTTTTCTGGGTTCATTCACTGTGAATATTCATATGCCCGCTTTGTGGACAGGTGCTGTTCTGACTGACTGCAGAACAATGTCCCACTGTGTTTCACTCAAATGTTGGTCTGTTATATATTACAAAAGCTGCTTTAGGTACAGGTGTGTCAACAAGGATAGTCTTGTTTTCCAACCATATGACCCAACCTTTATAAGCTCTTCAGGAATTAGTGATTGCTGATTAAACTAATCTGGGTGAAAGCTATAAAAACGGCTTTCATCCTGCAAATCTGTGTGTGAAGAAGTAACTCTGAAAGTAAACCACTCTCTAAAAGTAACTGAGAGGTTTGCAGACACAGCCTGCATTGATCTCTGCATGTTCCTGTTACAGGTAAGAGCTGGACATTGCTATAAGAAGGTGGATGTAATTCTGGGACGGAAATGCACAGACCTGTCTAAGCTCATGGATGCTTATGGAGGTCTGTCATAGGCCCCAGAATTAACATTCTTTAAGACCTAGTGACCAGGAGCTGAGAGAATCAGAAGCAAAGTGTCTACATAACCAGCTTCAAAGGCAGACTTTGGCAGCACAGTGGGGCCGGTCCTTCTTTGGGCAAAGATGCATAGAGGCAACTCTGGACCAAACTGCCCAAGGCAAGCTCCAGTTTTATTGTATAGGCTTTCTTATGCTCCCAACTCTTGTCTTCCTCTTTCTCCTACAGAGCTTGCAGTGGCACAGTGCACACAGCGCCCTGTTGACGTCGTCTTCTTGCTCGATGGCTCTGAAAGGATTGGAGAGCAGAATTTCCACAGGGCCCACCACTTTGTGGAGGAGGTGGCCCGACAGCTCACGCTGGCCAGGAGCAACAATGACAACATGAATGCCCGGATTGCGCTGCTGCAATACGGCAGTGAGAGAGACCAGGATGTGGTCTTCCCACTGACCTACAACCTGACGGAAATCTCCAATGCCCTGGCGCAGATCAAGTACCTGGACTCATCATCCAACATCGGGTCAGCCATCATACACGCCATCAACAACATCGTGCTCAGCCCGGGAGGTGGGCAGCGACTCGCCCGGCGCAATGCTGAGCTCTCCTTTGTCTTCATCACTGATGGCATCACAGGAAGCAAGAACCTCGAGGAGGCCATCAACTCCATGAAGAAGCAAGACGTCATGCCCACGGTAGTGGCTCTTGGGAGTGACGTAGACATGGATGTCCTGCTGAAGCTTGGCCTTGGAGACCAGGCAGCCATCTTCCGGGAGAAGGACTATGACAGCCTCTCCCAGCCCAGCTTCTTCGACAGGTTCATTAGGTGGATATGTTAAATGAAGGGAGTGCACATGTCCTCCTATCACCAGTATACACCCCCCTGATATTACCTGTTTCATTTTCTTCCCTCTATATGGTTGCTAGCAGCTGAGCTGGCCCAGAACAGCTGCCCTCTAGGTCCTCCTTTCTAGCCAAAATCCAGAGCTCTTTTTTGATTTTCATGATGAAAAGTTGTGTATCTTACATTTATGGTTGCTAATTAAAACCAGATCAAAGCAGGATACAGAGCCATACAACATACTTTTGTAAAGGTTTACACACACTAAGCCTTACAAACATACTGTAATCCTAGGAGGGCTTGTCAGAGAAGTGAGAAACCTTTCCAGTGTAGTAGGACAGATTATCATCTCTAATTTTCAAAAACTGTCAATATCCCTCAGCATCTTGTGAGGAGCTTTACAGTTGTGCCATCCCCCATTCTTTAGCAAACCTTTTCCAGATTGTTTCATCTTTTTAGTTCTCTCAGTACTTCTGACCTGAGAGAACCAAGCACATCACATGCTGCTTGAAACGGTCATCAACTTGGCTTTCATTTTGCATGGCCCTTGGTGGCTTGCTCCTATTTCTTAGGAGCAACGGGATGGTGAGAGGTTGTGCTGCCTTCTACAGTTGTCTGCAGATACTCCTTTTGGGCTTCTATCTATCCTAAATTTCGCAGATTATCTTTACGATTTTCATTTTCCTGTGGACCATCTCTCCCTTGCTTCCTTCTGCCATTCTCACCTTTATCAGAACCTGTTCATTTATTAGTGCACCCAAAATCCTGTCTGAGAGAGGCAGAATGCCTCAAAGCATCTCACAAAATACTGGGGAGCTGCTGGAGCTGCCTCCCTGTCATCCCAATGTGCTGAAAGCAACCATGGTGCTGCCTTCTCACCCGTATCTGCTGAGCAATGTCCAGATTTGAACTTGAATTGTGCTGTCTGCAAAAATAAAGAAATAAACTCTTTTCACCCTATCCTGGAAAAGCCTCTTTGTTCTGTAGTGCGTCTCTTTTTTTTATTACTTTAATTGAGCAGCTTATTCTCCTGGTGCTAAGCTGTTAACTCCAGATAACTTTGTATTCTGCCTCTCCTTGCAAATGCTGGAGCACAAGGCCAGGGGTCCCTGCAGCACAGGGGTCACAGGGCACTGCTGAGAACCTGAAGGACCGCAGGATGCTGATGGGGCCTCTCCATCTCTCCCCGCTGTCTCAAGCAGTCCCCTTGCAGACCTGTTCCTCTGCCCCCCGGCCCTGCACACGCACACCCCAATGCCCATCAGACTGTCATCTCTCAGCATGATAAAGACTATGTCTTCATTCCTCACCTGCTTCATGTTCCTCACCTGTTCATGGGTGAGGAGAGCAGAGTGCCACCGGTGCCTCTCTTTGAGGAGGGCTGTACCTTTCCCCACCATGAAGGTGCCGTTGCACCTGAGTCAGCCTCTACCCATGCTTTCTTCAGCCCCTCTTGGATCCAGGAGGTGTTGGCCTCAAGCCAGGACAGCAGGGCAGGGGAACCTTCCAAGGACAGGGGCATTTCTGTAAAGTCACATGTTTCCGCAAACCGGCAGATAAAACTTTCTAAGACTCAATTTATTAAGTTTCAGAAAGCAGGCATTCTTTATTGCGGTGCCGGGTGCACAGGGGATCGCTCCTCCTATTGTGCACACCCAATGCTGTCATCAAGCCAAATTTATACATAATGGGTATATATATTCACTGTAATTCCAAGAAAACATTAGCATATTCATTACATCTCCAATAATTCATTTACATATTATAATGAGCTTTGGGGCATGCATAGTCGTGCCTTCTGGTGATCCTCATTTTGAGTGAGGGTTGTTTCTTCCTCAATCTTCATCTTCTTCATCTGTCCTTTGGCTCACTTTTCATGTTGGCAAAACATTCTAACTGCTTAGTTGATCATTAAAACTAATATGATCTTCTGGCTACCACCTGTTTGTCAGACAATGTCCATATTTATTGCATCCTTGTCCTAGGCCACCATGTTCTCAAGGCCACATGCATCCCTTCTTGTCTTACTAAGTCCTTGAAACAATTTAGGATGGTTACTAAAATAGCTACATTTCTTCTCTGAAAGAACATTCCCTACAGTTTAACCATTTACGGAATACATGAAGTCTGCTTTAAGTACCACGCATCCACGGTGATGGAAGTGGGGTGTGGAGGAGAGGATGGGCAAACCTTGGGTGGCCCATGGGGGACCCCAGGGACAGGGTGCAGAGGAGCCAGCAGAATGGGTGCGGAGAAGGGCACAGCAGTGGGGAGCTGTGGCCACGTGTGCTGCATTGCCAGGGCCCTATTTTCCCTGCTTTGGAAAAGAGAGCTGTAGGCAAGCTTCGAGGGGCACGGGACAAAACACGACTGCATCCAGAGAGGAGCTGCAGGAGTGAAATCCCACTGCCCCAGCACACACACACACACGCACACACACAACCAGCTGTGCAACCAGGACAAACAAGGCTGCACTGGCAGTAAATCCGGGCGCGATGGGCTGCACCACCTCTTTGATTCCCTCTGCCACAGTGAGCTGCTTGTGTTTATACCTCTGGGTCCAGCAGCCAGTCACACTGGCTGGGAGCAAAGCCTTCTTGATAATGGGGCTGGGAAGGGTCCTCTTGAGCCATGACAACGGGCAAAACAAAAGTAAAACAGCAGCAAAAGCAGCTCTGTGTTAAAATCGTGGTGAAATCCCTGCCAGGCTTTTCACCTTTCCTAGCGAGCACACCACAGTCCCATGGCCATGGCTCAGGGGCTTCAGACAGAGAGATCACTACTTTTTCCTATTAATTGTTACCCTCGCATGGAGAATGGCACCCCATACATCTCAGCAAGGGGAAAGTTATGGCATTCCTCAGCCAGCCCCTCTGCTGCAGCTGGGAAAGGTCATGCAAAATATAAGGACTTCTGTGGATAGTGGTATCCACATTAGCAGACAGCATCATTGCACAGGAAAAACCACACGGACACCAGCAGACTGCAAATCAGCACGTGATATTCCCCATGCTGCTACCTGCAGCCCCAGGGGTGACTTTCAGTGGTCTCTCCTGAAAGACAGAGGATGAAGCTGCTGCCCATCACCCCATAGCGATTCCAGGTCAAAGAATTTACAAGCTAAAAGCAAGAAAATCACTCAGTAGGCAAAACACCGCTCTAAGAGGAAGGGGAAAGGAGCAGAGCAACATGTAGTTGGTTCCCAAGGGGTGTTCAGCTTCATGTTTCATTGCTTCACTGTGGTGCAAGTGGGAGATGTCCTCTTCAGTCAGAGTCAGAACTGCTGCTTGAGCTGCTTGAGCTGCTGGAGTGCTGGAGGAGATAAAACAACTTTAGGGTAGCATGCAAACAATCATCTTTCACACCATTTCTGATAGTTGTTAGCGATCCTGCGGTGGGTGCCCATTCCCAGTGCCCATCTAGGTCCAGGTTGAGCATGCAGCAGTGGTGGCTGCAGACCCACCTCTCCCCAGGTGTCTTTGCATGCTAGCAAAAGGGATGCCCTCAGGTTTGCATGCTGGCTGGATTCCAAGGCAATTAGTTAATCACAGAATCATGGAATTGTTGGAGTTGGAAGGGACCTCTAGAGACCATCTAGTCCAGCTCCCCTGCCAAAGCAGGGCTGCCCAGAGCACATCACTCAGGACGGCATCCAGGCGGGGCTTGAAGATCTCCAGAGAAGGGGACTCCTGCCCCTGGGCAGCCTCTGCCAGGGCACTGACACCCTCACCCCAAAGAAGTTCCTCCTCACATTGGAGTGGAACTTCCCATGTTCCAGCTTGTGCCCATTGCCCCTCGTCCTGTCACTGGGAACCACTGAAAAGAGTCGGCTCCATCCTCCCTCAACCCACCCTTTAGATCCTTGTAAACGTAGATAAGGTCTCCCCTCAGCCTTCTCTTCTCCAGGCCAAAGAGTCCCATCTCTCTCAGCCTTTCCTCACAAAGGAGGTGCTCTAATCCCTTAACCATTTTTGTTGCCCTGTTAATGGGAAGGCCGCAGGGGCCATGCAGAGGATGAGCCTGGGTGTCAGCTGGGGGTCAGCACAACACCACTGGCCTCAGGCACCAAACCCCAGCCAGGGCACCTCGAGCTGAAGAGAAAACGGCTACTAATAGCATCAGCGCAATGTTTATTGCAATGCTGTTACAAACCACATCTTAGAGTTTGGTGCCATTACTTTTCTGCGTGGAGAATACAATTACGGGCATATTGTGGGAGGGCTAGTTTGTTTATTATTATTTTACAAGGCTGTTCAGGCCAATTAAGGAAACTTCAGAAGGGTTCTGCTCTCTGCAGGGACAAACATCATAGCAGGTCACTTTCAGAGCTGTTACACAGTGAGAGGAGCTGATGGTTTGCTTTGTTTGGAAAATGCTTCTACTGGGAGCATTTAAATGGTGGAACTGGGATTTTGTTTAGCAGTCCCTCCCTCAGACCTGCTCCAGATGGTGCCCATCCTTGGAATGGCATTTTCTGCAGCATCTACTCTGGCACAGAGAATTACTTTTCCTTTTTGGGGGGTTTTGTTTGTTTGGGGTTTTTTTTGTTTTTTAAGGGGGAACTGAACTGCTCCTCTGCTGCAGGACACTGAGAAAATGTCCCTTACAGAGGCATGACTTGCTTTCCAGTGAGCAGGACAAAGTCCTGGGATTTAATACACTGCGTGGTGGACCCTGAGCTATATAACTGTTTCAAACGGCTTCAAGGAATTTCATGAATCATATTTCAAAACACTGGCTTGAAATGACTCATGCTTGCCTATTTATTAACCAAACAGGAGTCTCCACATCTGAAAAAAAAGGTGTCAACAGCCTGCTCCAGCCGCCACAGGGTAGAAGATGGGAGCTCCAGCTGCCCGGGCTGGGTGCTCTGGTATGTGTTAGGGGGGCCAAAGGATCTCAGCAGAGATTCAGAAGGGTCCGCTGCCACCTCACTCTTACCTTGCCTCCATGGTGCTTGGAGTGCTTCTTCTTGTGCTTCTCCTTGTGCTTCTTATGGTGCTTCTTCTGGCAGCCAGGGGGGCACGGTGAGCACCCTGGCATTCCCGGTGGTCCTGGATGGGGGTGCCCATGGGGATGATGCCCGTGTGGGGGATGCCCATGGGGGTGCTGCCCTGGTGGGTAGTGGCCAGGTGGAGAAGGGCCACAGGGATAGCCACCTGGGGGTGCTGGGGGACAGGCTCCTGGGGCGCCAGGTGGCACTGCAGGGTACCCGGGGAAGGGACCTGCTGGGGTACCAGGACAAGGGTATCCTGGAGGGGCAGGCGGGCAAATTTGCAGTTGTGGTGGTGGAACCCCTCCAGGCGCACCTAGGAAGAAGAGGGTGGCTATTAGCAAGCAGACCTGGGCTCTCCCTGGACAGGCAATGCAGGAAACTGGTGCACCCTTGCACCCAAAGGACCCCCCCCAGTCTACCTCTCTCCTCACAGATGATGCCCCACTCCCCTTCGGTACACAGGTAATCAATCCCTCAGGGTGCCCGTGGCAATTGCGTGGAATTCCTCTCCGAGCCCCAATGCCTGTGTGGTACCCACAGCCCTGCCCGGCCTCACAGCCCCTCACCTGGGTTAGCGTTCCACATCCTCCACGGTCACCAAGCTGCAAGGGAAGGACAGGCACCGTCAGCGTTCCCTCACGGCACCTCCTGTCATGGGGAGGTCATCGCCCTGCCAGCAGCCAGGACCGGCTCCTCTGCCCCACGTATCTGCCCCGTACAGAAACTGCATTCACTTCTCAAGGAGTACTGTCCCCCTGCAGACCCCAACAGCTGCCTCGTCCCTTCAAGTGACAGTGCCAATCCTGAGAGCGACTGCCCCCACCTCTGGGCACACCCAAAGCCCGGGCATGTGGTTCCCATCATTAATGGAAATAATAAACCAACTCAGGCCAGGGCTGGGTGCCCAGCCCATGTCCTTGCGGACCACAAGGGGCTGGGGACACCATATCTTGGTGCAGCACCAGCCATGGTGCCCACACTCCCACCACCCCTGTGCTCCCCGGCTGCCCTGCGCCCTCCCAGGCACTGCTGCCTCGGGCAGCCCCTTTCACTCACCGAACCTGCCAAAAAGCTCCCAGCAGAGGCGACGCTGGCAGCACCCTTTGGAGGCACTGCTACCAGCTGATCTCCGTCCTCCACACGGCTCTCCCAGGGTGGCCGGCACCCGATAAATACCAGGACCCTGCCCTAGCAAGGAGGGGTGCAGCGGGCAGGGGTGACGCTGCACCACTCCCTGCACCACGGCCGTCACCATGGGCACGCAGGTAACGTTAGCACACCACTCCCAGCTGGGACAAAGGTCCCACAGGGCTGATAAAAACAGGGACTGGAAGGGTTTCGCCTCCCAGCGTCAGGTGGTGGGGTGAGTCAGGTGTCCCCGCCATGAACCCTGGCTCTGTGCTCCCAGCGTGGCCACAGTGCCCGGGGGGAGGGGGGCAGCACAGAGGGGCCACCTGCCCGCAGACACTGCTGTGGGACAGCGGAGCTTGGGGTCCAGCTGATGTGACACTGCTCAGATGTGGTGTGCGGATGGAGGAGGCGATATCTGCCATCATCAGACCCAGTCAACAGAGACGGGAGGCAGGACTGGATGCTCCAATGGTCAGGTCTTCCTCACGGGGCGTCTATGAGGAGGGGGCAGAGCTCCTCCTTCCCGTCCCCATCTCCCCGTTAACACCCTTGTTGGTGCCCCACGTTTGGCAACACTCTCTTCCCAGGCCAGCAAGCAATGGAACAGGCTGGTCTCATGATGTACCATCAAAAAGACACCTTGCAGAAAGGGACTGCACCAGGTCTTGTCCCAGCCCTTCAGAGAGAGAGGTGTCTCAGCGGGAGGAGGGGGAGGGTGGGATGGGTAGTGGGCACAAAAACACACAGGAGCATGTGGGGTCAGGAGATGCCCACACACAGGGATGTCCTCCCAGGTAGCACCACCACGTCCCTGCTGTTCCCTCCGTTGGGAGCCTTGTAGCCCCGGGCACTGCTAGCCCAGCTGGCTCCTACCCCAGGAATGAAGACTGGGGTCCAAGCCCCAGACAATAAAAATCACTGTTGGCCAAGGAAAGGCCAGCAGGAGACATGTTGCTGAGATCTGCCTGAGTGGAGCAGCTCTCCCAAGGCAGATACCGAAGGAGCCCAGGCAGGGATGAATGTGTTTTCCAGCTGTATTTGCCACTGCAGCACCCCCAGCAGCACCCCCAGTCCATCCCCAAACCCTTCTCAGGGTGCCCGCTTCTCCAGCAGTGCCAGCACGAGTGCTGAGCCTTGCTTCGCCTCTTCCAGCAGCCCAGAGACCTTCTGTGACATCTGCATGGGAAGGGAGAAGGTGCATCATTCACCACTTGACAGGACAGAATAGCTGTCCACTGTCTACCCCATGCATCCTGGTGGTGGCAAAGGGAGGGGGTACCTGGGCGTAAGGGGTCCCAAGGGCTTCATCTCCATCTCTGTCCCACCTCACCCCCACCACCAGGGTCAAGGCACATGCACAGCCCCTGCTTACCGCAAGCTTGAACTTCTCATCCGTTATGTCTTTGAGGTTGATCATGACATTGAAGTAAGCTCCGAACACAGCTGCTTCCAACATTTTGGCTCCTACCTAGAAAAAGAGGCTTGTGAGAAGCTCTCCTGCTGACCCAGAGCACTCGCATACAGTCCTGCAGCATAGGGACCTGCCCTGCTGCAGGACTCCCACCCTCTGTGACCCAGCAGCACGCAACACTTTCCAACATGGTATTTTCAGGATGTGGCTCTGGCAGTGGGAAGCATTCATGGCCTTGCCGCACAGGTGGGAAAACTCAGGCAAGGGCTGGTGGAGGTCAACTCTCCTGCAAGGGTTGCAAGCTGCCAAGAAGTTAGTGGGTGGAAACCACTGGCACTGGCTGTGAAGTGCTGCTTGAGAGATGCAACCTGGAGGTCAGGACAGGATGGAAGACTGTGCAGGGAAAAGTGGTGAGCCTGTCTGCCTCCAAAGCCCCAAGCCCAGGACCATACCTGGATGTCAGATTTGCAGGCCAGGTTGCAGTGGCGTGCCAGCTCCTTGAGAGGAGGCCAGAGCCCGCTCACCTTCTCTGCCAGGGCACAGGGCACCCTCACAGCTGTCTTCAGCCCCTGTTGCATGGCAGCTGTGCGTCTGGGAGGGGGGACAGCCCCAGAGTGAGCACTGGGTGGCTGTGCTCCCCTGGTTCTGCAAGTCCCCACCAGACCAGCTCACCTCTCCCGCTCTTCAGGGGTGCTTTTTGGCAGTTTCATAGCTTCCTGCAGGCAAAGAAAAGCAGATTTTTGCTTGCTGTTTGCTCCAAGACTTCGTGTGTCTTGCATCAGGGGGCCAAGGCAGACCTGATAGCTCCCATGCTCTTGAAAACCTCCTTTAGGTGATGATGTCCCTTTCCCTGGCCCTGGCTTGTGCCAAGGTCACTGCCCTGTTCCTAAAGGCACTGGGGCGATGTGATGCTGCCCCCTCTCCCATCTGGAAAGTCCCTCGTGTCCCTGTGGGATGTCTGCTGCTGGTGGAAGCTCACCATGTAGCTGCTGAAGGCACGAGAGTCAGCATCCACCATCGCCACAAGCTCGTCCATGCCCTGGTGGAAGGGGGGGATCAGCTTCCTCATGATGGGGTCCAGATCCTCAAACTGCCGCTTTCCATAGCTCATCAGCCCCACCATGCAGCCCAGCGCCGCTCCCTGCAAGGACACGGTGGTAAGTCCTCCAGCAGCATACACACTATTGCCGTGTTGGCTTGGCACACCCAAGAGGACCCTCCAGGCAGGTAGGGACCTCATCCTGGTGTAGGGCACATACCAGGGCGCCTGCGGCTGCAGACACGGAGCCTCCTCCTGGCGCTGCTGACCTCCCACCAACTGCTCGCACGAAGGCGCCCAGCGGCTTGGCCACCAGCCCCCTGTCCTGCTCTCCTGCCTGCACCAGGTACCTGTGGCACAGAGGCCCTGTGGGTCAGAGCACCCCCCAGGTGCAGGGACACCCACCAACACCACCCGGTCTCTTCTTACCCGGCACTGCCCTCTCCAACAGGTTTTAGTCCACCCCTTGGCTCTGCGGGTGGCTGAGAAGGAGACTAGCCCCCAGAACCCAGCAGGAAGGTCAGGGAGAGGATACAGAGCCCCATGGGGACAGAAAGTCAGCTGGGGAGTACATGTGCTGGTGGTATTGGGGGTTGCTCTGCATTAGACGGGGTGGGCTTGTGCAAACAGCATTTGGTGAGACAGAAACACCTGCAGCCGTGTCCCCAGAGGGGACAACAAGGACTTGAAGTACATGTCCTGATTTCCCCTTGGCACGGGTGGATTTCCTTTCCTGTACCCCCACAGACATGCACTTCACACCAGGTGCTGCACCACAGCATCTCTCCTTGGAGAGCAGCGTGTGAGCCAGAGGCAGCGAAATTTGGGCTGGAGTTAGGGTGAAGGATTTAACATGCTCAAGTACATGCTCAAGTTTGGCCATGGAACCTGCTCCTGCTGTCTGCCTGAGCCACCCCACATTCACAAACATCAGCATTTGGGAGCAGGGACCGCCCTGTGCCTGCACAACACCCGACAGAGATGTCCCTGGGTGTGAAGAGGAGTTGGGTGCAGGTGCCAGTCCCAAAACAAGCTGAGCGCAAGAGGCAGGCAGCAGGATCCCCACATCTGGGCAGGGATGGGCACCGTGATGAGAAGCAGGATGGGGGTCCCTACTCGATGATGCGCTCCTGGGGGTGAAACGGAGACAGGGAGTCCAGGCCCAGCCGGCTGACCACCTGCAAGGAGAAGCACCATCACGATAAGTCCCGTTGCATCTTCATTCCCTGCTGTTAATCAACCATGGGTAATCCATCCCTAGGACAGCGTTGCTCAGGACACCACCCAGGGAGAGGATAGCTGGCGTCACCAGCCTGTCCCACCCCAGACTTAGAGGTGGCATGTGGCTGCCTGCAAATGACTGGAAACCACACCAATAAATAATTAACTTGCTCTTATCTAGCACGCTCCCCATAGGGTGGAAAAGTCCCTCCCTCCTACAGCTGAAAGGCACAGCCTGTCTCCTTATTTCCAGTTTACACTGGTCCTGGGGCAGTTTCTCATAACGCCACACACTGTCCTTGAGCTCTGGGGAGGTCTCCTTGCCCTCCTGGCCCCCATGCAGGCAAGCTGGGCAGCTGCTGCCCACGCTCTGTCCTCACAGGATGGGCTCTCTGCTGCTTGAGCATCTCAGTGTCCTCAGGACAATAAAGCAACTTGCCCCATTTGCTGTGCCCTCACAGCTTGCCAGGCACCATTCTTGGACACAAGTGTCATGCCTGGGGGCTGCTGTGGCCCCAAATCTCTGCTCAGTGCCACTTTGGGAGGCTGGGGGATTGGGAGGGTGTCTCTCTCATGATCCCACCCTTGGCTTGGTACTAGGAGGAGCCACATTACCAGTCTGATCTTCTGTTCCTCCTCCAGGATGAAGAGTTTTTCCTTCTTTATGTAAAACTCAGCTGCGTCCAGCATGGCCTTCTTGGGGACAAGCCCCACCAGCTGGGACCCCACCACAGGGAGGTTCAGTGCCTGCAAAGGACATCAGAAACATGAGTTTCCCCAGAGCCACCTGCTCTGGTGGTGTTACCACCCCAGCCTGGGTATTCTCATTCCCTCCCAGGACCTGGGAAGCTCATGGAAAAACCTCCCAGTAGAGGACCTGGGAGCTAGCAGGAAGTTGCTGAGCTTTTAGTGGTTTTGTGCCATTCAGCACTTTGCCCAGCTCGGCTGAGCTGAGCATGAGATAAAGCAGAGGCTGACCTGGAGATGGGAAGAAAAACTTGGAGGGAGACATTCTCTGCAAAGCCCCCATTGAAACAAGTGTGGTGTGCGGCACCATGCCACCCACCTCTGCGTCTCGGCAGACCTCCTCGTAGACAACGTGGAGCGGCGTGGTCTCAAAGTCCAGCAGGTTCGTCGAAACCTGGGCTATATTCTCTTCCTCCAAATACCAGCCGATGCCCTGCACCCTCTTCAAGCGCCCAGGCTGCCAAGAACTGCCACAGTCAAGGCATGGCCCGGGAGGCATGGGAGCAAGCAGGTCTGCTTCCAGCGTGCCACCGGCATGGGGGTACCTGGTCAGTGCCGCGACCCTGCTCGCGGATGTTGAGGGCAATGCGGTGAGCCAGCTCCTTGGTGCACAGCAGGTTGATGTTGTACGCGATAAGGAAGGTCCGGGCACCTGTCACTGTGGCCCCCCACTGAGGGACGAAGGTTGGGGGCCCAAAATCGGGAGCCCACTCTGGTTTTGCAAGCTGGGGAAGAGGGAGGAGAGTGCGTGGGCTGGCACTGCCAAGCAGCGTGAGCCACCCTCCCAAGGACAGAGTGTCCTCCCCAGCTGGCACCTGCCATGGCCACCAGCAGCACCCAAAGTGTTTCACCAGCTCCTCTTGGTGTGAGGGGACTATGCCAGCCCCCAGCCCCCTCCCCGAAGCCAGGGAGGTGCAGCTCAGCTCTGCCCACCGGGCACTGTCAGACTCACCTTCTCCGGCAGCGCCTCGTACTCTCCGGCGCGGATGTTGGGCAGAGCCTTCCTGCTCTCCTGCCGCGCCGCCTCTCCGTACAGGTAAACTGCAGGACAGAGCCAAGGCTGAGCACCGCCAGGCTGGTGGCACAGCATCTTTAGTGGGGTCCGGTTTTGCCCATTTGGGAGCAAACCTCATTTTCCCCTTTGTTAAGTTTTTGCAAAAGGCGTGCAGTTTCTTCACAGCTGGAAGCATGTGGGGTGGGACAGGATGGGCAGAGGTTTCTGGCCCCCACTCACCAGGCACCCCCAGCTCCGCCGCCAAGCGTTGCCCAAAGACTTGGGCACAGTTGACACACTCCTCCATGCTGACGTTCATCACTGGCACAAAAGGGCAGACGTCCAGGGCCCCCATGCGAGGGTGTTCACCTGGGGACAGGGCAGATATGAGGATGGGAGCTGGGACAAGCAAGCAGACAAAGAGGGAGGACAGCCCTTTCCCAGCCTCTTTTGCAGACTGAGCACTGCCGCTGTGAGGAAAATTGTGTTTGTGGCAGTAACGTCTACTCCACGGGAGGATGAGCAAGGGCTGTGCACGGTCCCAGCACCATCCATCCATCCCAGCAGTGCCGCTTGCTGTAGGTGCAGTAACGTGCTGTGCTTGGCTGTCAGCAGATGATTTCAGCCCCAGCCATGCCAGGTGCGCCTGGAGTCAACCACGCACCACAGCCAAGGGAATGTTCTGCACCAGGTTGGCTCCTGTGCCACCCCTGAGCTCACCTGTGTGTCGGCTCATGTCGATGAGCTGCCCAGCCACGCGGGCTGCGCTCAGTGCCCCTTCGACAACAGCCTGGGGAGAGCCCACAAAGGTGTAGACGGTGCGGTTGGTGGAGGAGCCGGCATCCACGTCCAGCAGCACGCAGCCCGGCGTCTGGGAGATGGCTTGCCCCAGTGCATCGATCACCTGCCAGACAGCAGAAGGGGGCAAGGCAGCTGAGCCAGAAAGACCCCCCACCTTCGCAAGGTGGGGTAATGCCTTTTCTCAGCTCTCCCCCTTTCTACTGGCACTGGCGTTGGGGATGAGACCACAATCATGTGTGGGTGTGGGTGCAGCCCTGGGCAGCAGAGGATGCAGGATCCAGAGGAGTGAACATCCCACTCCTATCCAGGGAGTCTGGGACATGCCTGGCTCCCAGCAAGCCCCAGACCCACCATGGTGGTGGACAGCTGCCTGGCTGCTGCTGCACATCAGAGAGCACCATCAAAATTGCTATTCCTGATGATACCATCTCTGCCAGCTTCAAAATAGATTTGGCTCTGTAAAGTTTGTTCCCTGGGGGAAGCAGTGATTTTACTGCAATTTTAAGTTTGCTGAACTCCCTCAGCCCAAGCAGGGCCAAAGTTCAGCCTAGGGCTGATATCCATTAACCTGGACAGTGAGTTTTGGCACAACTGCAAGCGATATTTCTCTAGGGGGGTATGCCACTACTGCTACAGCAACCTGCAGGCAGTGGGGAGGAGTGGGTCCGAGCCCCCGCTTCTCACCAAGGTAGCGAAAGGGAGCAGGGGCTGCCTTTGGGCATTTTCAGCATCAGTCAGGCAGGGAAAGGTGCGCAGCACGTCAAAGGAGGCAGGGCAGAGTCTGGCAGCAGGTGCCACCTGCATGGCCCCTCTGCCAGGGCAGCCCAGCCACATGCAGCCCAGCATCTCCCACCCCTCAGCACCTCCTCGCGCTCCCTCACCTCTTTGTTATTCCCCTCTGAGAAGTTAGGGACACACTCCACCAGCTTGGCCATTGTCTCAGAGTCTGCCTGCACCCCACGGCCCCGTGCTCAGCTCCTCGCACTCTGTGGGTTTGCCTGCCCCTTCCTGTCCCACTGCGGAGCAAAAGCCTCCCAGCACCCAACCCGTTACCGCTTCCCTGTGCTGGGGTTTCTCATTAACTGCATCGATCTGTGGTCAGGAGACAGAAAAGGTCTTGGATAAACAAAGTGCTACTGGCCCCTCTGCATCTGGAGCAGCTTTGGGCACAAGGGCACTGCATGCTCACCAGGGCCAGCCTACAATACTAATTACCCAAAAGAGCCAATTAATTGCTAGGAGAAAGTGGTGCCGATGAAGAAAAGCATCTGTTGTGCCCAGCACCATGTCATGGCTACTGGATGGGACAGCCTGGTCCTGCTCAGGGCACAAAAACAAGCCCACCAGCACTCCATGATGATGGGGGGGTAGGTGCTCTCCAGGACCCCCAGCATGGGCACCAGGCAGCAGGTAAAAATCTCTCTCTGTGAGCAGGATTTGAGCCCGTGCAGGGAAACCCTATTGGATTTTAAGTCCAACATCTTCACCCCTCAGCCATCACAGTCCCAACCCTTGGTACCCAGGGGGTACACCTGCACCCCCACACAGGATATCCCCTGTTTCACTCTAGGTGCCCTACTTTCCTGGAAAGTGGGAAACTCTCTGGGGAAAGTGGGAAACCCCAGAGCATTTCTAGGGGGTTTGGGGGGCTCTGCCAGCCTGGCAGCTGGCAGCTGGTGGGGGGCGGTCCGGGGAGGCAGAAGCAGGAGGTGCTGGGGGTTGAACGTAGGGCCTCTGACATGCAAATCAAGTGCCCTCCCACTGAGCTGCATCCCCTTGAAATAGCCTCTGACCAGGCTTTCTCATCACTCCCAGAAAATGCCAGTCGCTGTTTCCTTCCCCAGCCCCGCAGAGCTGCTGACGTTGGCGGTCAAGGGTTTGTAGGCACTGGGTGTCCCTCAGGTGCCAGTGGGCTGGCAAGGGGGCTGGGACTGGGGGGACGGCTGTGGGCAAACTGGGAACGTGTTTTTCTGCACTCCCCGGCAGAGGTGCCCACCGGGACGAGGTGGGAGCACGGTTCTGCTCTGCTGTGCCCCACTGCCCCTTCCCCACTCAGGAAGCCCTGGCCATGGCTGAGCCATGTCTCTTTGCCCACGGGGCAGGGGCAGCACCTCTCCCCTGGCAGTGGCAGGACCACCCCAGCAGTGGGGACACGGCTGAGTTGTTGAGTCTGCCCGTCCACCCTGTGCCAGACCAAGTTGCCCCATCCCTGCAGCGGCTGTGCCCAGCAGTGGATGGCCAAAAGTAAGGCTTGTCCAGGAGTAGAGCCTGGGACCTTGCATACCCTAAGCACAAATCATACCCCCAGACCAACAAGCCATGATGTGCAGCAGCTCGGGCACCCCCAGCCTGTGCCAGGCCCCCAGGAGCTGCTTTTCAGGAATGATGCCTGCTGCCAAGCCCTGGGGACCAGAGCAGGGCTGAGGGGGGGTGCGGGCATGGGGACTGGGTGTGCCCAGGCAGTCACACAGCCTGGCTTGTTGGTCTAGGGCTATGACCCTTGCTTAGGGTGTGAGAGGTTAGCGCTTCAGTTCCCCAATGGGATCTCCTCTTGGACACCCACCATGGGTGGAGACGAGACACAGACGGGGTGACATCCTCAGCAGGCAGCTCTGCCCAGGACGGCAGTGCAGGGTCGGGGCATGGGGATGGCCCTGTCCTCACTCTGAGACAGCTACAGGTAGCCCCTCACCCAGGCTCTTCATGCAGAAAATCATGCTCCTACTCTGCCCCAGGTGCATTTTCCCTGTCCTGGACCATTGGCAGACTGGGGCACCCAAGAGACACCCAGCACCTGCAAAGCACTGGACCCAAAGTTCAGCAGCTCCAGTGGACTGGGGAAGGAAACAGCTACTGGAATTTTCTTGGAGCAGTGGGAGAGCCAGATCAGAGTGGAACATCAGCTTTGGGGGTTACCCCATGGAGGACAAAGGGCCGGGGTGATGCTGCAAAGCACCGGCCATTTCAACCACTGCAAGGGCCAGGGAGGTGGTTCTGGGGAGGAAAACCCCTAGCGATGGTGGGAATACTGGGCATGTTCATGCTGGGCACCAACATCCTGCATTCACCTCCAGCTGCTGACTTCATGGACCAGAGACAACAAGAGGTCACCCAGCACCCAGCGTGTACAGAGGATAGCACACAGCCTCAGCTGTCCCCTCAAACCCCCAAAAGTGTGTGGGTGGCAGAGGCTGGGGGTGAAATGGCTGGCAGCACCCTGGCTCCTTGATCTGGGGGTGTGAGTCTCGCTTCGGGTGTGAGAGGCCCCAGGTTCCTGGATGAGCTCTCCCTTTGGGCAGCCACTTTCACCAGCAACGCATTGGATCATGGTGTATCCAGGGCACAACAAGGGCTGTGGTGTCCAGGACATTGGGTTATGTGCCTGATCCTGGTGGAACACGTCCCCATGGGCAGGATGGACCTCCAAGAGCAAGGTGCTGCCAGGTGTGTGGGCAGGGAGGCAGAGGAAGGCAGATGGAGGAAGGGGTGGGAAAGGCCATTTGGAGACAGCACTGCCCATGGCGTAGCAGAGCGGGTACTGCCAGCAGCCTGTGCCCTGAGGGTCTGTTTCTGGGGTCAGGGCCCTGGGGGCAGCACAGGGTGCCCCACTGGGCAGTGGGGCAGCAGTGGGGGGTGAGGGGAGTTGGCCAGGCCCCCACCCCTACCCAGGTATGGGGGATGTAGCTCAGTGGGAGAGCGCTTGCTTTGCATGTAAGAGGCCCTGGGTTCAACCCCCAGCATCTCCATGTTCTTTTGCCTCCCCTGACACCCTCCCTGCCAGCTGCGGGGCTGACAGAGCCCCCCAAACCCTCTAGAAATGCTCTGGGACTGGCTGTGGGCATGGCTGGCCTGGGGGTCCTTCCTGGCACCTGCAGACTGTGAGGAAATGCCTACTCCCCTGCCTAGAGCAACAAGCCAGACCGTGGAGCTGACACCCAGCACAGCCTCTGTCCCTGCCCCAGCTCTGTCTGCCCGGCCAGCACAGGTACAAGGGAGAGCACTGAGTTCCCCACACGTAGAGATGCTGATGCTGGGGGGTTGGATACCTCCCCGGTGGAGGTCCACCCTTGGCAGCTGGCATGGCTGGCCTGGGGACACTTGGGGGACATCATTTCCCTTCCCCATGGGCCTCAGGGTCTCTCCTGGGGTGCAGGTGGGTGGAAGTTGGGTCGCGGTTGTCCAAAAGGAGGGCTCGTCCGGGAGTTGAACCCGGGACCTCTCGCACCCTAAGCGAGAATCATACCCCTAGACCAACGAGCCATGGCCACCACGGGTCTGCTGCCCAGCTCCTCTCCCAGCCGGCCCCATGGCCCCAGGTACCATACAGGCCAATCTGGTGCACGCTGCAGGTGGCAGCTGCCCCAGCGCCCTCTGGTGGCCCTTCTCCCTCCCTTCTGCTCCCCAGCCATCGGCTCCCTCATCGCCCCCAGGGAGGAGGCACAGGGTGATGTGAGGGAGTCCCCAGAAAGTGGCATTGGGGGCTCTGGGGTCCCTGGACAGCACTGTCCCCCCAGTATCCCGATGCCTGGCATGGGCTGCACTTTGCAGCTCATTGCTCCAGGAGGACGATTCTTGCTTGGGTTATGATTCTTGCTGAGAGTACGCAAGGTCCCGGGCTCTACTCCTGGATGAGGCCTCCTTTTGGGCATCCACCACTGGGCACAGTCCCTGCAGGGCCAGGGCACGGACAGGGCAACAATGTCCAGCAACAGCTCAGCCGCCCGTCCTCTGCTGGGGTGGTCCTGCTGCTGCCAGGACTGAGGTGCTGACCCCATGGACGGCTCAGCCATGGCCAGGGCTCAGCCTTTCCTGGATGGGGAAGGGGCTGTCAGGGCAGCGCCACTCTGCTGACAACCCATCCACTGCCCAGCCCTGGTGCTGGAGGGAGATCAGCTTTGGGGATATCACCTGCAGCAAGAAAGGGGATGTTTCATAGAATCATAGAATGGTTAGGGTTGGAAGGGACCTCAAAGATCATCTAGTTCCAACCCCCCTGCCATGGGCAGGGACACCTCCCACTAGATCAGGTTGCTCAAGGCAGGTTTCCAGGGAGGAAAAAAAGCTGGAGATGCTGGGGATTGAACCCAGGGCCTCTTACATGCGAAGCAAGCGCTCTCCCACTGAGCTACATCCCCTACCCGGGGAACCAGCTGGGTTGGGTGTCCTCTCTGTGGCAGTAGAGCAGCAGACTCCAAGCTTGCCAGAACCAGTGTCAGCTGAAAGAGAAACCCTCTGGCTGCACCATGTGGTGCAGCTTGCAGGCAGCTGGCAATGCCAGGGCTGACCCGCCTCCACTGGGTCTGAAGAACAGCAGGAACACAGTCCCCAAAGGAGGGTTTGTCCCCAAGGGAGGGTTTATCCCAAAAGGAGGGCTCATCTGGGAGCTGAGCCAGAGACCTCTCACACCCAAAGCAAGAATCATACCCCAGACCAACAGACCACAGTGCTGCACCTCTTTTGAACGCCCCCAGCCCTGCTGCCCTTGCTCTGCCCACAGGCAGCCCCAACACTTTTCTGGGGGGCTCTGCCAGCCCCACAGACAGCAAGGAGAGGGGTATGGGGAGGCAAGAGTTGGAGGTGCTGGGGGATGAACACAGGACCTCTTAGATGCAAAGCAAGCACTCTCCTGCTCAGCTGCTTCCCCCTACACCACTGAGAACTTGGTCCTGGCTCTCAATGGGCCATCCTGCCCATGGGGATGTCCCCAGCCAGGACATGGTACTGCTGCCCTCACCATGCCCTTGTCACATGTGCTGCTGCCAGGGAAGATCGGGTTCAAAACGGAAGGCTTGCTGAGGAGTTGAACCCAAGTCCTTACACACATAAAGCAAGAATCATACCCTTACACCAGCAAGCTGTGGCAAAACCATTTTCCCTGCCCTTGGCCCTTGTTCTTCAGCACCTTTTGTGCTGGGCTGAAGGAGCTCTGGGGTGCTCCTATCTCCCATCACTAGTTCTCAGAGACTTGGTGTAGGTGAACCTGCACCAGCAGCACACAGCAGACATTGAAAAAGAGTGCTGGTAGTGGGCAACTCCCTATTAAAGGGCACCGAGAATTAAGAGGACTATAAAGCCCCGGGAGTACAAGTGAAAAAAAAATTAGTGCCCAAGTCATCTTCTCCTCCCTTTTACCAGCCAGAGGAAGGTAGCCAGGAACGGGCATATAATGCATACCAACTCTTGGCTACGTGGCTTGTGCCCTCATGAGGGTTTTGGTTTTTATGATAATTGGACATTCTTTGCTGATTATGGCCTGTTAGAGAGGGATGGGATCCACCTGTCTAGAAGGTGCAAGGGAATCTTTGACAGCAGGCTGACACACCAGAAGGCTGTGCTGCCATTCAACAAGACCTAGACAGGCTAGAAGTTGGGCAGTGAGGAACCTAATGAAATTCAACAAGGGTAAGTGTAGGATCCTGCCCCTGTGGAGATATAACCCCATCCACCGGTACAGGTTAGGAGCTGACCTGCTGGAAAGCAGCTTTGTGGAGAGAGACCTTGGAGTTCTGGTGGACAACAAGTTGACCATGAGGCAGCAATGTGCCCTTGTGGCCAAGAAGGCCAATGGTCTCCTGGGGGTGCATTAAAAAGAGTGTGGCCAGCAGGTCAAGGGAGGTCATCCTCCCCCTCTACTCTGCCCTGGTGAGGCCATATCAGGAGTACTGTGTCCAGTTCTGGGCCCCTCAGTTCAAGAAGGACTGGGAACTGCTGGAAAGGATCCAGAGGAGGGCTACGAAGATGATCAAGGACATGGAGCACCTCTCTGATGAGGAAAGGCTGGGTCTGTTTAGCCTGGAGAGCAGAAGACTGGGAGGGAACCTCATCAATGCTTATAAATATCTAAAGGGTGGGTGTCAAGAAGATGGGATCAGGGTCTTCTCAGTGGTGCCTGACGACAGGACAAGGGGCAAAAGGCACAAGCTTGGAACATGGGAAGTGCCATCTGAACATGAGGAAAAACTTCGTCACTTTGAGGGTGGCAGAGCCCTGGAAGAGGCTGCCCAGGGAGGTGGTGAAGTCTCCTTCTCTGGAGACATTCAAAACCCGCCGGGATGCATTCCTATGTGACCTGCTCTGGGTGGACCTGCTTTGGCAGGGGGGTTGGACCAGATGATCTTTGAAGGTCCCTTCCCACCTCTACAATTCTGTGTTCTGTGATTCTGTAGTTTCACGTGGTCCCAGACCTAATGATCTCCCTCTCCACTGCCCCATGGTGCCAGTGTGGCTTTGGGACAAGAGACAGGAGCTGTGAGTGCTGGGTTACTGGGAAATACACCCAACCATTCCCTTTTTCTAGCCCCCAGGTGCTGCCAACCTTGGGGATCAGTAGGGTTCAGGTGCTGGAGCTCCCACAGGTGCCTTGGGGGACAGGACTGGGAGGATGGCTCTGGGACAGACCAGGGACACAGTTCTGAGGGTAGGGCTACCTGTAGCTGTGTGGAGGTGGAAAGCCAAGCTGCTGTGATAGCCCCAACTGGTGGGGATCCACGCAGAACAGCCGCAGAGGGAGCAGGGCGAAGAGCTGGTTTTCAGACAGCCCACCCACATCGAGCCTCTGATGCTGATTATATCCCATTGCAGCCTGTGCCAGAGCAAGGCTTCACTCCCTGAGGCACATCCAAACCATGGGGTTTCCATGAGCTGATCCAGGGGAAACAGGAGGAAGGATCTGCCACAGGCAGCACAGGCAAGACTGGCTCCTCTCCCTTGCCCTGAAAATCACGAAGGTGTGGGGAGGAGCGGGCATGATTTCCAAGTCACATAACACCCTACAGCTGCCCTGCTCCTTCATCCCCATATGTTCAGTCCTAACAACAGTCACCTTATGCAGCAACAACCAGATGACCCTTCTTCTCTTTGGGAAACATGCAGACACCTGATTCTCGGTAAACATGGATTAACAGCCCTGGAATATTTAATTCAGCAATTCTTGAGTTTGAAACTCAAATCCCAAACTATTTCATTCCCAGGACCTTGTAAACCATCGGGATTTGGGCTCATCCTTATCTCTCCCCGAGAGCTGCCCGCCCCAGGGGGAAAAGTTCAGAGGAGAAAGGGGTGTAGGACAGCCAGGAGCAGTGTCTGGTGATAATTTGGGCTGGGGTGAGGTATGGTGCTGGTGGAGCCAACAGGGCTGCAGGCTCGCCAAGATACAAGACTTGTGAGCTCCAGTCCCACGGGTAGTACCAGGGGGGCCACACCAGGATGCCAGTGCATTTTGATTTGCGTGCTTTTTCCCTGGTGACTCACACATGTGGGTGGCTTGTTATTTTCCTACTTCATGGGATTCCCAGCCCTGGGGAAGAACCAGAGCCCTTGCCGGAGCCATTGCCTGTCTGGCTCCCCAGGCTGGAGCAGAGCCCTTGCGTGGCCAGGAGGGTGCCCCGAGAAAGCATGGTGAGCCTCTGCCCTGCAGTTGGTCCATGGGTGCCTGGGGTGGGATGTCCTTTCAGTAGTGTCCTCTCCTTCCTCTTATCTCAGCTGTGCAACCACTTTCTCTCCCCTTCCTAAAGCCTAAGAGCAGGTGTCCACTCTGCTTTTGTGGGAAATCATGTTGCAAGGCTTTGGTGGGTGAGGAAGGAGATTTTTACAGGCAAAAAATTACCATCTCAGTCTGCCATGCCTGCAGGCTCCAACTCCACGGACTCAGTCTCTCCAACTGTCTGGCTCCAGTATATGTGTTGCCAAGTGCTCTGGCCAGGAGTCCTTGCCCCAGTGAGGAGGACATGGGATGCTGCCCACAGAGGCCAGCTTGCCCTCCTCGCATTGACCTCAACTTCGCGTCCAGGCGCTGGGGTAGGATATGCCTTTCACAACCCAGCAAAGGCACTGGCAGTGGATCTGTCTCCTTATCCTGTCCCACTGCTGTGAGTCATCAGGATTTTTATCTTCTCATCTGGATGTGCAGAGAGGCCACAGACTGATGAGATGAGATCTTGCTGACCCAGCAATCATCCAGCCACCACCAGTCCCCTCCATCCCAATCACTAGCCCCATGCTGCCCAGGGCTTCCACTCCTGACAGTCCCAGTCACTTGCTGTTCACATCAATCTTCTGTTTTCCATGGCAACTCTCTATGCTTCTCCACTTGTTCCAACTCAAACCATGACTTCACTCTCCTCCCCACCTCAACCATTCCTGAGGTGGTAAGCCATACACCATCAGAGATGCTCACTGGCTGCTTCTGTTGGCTTCCCCAAGTACATAAATGCAAAGAAACCTGAGAAAGACTTTGCCACATGTGGAGGTGCAGGCTGGAGTGTCCCCATAGTTACACACATCCCAAAGAGGAGATAAATACCTGTATGGATATGACCCTGCAATGGGGATCTGCCACTATCACCTTTCCTGGTGTGCTTCAGCTGCTCCCTGCTGAGCTGGTGTAATTAATGCACTGTAATTTTTGCTGGTGCAGCTGGGTTCACCAAAGCAAGGGATAAAAGAAAGAAAATGAAGGGAGACAGGGGTCTGCAGGAAGCTGCAGGAGGAGGATGCTGAGTGACAGCAGGGAGAAGGTTTCCTCCAAGAACATGAGCGGGTGAGGGAAGGTGGGAGGTGAGGAGAAGTGGTGAAACTCAATGGATGCAGGCATGGCCAATTGGGTTGCATTTGGGCTAAGCTCCTGGTTTTTCCTAGAAATGCTTCTGCTGCTGCTGCTGTTGAAAGCTGTAAGTAGGCAATGCTGGGACCAAACCCCAGGACTCAGCTCTTTCCCTCCTTGTGTATCCTTCCACCCACTAAGCATTATTTTTCATCTCAGTCTTGGTATGTAGATCCCTGTTCCTCACTAGAGCCTTTGGCTGCCCTGTCTTTGCAGAAACCTATCTTTTAGGTCCTGATCAGCAGGTCTGTGGGGTCCTGCCCTGGGCAAGCACTGGCTGGGGGGTTTACGTGGCAGCATGAATTCAGGGCGGCTCTTGAGCTGGGAGCCAAGACAGCATGGCTCCCAGACGGGAGTAACAGCACCCGTGGGAGACATTGTGCCGGGTCCCTTGGGACAGAGATCCCTGCAGGGCACCAAAGGCCTCACTTTCCTGACTCTGCACTAAGGTATCACAATTTTTAAGTCAAATCAAGGATCTGTGTGGATTTTAGTCTCATTTGAGACACTGGCTCTTCAGAAAAAATATCTGTACAAGAGTCATTCAGTGAAGAGCCACATGAGAACGTCATTATTCTGCCTCCCTGCTCCATCCTGGACTGTCCTATGCAGCACACTGGTGGAAGAGAGTTGTACAAGACCCAGATGCCTCCAGCTTTCTTACAAAACTTTTGCTGGAGAGCCAATGTTTTCCTTATTGCAGCGTTAAAGAGAATTTTGCATCCCATCACTGCAGACAATTTCTGGAGCTGAGATAAAAATATCTGAGCAGTCCTTGGAAGAGGGATGTGAAACCACATCTCTCTTCTCGCAGTTCTCTGACTGATGAGGAATTGCCACACAAATTTTCCCCAAATTAGGAGTGCCTCTGTGAAGATCTCCCAAGCAATAAAACCAGTTGAGCTTGGTCAAAGGCTTTTGAAGACCAACATGCTTTCAAGCTCAGCATAATCCCTCATTATAAACACTCATAAGCTTTATGCAAATTGGCATGTTACCAAAATGCTTAAGGTACGAAAGAAGATTTAAACAATACCCATGGAGGACTTAGTTGCACTGTTATTCCTCCTTCCGTCAGCTGAAAAGGTTCTGCTTGCCCATATATGGCATCTTAAGAAGATGCTTTATTCAATGCCTGGCATCTTTTCCCAGAGGCACCTGCGTGCTCTCCCTGTAAAACAATTATTCTCTACTGTGTTCAATTAAAGTCTTGGGTCTCAGACTTTGGGAAAAGCTCAGTATGGAGCTCATTGTGCTGTGGCTGGGGCCAGGCGTAGGGTTGTCTTTGTCTTCCTCTAAGTGACCAGCTCATGGGCACAGGACCTGCAGGTCTCTCCACTCAGCAGTAGACTGAAGTTCCCTGCTGAGCTCCAGACCAGCTGTTGCTCTCACCCCTGTATCTGCGGCACATAGGGAAATTATAGTTTCTTCTTCATGTCTTTATTATTATGTTTATACATCTTTCCTGATGGCATTACCACAGGTCTGCGTGTCCATCACGCTTGGCATCTGTCAAAAATGTTAGGATGCCTCTTCCCATAACACTTCTGATCAATCGGCACTCAGTTACTGGTCTCAGCAGATCTGGGCTTCTGAATGTCTGTGTGTCGGAGGAAGGCTGGGTAACACTGCACTGTGTCACGTTGCAGTCACCCCTCTTTCTCTGACAGGGCCGGGGATGGTACCGTGGGCATGGACTGCTGGAAAAGGTGCACCCATATCCGGGGTGGGATGCCAGCCCCCGAGCTGTCATGCTAACAGTGGGACAGGGGTGTGTTCAGGTCACGTTATTCACAGGGCTCACTTGAAGCAAACGTTGCAGTGGCGCCTGCATGGGCGCCTGCAGCAGCACAGAGCAAAACACTTCTGTTGTTTCATTAAGAGATACAGCTAGATGCAGACACTTCACGCACCTCACTGGCATTTGGGGTATCTGGGTTTGAATCATTACATATTTATTTGTATAAGGCCTCTTTTTCCACATGCTGTTGCAAAAAGCAAGAGTGAAGAGCCCAATGGTTGAGGTCTGGTTTTGCCCTGGTATAACTAAGGAATTTTTTGCTCTTCATCGTCACCCATAAAACACTGGGTGAGTTGGAAGCAGGTTGACCATCTAAAGGGCCATCTCCCAGGAAGCCCACTTCTGCCTTTTTTCACTGACCCCACATCCATCCTCCTTGGTTCACCCCCAAAAATTGCTGCAAAATGCAGGGTAAATGCCTTTTCGAAATGTCAAACCTTTGTGTTTCCATCTCCTCCAGTGGGAAGTCCTCCCTAAGCAGGTACTTGCTATGGGGCAGCAGGAGAGGGTGCCAGGCTGATAAAATTGCCTGTGGGCTGGTCACAGCAAAATACACACTTACTTCAGCTCAGTGAGGAGCCGAACAGGAAAAATTCCCATTTCAGACGAAAAAAAGAAACTCCTCCCTGTAGCAACAAGTTGCCTCCAGAGCAGGTTACCCCTGCAGACCAGAGGCACAAGGAACACCAGAAGACTTGGGCTATGATGTAGCATAACTTTAATGAGGAGAAGGAGAATAAACCAGTTCAGAGAATGAGAAGTGCATTTCCAGTGCTTGGTAAAGAAACGGACATACCCCACTCCAGGACAAGACAATCCCTACAAGGTTTTCCTCTGCCCCACCACCCCGTGACTATCACCTTCTATCTACAGCCCACTATAAGCACTTTTTGCCCAGCCTGTAGTAAATGTTGTGTAGCACCGCAGGGTGTGACCCCTACGTGGAAATAAGGGCTTAGAGAGAAAAAGGCATACAGAGGCATGGTCTTGAGTGACAAGCTCACATGGTTCCCTTACGGCTGGGGGGGCTGAGGGTGCCCCTACAGCTGGGAAACCCACGGGCTTTTCCTTCATCCTCTTCCCCAGCCTGGGTCCTGTGCTTTGTTTTTCTTTCCTGAGGCAGCTGCTCTGCTGGCATCACTGGGAAGAGGTGACCGCTGGGGACACCCCTACAGCCTGCTACCCAAGCACAGCAGTCCCACCTTCCCCAGCCCCCGGGGACCACCAGAGGCCATGGGGACCCCACAGCACCGGAGGTAGCTCCCAACCGACGCCGATGCCGTGGACCCCACCGTCGTGTTTTGCGGGTAGGAGCTGAGGATGGGCCCGGGCAGGGTGACCACGACAGTGGGGGGCTGGATGACAGCAGTGGAGTCCCCGCAGCGGCGGAAGCAAGGCTGGTTGCAGCTGGTGGCCAGTGGCCGGGGACCACAGGAGGAGGGCAGGCACAGATCGTAGCAGGACATCACTCAGCGAGGAAGTACACCTGAAAGCCAGAGCCAGGGTGTAAATGCGAGGCAGAGGACCAGCAGCAGGCTGGTCCATCCCTGCTGAGTCCTCATTTTGTAGCTCCCATAATAAAAGGTGCAGGAGAGCTAGCTAGAGGGTGAGTTTGGATGGTTTAGAAACCACAAAGGAAGGCTTTCCAAATGGGCAGGAGACAGCTTCCCCCTCCCCTCACCCCATAAGCCACTCAGGAGAAAGCAAGGAGTTTTCAGCGGCTGCCAGTGAGAGGACGAGGGGTAACGGGCATAAGTTGGAACATAGAAGGTTCCACTCAAATATGAGAAAAAACTGCTTCACAGTGAGGGTGACAGAACTGGCTGCCTGGAACAGGCTGCCCAGGGAGGTCGTGCAGTCCCCTTCTTTGGAGATTTTCAAGACCCGCCTGGATGCCGTCCTGAGTAACATGCTCTAGCTCTAGGCAATCCTGCTTCAGCAGGGGAGTTGGGCTAGATGATCTCTATGGTCCCTTCCAACTCTAAAAAAATTCAGTTAAAATTCAGTGAAATTCAGAGTTTGGCTTGAGCTCCACGTCTGAGGAAGCTGGAGGCATGAAAAGCTGAAAACACTGGCAGCAGAACCACTTCTGAATGCTGCCTGCCCTTGAGCTAATGGCAAGCCTTCATCAAGTCAAATGTTCACTGAGACACATCTAGCTGTAGCAAAACCCACTTAAATCAATACAATGTGGGCGAGCTGGACTTAACATGAGCTGAGCTACCCCATCCCAAAATATAAGGAACCTCTGCTGCCCTTCTGCAAAATCCCTGCACCCTGGGCATGTGCTATGCTTTTCTTTTTCTTCAGCAACGAAAACCACGCAGGATGCACCCAGCTACATGGTGACGGACCCTGCAAGCCCTGCATCCTGCAATCCCTTGCACTTTGAACTCAGACTCCTCATTGTGCAGCAGAAATAAACCCTTCCCCAATCTCCTCCACAAACAGGAGGGAGTCCGGTAACAAACCCTGAGCTCTTGTGGAGGACCCAGCAGAAGGCATTGAGAAAAGCAACAGCTCAGTGTGCAGAAGGAGATAGAGCCCATCTCGACTTACCCAGGCAGTGGAGGCAGTGGCGGTGGCTGGGAGCAGCTGGTGGGGCTGGGTGCCACGTCGGGGTTTTATAGAGAGCCCCGGCCCCTGGGGGAGCAGGTGCATACCTTCCACCTGAAACTCCCGAACAACCAGCAGTTTTCTCCTGGAAATCTCCCCCGGCTGACTAAACAGTTCCCTCTTTCATCTGTCATGTTTTGCTTCCATTTAATACTGAGTAAGATTGAAATGATTCGGAATACAGGCATTAATTACCTTGCTTCCTAAGGCCAAAGCACATTTTAGATGTTATGCCATGAGGCAGGAGAGGGTTTTAGCAAAATTTAGGGCAGGCGCATCACTACCCGCCTTCCTCCGAGCACAACCAATTCAGTTCCTCAGTGCACCTGAGGTGAGCTCAGGGATTTAGACTGAACACAAGAAACACACACCTGAAGGTAAACCCTGAGACAGCAGTCCCATCGGTGGCAGGAAAACCAAGGGGGGCTGCAGGGGTGAGGGCACTGGGGGACCATGCACGACCGGGAGAAAAATGCCAGAGGGCCATTTCTCCCGCCCCGTCTGCCCAGGTACTAAAGATACAGACATGGGGACTTGAGTTAGCCCAGCATGACCAAACTGTTACGCTTTTGGATCCACTTAGAGGATTTTGCCTTTTTTTGTTTTTATTCCTCATGTCTGGGGTATGAATTCTGCTTGGAAGGCGCATCAAATTTTAAAAGCAAAGTGACCATGGGCTCTGGAGTCCACCCCTTAAAAGTGACACACACCAAAAGGTACTAATTTTGCGCAGTGAGCTGATTTCCGAGTCCGAGAGCCTTTCCATCCTGCTTTTAGGATATGCTAACAGTGGTGAGCCAGCAGTTCACAGCTATGCTTCCTTGTGATGGACTGACATCGTCAAGACATTTATAATTACAGGCTGCAGAGTGACACCAGATTGTCCTCCTGAAAGCCTGTTAGCTGCTAAAGAGCCAAGGAGTTGCAAAAGTTCCAACCTGCATTTAAACATGAATCACCTGCACTCTGGGGAGAGGGACTTGTTTACGTGGTCCCAAGCAAGGGAATGAGCCATCAGACTCTAGGGACAAGGAAAGTTTGAAGAAGACTTTTCAGTTCATGCCAGCAGAGCCCAGATGAAGGCACAAATATCTTCTGCCCTGGAATGAACCATGGTAGTACCAGGGCACATGTACTATGCATGTGTGGAGCTGGGGTTTGTCAGCATCACTGTTAAAGATATGCCTTGTTGGGCTTCTGGGGTTATTTTAGTTCCTGGGGTGACTTGGCCTTGTAGAGCCACAGTTGATAGCATTAAACTGTCCCTAGTGACTCCTTCCTGCCCTGCCTGCCAGGGCAAAAAAGCCTTTCAGAGGGACTGGTGTCAAGCCCAGCCATTTTTAAGTTCATTCTGGAAGGAGAAAGAGGAAATAAGCTTTTTCAAGGTCCAGCCAGATACAACCTTCTTCCAACCTGCTGGAGTGAGGTAGAAGCTGTGGGTTCATCACAAACTCCTAAAAGGCAATTTGATAAGTACGAAAAGATGAGGCTTTATTTTAAGCTTTACCTTTCTGGGTTTTGCACCTCTCTTGAAGAACAAAATGATGCCACAGGTGCACCTTGGACCCACAGCCTA
Source organism: Calidris pygmaea (assembly GCA_003697955.1). NCBI lineage: Eukaryota > Metazoa > Chordata > Aves > Charadriiformes > Scolopacidae > Calidris > Calidris pygmaea. The sequence continues at coordinate 635,534 of QJSC01011956.1, forward strand.
AGAATTAAACTCTTCTTCTGCCACTCAGGGTTTCTTCCCCTTCACTAATCATTTTCTATCTTTTTTTGTGCCTCTGTGCACTCCTGTGATTCCAGGGAAAACAGCCCTTCCCGGGGGACTCCCTTCCAGGTTTCCAGACACAGGGTAGGATGTTCTGATTTGCAGCCCTCAATGTGTGTTTCAGTTTTGCAGCCCAGTACCTGAGGTCCTGGTCACGTTGAACAATTGGTCACAGAAGAATATCCACAGATGCAGCAATTCTTGAAATAAATGCACAGGAGCAATTAGAGAGGGCATGTTGCTGAATGTGAGTGGATCTGTGCACTGAAACAAGTCCTTTGCCTGAGAAGGGGACAAGGGAAAGAAGAGGCACATGTCAGGAAGTTAAAACAATCAGATTTGTGTAATTAATGAGAAGGAAAACCATATGGGAAAGAGCTCTTCCTGCAAATACAGGTCTTTGGGAGAAAGCCAAGGACAGTTTTCTCTGACCCATATTTATTTTGGGGAATGAGCACTTTCTACTTAAGACATGGCTTTTTCTGGAGGAACCACAAAACCAAGAAAATTTCACCAAAACAAGCATGTCAGGCCAATTTTTTTAACTTCTGCACATCCTGGATCTAGGATTTGTGGTCATCTAAGCCTTGGTTCTTCCTGCAGATAAGTGCATGAAGAAAAACATGGCCCTGGACCAATACTTGCTGTGTTTCTGTTTGCATCACCAGCCCCAGCAACAACTTGCAGCTCCAGTTTCACTGCTCTCTGTTTTGATTTCCAACAACTCAAGGGCTAGGTGTCTCTAAGACATCTAAGGCTGGAGGGTGGAAGCTTGCCCAGGCCTCTGAATTTCTTCTGAAAGCCAAAGGCAAAGGCACATTTTAGAGCAGCAACAGACCCACTGCATCCCATCTCGAAGGAACACCTGCACCCAGTGCTCTCACCCAGGGCTTGCCCCTGGCCCGGGCTGGACCTGACAGCAGCATGACATGGAAGGACCACTTCCAGGCAGCTGATGGGCAAGTGGGACACCCCAGTGACAGGAGGCAGCATCCTGATGCAGACTCAGGTGGTTGTAGCCACAGAGCATCCTTGGCTGCCCGTGTCCTTGCTGGGGCAGACTCAGGAGGTGCTTCAGGGCCACTGTGTGCAGCCTGGGGAACAGAGCCTGGCTGGTGCCGCTGGGGAGAGCCAGGCTCCAGCTGCCATGTGCCCCCCCGGGGCTGCAGATGATCCAGTTTCATGCCGCCACACGTCTCCTATAATTGTCGAGTCCCTGGGTGGGCTGATGCTCCACAGCATCACTGAGGTTGGCACATGCCCCCCAGGAGGCCACATCACCACATGCCAGGGCAGAGGCAGGCATGTGCCGGCATGGACACAGTCCAGCAGGGTTGAAGGGAGTAAGCTTGTCTCCTCTCCTGGCTGCCTCTGCCCTGCAACCCCTCAGGTCCCATCCTGCTGCAGCAGCCCCTGTGGCTTGCACCACTACTCAAGGAGGAGCCTGCACCCACCACCCCTTCCCTTTTCACCATCTCCACCTGCAAGTTGGTGTTTCTCTGGGGCTGTAACCCATGCCTTTCCCCCAGGAAATCTCCTGCATCCCTCTTGCAGGGTGCCTGGCTGTCCAGACATAGATGTCTCCCTTTCCCAGGGCAGCAGAGCTGGCCAAGCACCACAGCGTCCCACAGCAGCAGGAAGGGCCGGGGCCGATGTTTCCCTGCAGCCCGATTGCCATTTCTGGCTCAGGAGAGGGAAGCGGCTCCCAGCTGGTTTCCAGGGACATCTCCCCAAGGCATGGGAAGGAAATGCAGCCCCAGGGAAGGTCAAAAAGTCTTGAAGTGTGGGCAGCTAAGCCTGAGAGTCCTTGCCTTGCCTCCAAGCCACAGCATTGCTCGGCCACATCCTCATCCATGGAAAGAAGGAGCAGGAGCAGGGAAGACACCTGCAAGACTGGCACAACATGTTTCCCCAGCTGCATCGAAGCACAGACATGCTCTGAGAAACACAAAGCTTTCCTCTCTGCAAGATCACCGGGATTACAGCAGTTAAAAACCTCCCAGCAGGTGGGTCTTTTTACCTCTTTCCCCTTCATCTTGCAGTAGCTCACCCTCTCCTCTCCCCAGGAATCATAGAGTCGTAGAATCATAGAATGGTTTGGGTTGGAAGGGACCTTAAAGATCATCTTGTTCCAACCCCCCTGCCCGGGGAACCTCCGCTGCAAGCACTGCTGCAGGCACGGGAGGGAGCTTCCAACACACAGCAGCTATGCCATCCTCAAGAAAGCACCTCTAGGACGTGGCGATGGCTCAGCAAGGCACAGGTTTGTCCAGGATTGACTTTTGGCTCCTATTGCCGTGACAGGGATGTCCAGAACTTGTGTATGACATGCAGAAAGGAATAAATGGGCTGACAGAGTAGAAGGGGAAAAAAGCAATGCCTTGGGTGAGGGTGTGCTTACATTGCTGCCTGGCCAGCCTGTTGCTGACCTTCCCTTCCATGGTTTGGTGCCTGGAGAAGACATAGTGGGCTGGCAGGAGGGCTCAGGGAACAGGGCACAGTACCCTGCTCCTGCATGGGAGCATGGGGCCGGACGTGCCGCACAGAAGGGCAACACAAGTCCCTGAGCAGGTTTGGCAAGTGGGAGCAGCAGTCCAGAGGCAGACGTGTATTTAATGCAAACAAGCAAAACAGAGAGAGACAAGAGAAAGCTGGCCACACTGAGGGCTGAAAGCCTCCCCTTTAGTGAGGGTGTCCTGAAATCCTGATGAGGGAGGGTTTCGAACCCACATGTGCAGAGCACAATGGATTAGCAGTCCATCACCTTCACCCCTCAGCCACCTCATCTCTGTTCCAAGTGGGTTTTTAGGTTTTTTTCCCCTGCTTTTTAACCAAAGGCTGCAAACCCATGGCTGGTTCTTCCAGGTGTCCTATGGAGAGCTGGGCTGGGCAGACAGAGCCCTGGCAGCCCATCTGCCTGGCCATGGCAGCCAGCTGCCCACCTGCCCGTCACAGGGCAGCAAGCAGGTGTTTGCCCCGCTCCATGCTCCCTTCAGTCCCTCTATTCAGAGCATGGCATTTATTTTTGCCATAAAAGTGTGTGCTTTGGTGCAGGTTTCCATCATGACCACACCACCAGCCTCGCACCAACCCTCAACATGTGTCCAGAGGGTTTTCCTACTGGATTCAGCAGCAGTTGTGCAAATTAATGAGGGTCTAGCCAGCATACCCGCTTTATTTCCCAAATCCCCTTGGGTCTGGAGATAGTTTGGATCATCTCTCCAGGGTGAGCTGCCCAAGGAAAGGGGTCAGAAGGAAACTCCTTTGACCAAGTGGGGTTGGTGGGACTGAGGGGTGGGGGAGGATCCAACAGGGCAGGGCAGGAACACCCAGCAGTGCCCCCAGCTTGGGACAGGGAGGAAAAACAGCCCCCAATCCCAGGACCTCCTGCTTACTAGGCAGGCACTTAAGCCAGCTGAGCCATGGCAGCCACCTGTCCTATGCCATGGGGTGCCCCCCAACACACCTGACCCACCCGCTCTCCCCATGCCCCACACCGCTGCCCCTGGTCTGGGGTACCCCATCCCCCAAACCCTTCTCTATCTGGGAGCACTCCTATTGCTGACTGGCCCAGGCCCCTGGCACAGGGAGCCCAACACCTTCTCTACAAGCACCAGCCGGGTTTTGGGGTCCCCCAGCCCCTGCAGGAACATGCTGCCCCCCTCCTCTTTCCCCAGCAGAACCCTGCTAGCTTCTCCCAGTCCCCATACTGCCCTGAGGTGACTTCCTCTGTCTCAGCTCTCTTTCTGGGTCCTCACCTGAGCATCCTGAGGGTCCCCACGGCATCACCTACCTGCCTCACTCACCCATGGTTGCCCAAGGCCAACCCAAACAATCTCAGTGTAGCCTCTGAGGGCTCAGGCACCCCCAGATTCTCCAGTTTTTTGAGAGGTGCATGAGACACACTGAGGGAGAGAGCAGCCAGGAGCAGCTCCCCAGTGCAGCAGGTGCTGGTGACACCCGGTTCTCACCCAGCTCCCTTTACCTCCTCCTGGCCTGGCCTGACACCAGCACTGGGAAGAGAACCTTGGTAGAGGACCAAACCATGCTCAGCCACTGCCACCCAGCAGGGAGGCTAAAGCGCCAAGGGTGAAACACAGCTCTGCAGCACCCTCCAGCCATGCCAGCTGCCAAGGGTGGACCTCCACCGGGGAGGTATCCAACCCCCCAGCATCAGCATCTCTACGTGTGGGGAACTCAGTGCTCTCCCTTGTACCTGTGCTGGCCGGGCAGACAGAGCTGGGGCAGGGACAGAGGCTGTGCTGGGTGTCAGCTCCACGGTCTGGCTTGTTGCTCTAGGCAGGGGAGTAGGCATTTCCTCACAGTCTGCAGGTGCCAGGAAGGACCCCCAGGCCAGCCATGCCCACAGCCAGTCCCAGAGCATTTCTAGAGGGTTTGGGGGGCTCCGTCAGCCCCGCAGCTGGCAGGGAGGGTGTCAGGGGAGGCAAAAGAACATGGAGATGCTGGGGGTTGAACCCAGGGCCTCTTACATGCAAAGCAAGCGCTCTCCCACTGAGCTACATCCCCCATACCTGGGTAGGGGTGGGGGCCTGGCCAACTCCCCTCACCCCCCACTGCTGCCCCACTGCCTACCACTCACCCTGCTGTGCCCCAAAAAAGGACCATCAGGGGCTGCACTCAACTATCCCTACTGCTGCAGGATGGAGATCTTCGCCACGGGGACATGCCCACTGTAAACACCCTGCCCATCCATGTACCAGTGCCCTCGCACCACCCTGGCCCTGGTCCCACTGGACTGAGGCCATGCACACCAGCTGAGGAAGGGTGGTGTCCAAAAGGAGGGCTCGTCCGGGAGTTGAACCCGGGACCTCTCACACCCGAAGCGAGAATCATACCCCTAGACCAACGAGCCAGGATGCAGCAGTAGGGCATGAACCCCCTCCTTGACCTGCAGTACTCAGAGAACTGGTTGGGCTGAGATGAGACCTTAGGAAGTTCTCTTTGGCCCTGACGGGTGTTCATGGGTGGGAGGTCCCCCTTCCTCTGCTCCGGCTGCAGGGCTGGCACCTGGACATAGCCATAGGCTGCAACTGCCCTGGCCCCAAAAGCCATGGGCCAAGTGTGTCAGGGAAGCCAGCAGGACTCCTGGCTGCAAGCAGTCCCCAGGCAAGCTCAATGCGCTCTGGGTTCCTTCCCCAAAATCTCCAGCTTTTGTCTCCTTAAATCCATCCCCTCCAAGAGGTAGTGGTGATAAACTCCACTTCTGCCTCTGGAAAAATCACCTTCCCACAGGGGTGGGAGATTTCCTGTGTGCAGATCCCCATGTTCCCCAGGCAGAGCTGCCCACCAGGGATGAGGTGGCAGCAGGGCACTGCTCTATCATCTCTGACAGACATAAATATGTCCATGGCTCAGCTATGCGTGTCTCTTTGCCCACAGGGTAGAGCCTCGCTGTCAGCAGTGGTGGGACCACCTGAGCAGAGGGAACATGGCCAAGCTGATGAACCTTCATCACAGCAGCCGTGCCTAACAGGGTAACTCTGCTGGGAATTGAGCCAGTGCTGGAGAAGGGCAGGGCAATTGACTGGTATCTCTAGTCATGGGCTCCTGCAGGATGAGGCTGTCCTTGCCCCCAAACCCACCAAAATCTCTCGCTGTGAGCAGGATTCGAACCTGCGCAGGGAAACCCTATTGGATTTCAAGTCCAACGCCTTCACCCCTCGGCCATCACAGCCCCTGACAGCCCTACTGGGATGGGGACAGCCCGCCTTTACCCTGAGGTCTGCTGGGGAGAAAATGCCCTCCAGCCTGGTGTGGGGCCATCTGCACCATCCCAGTACTCCCTGACAGCCCCAGTATCCACACTTACAAGGTTTGGGAAAAGGGATCACCCTGGGGTATTTACCCATGGCTGGGAAAAAAATCCAGGAACAGTAGAGAGCCTTGCCACAGGGCAGGCACTACAGGGAAGAGTCCTCCAGCGATGTCCTGGGAGAAAACGGGTTTCAGGGGAAAAAAGAACATGGAGATGCTGGGGGTTGGACCCGTGGTCTCTTACACGCAAAGCCAGCTACATCCCCTGTGCAAGGTTCTGGGAAGGGGCCTGGGCAAGTGTGGGAAATTACCAGGTTTGTCTGTGTTGGAATACAGTCATTGCAAATCTGATTTGAGACAAGTTAAGCTATGTAATTATCTTGCACTGCTAAGTACTGATAAGCACCCGCGACTGAGCTGCACACCTGCCTTCTCTTTGGAAGACTGGGACAGATGACTCAACTGAGTGGCACCTGGAATGAGGCAGAGGACCCACACCCTGATGTTATTTCAGTAAAGGAGGGAGAGCAACTGTGCCTCTGTATTGAACACAAGCCTTGTTAAAGGTTAATTGGCACACAATAAATGACTTAATCCCACCTCGCTAAAAGTATAAATGTGGCATTTAGAATCCTCCATTTTGCAGATGAGAGTTCCAGCTACTGGATGGGTTGATGGGCCTGGACCTCCCCCTTCCCCAAGGAGGGACACCTCTTTGGTAAGACTCATGCCTCTGACTACATCAGATGTTACCCGGAAAATTATTGTTAACAAAACTGCTGAACTATCGGTCTCTACAACTCCCTGAAAGGAGGTTGCAGAGACACTGGAGTCGGTCTCTTGTCCCAAGTCACAGGCAATGGGACAAGAGGAAATGGCCTCAAGTTGTACCAGGGAAGGTTCAGGTTGGATATTAGGAAAAATTTCTTCACGGAAAGGGTTATCAAGCATGGGAATGAGCTGCCCAGGGAAGTGGTTGAGGTGCCATCCCTGGAGGTGTTCAAAGGACGAGTTGACATGGTGCTTGGGAATATGGTTTAGCGTTAGTGTTTGTGGGTTTCAGGTTTTTTTGTTGGTTTTTTCTTTGGTTGGACTAGGTGATCTTAAAGGTCCCTTCCAACCTAGGCGATTCTGTGATTCTGTGAACTATTAACTCAAGCTCGATTCTTGCAGTAAGTGGATTTATCAACAGCAATTCCGAATTTCTTATATCTGTTGCCTTAATAAATAATTTATCTTTTCAACTTTGCAAAACTGTCTCAGTGAAAGTCCTTGGCAAGGCTCTGAAACAGGCAAATGTTGGCTCTGATTAAGTGGCTAATGTATATAATCCATTAGACATAAACCATCGACCAAGTCTGGGACTAAGACTGGACCCAGCTGCACCCAGACTCCTCTCTGAGAAGGAGTTTATAAAGCAAGAGAGCCCTTTCTGAACCTCATGACTCAACAGGAGGGCTTCCCTCAGCCACATATCAGACTTAAACTCTTAACGAGACAGCAAGTCCCCTTTCCCCTCACTCCTGTCCCACTGCCCATCCTGCTCTGTCCCAAGGACCCTGACCCCAAAAACAGAACCCTGGGTCATGCACTGCCAGATCCATCCTGGTTCCAGGGATGTGCCCAGCCAGGGCATGGTACCAATCCCTCTGTGCCAGGCACCACTGCCCTCATCGTGCCCTGGTTATCCCACGCACCAGCCAAGACAGGTAGATGCCCCAAAGGAGGGCTCTTCCGGGAGTTGAACCCAGGACTTCTCACACACAAAGTGAGAATCATACCCTTAGAACAAGAAGCCAGGGTGCACCTTAATGCACCCCCACCATCTCTGCCCCAAAATTTTGGGGGTTGGTGAGAGTGGCTGTTGCTGCCTTTAGCCTCTGGCACAGCCTGCAGCAGATCTGGAGCACATCTTACTGTGCCCAGGATGTGGAGCCGATGTTCAGAGGTAGCGACAGCACACAAGTGCCCTGGCCCCAGTGGCCATGGGAACAGCTGGTCTGTGGGGGTCAGTGGGAGACCCCTGGGTGCAGTTTTGCCCAGGCATAGGGGATGTAGCTCAGCGGGAGAGCGCTTGCTTTGCATGTAAGAGGCCCTGGGTTCAACCCCCAGCATCTCCATGTTCTTTTGCCTCCCCAAAGCCCCCTTCCCCGCTGCCTGCGGGGCTGGCAGAGCCCTCCAGGCCCAACAGAAAAGCCCTGGGACTGCCTGTGTGCAGAAAGGACTGTGGGGACAGCAGTAGGGCATGGTGGGTGCCCTATGCCAGGACACCCTAGAGAGGGAGCTGCCCTATTCACCCTGCCCTGCACCCAAAGCCGCGGTGCCTGTCAGGGAGAAGAAGGGGGTGAAAGCCAACAGCTGACCCCAAAATGAGCTCTGTACTCTCAAGACAAAAGCAGGGCAGGCTTTTCCCAAAGGGAGAACTCCTCTGGGAGTTGGACCCGGGTCCTCCTGCATCTGAAAGTGGGACCACACCCCAAACGTCCACCAGGCTCCCCAGCTGTACCCCTTGGACTCTCAACCACCTTGGTTTCAGTTTGATGTTGGTCCCACAAGGCCCACGGACGCACTGGTAAAAGGAACTGCAGATAAACCCACAATTTCCACCCCATGGCTCTGCTGCAGGTCCCCAGCCCTCTTTGGGTAGTCTCTTGTCACAGGGGAGGGATTTCACCTCACCCCACTTCACTCTCCCGGTGAAGTAAAACCTGCACCCATTCCCGAAACCTGCCCCCAGGGAGGTGGTGAGGTGCAGGGCCCATGGGGCTGGGGTCTCCAGCCCCTGCTCACCCAGCAGCAGGTAAAATCTCTCGCTGTGAGCAGGATTCGAACCTGCGCAGGGAAACCCTATTGGATTTCGAGTCCAACGCCTTCACCCCTCGGCCATCACAGCCCTGAACACTCATCCCCTACCCAAGGGGGTTCCCTGGCAACATTCCCTGTGTTCCTGAGAAGTGGGAAAGTCTCTGGGGAGGCCAGTGCGTCCCCACACCCCCCTCAGGCCCGCTCTGCTCCCCGGGGCCTGACAGCAGGGCCCACCCCTAAAAAGCGTCTCCTGGGGCCCCCCAACCCCCCAGTGCCTGGCACAGGCTGGGGGTGCCCGGGCAGCTGCACATCATGGTGGGTTGGTCTGGGGGTACGTGAGAGGTCCTGGGTTCAGCTCCTGGACAAGCCCTCCTTTGGGACACCCACCGCTCCACTCCCGCACAGAGCTCCTTTGAGACCATTGACTTTTATCACTTCTACCTGTGAGACACCCCACAGTCGCCAGGGCTTGAGCTCAGCGTGACACACAGCACTGCTCCCCGTCTCCACCGTGCCAACCCCAGGCCCAGGCCCACTGGTTCTGCAAGGTGACCCTGGTGTTGGGGTGGCAGCAGGATGAGGACAGGGGGATAGCTGTGGCCACGGCATGCTCCATGGCTGTGGGGCACCTCCTGGCTCAGGGCAGGTGGGTGCCATGGCTCAGCTGGTTAAAGTACCTGCCTTAAACAGGAGGATCCTGGGTCCAACCCCCAGTGCAGGCTGGTGTCCCTCCCTGCCTCAAACTGGGGGCACTGCAGTGGGTCTCTGCCTCAAGTAGGGGTCTCCAACGGCCCCACACCCTTCTGCCCCGTTGGGATTTCCACTGGTGCCACCAGCTTCCCATCCTTTTGCCCTTTAAGGAGAGTGAGTATACAATACAACTTCTCAGTTATCCCCTTTGACGGGTTATGTGTCCCTGTGTCCTGGTAGGGCTGGCCATGGCTCCCTTCGTCTCTGCCCCAGTTTGCCTTCTCCCAACGACAAAACTGCCCCGGTGCAGCCTGAGTGCATGCTTTCACGGAAAGCTCATTTCAGGGTAGGACAGGGACAGTCCTCAAGATGCTAGGGAATATCTGGAAGTCCAGGTGGGGGCAGAAAGGACTCGGGAGCATCTCTGGGAAGTGGGGTAGGTGCTGAGGAACCAGCAGCAGCACTTGTGCAATGATGGGACCCATGGGGACAAGGGGAAGGTGCCCCCTGAGGGTCTCAGTGCTAAGGCACCTCTCAGTGGACGTGGGGTCCTGGGAGAGCAGACCCCGGGCACCATCTCTTCTGTGAAGTTGAATCATGGAACTTGGGTGTCCTGCAGTGGGTTTACAGAGCTCATTACAGGCAGCAGAAAACACAGATCAGTCAGGGTCATGTCATCCCTCTTCAGCCCCCATGCAGGATCTTGCTGCATCTTGGATGCCACCCAGCACCCTGGGGCACTGGGGGCTCCAGCTGCCCCACTGGCCCCAGCTGGACCGTGGCCCCTCCAGGATATGCCTGTTGGAGCAGGTGAAGCAGGTGCCAGTGGCAGCCACTTCATCACTTAGAAGCCCACACTGGGGCACCTGGACCCATAGCGCAAGGCCCACCAGGCATCCTCAGTGCCAGCACCAGTGGCCTAGATAGGGGAGAGAGAAGACAGTTGGTGCCAAGGCTGGGGAATTTGGGAGGAGGACAGTGCAAGCCCTTCAGAGCTGGGGGCAGCCGCGGAGGAGGCTCTCCAGCCATGGGGAGGGGACAGGTAGGCTGCATGCTCTCCTGCCACTCTGGGACTCAGCTGTGTGGCCACCACTGGGGTCCCCCACGTGGGAGAAGTGCAGCTAAATCCCACTGAGTGCCATGTCATCCTCCATCAGCCCTTGGGGCAACTCTACTTGCAAGGGAACAGAAGTCGGGGGGTTAACTCTGCATGGGAGCAGGGTCCCTGGACCAACCATGGGCAGTGGCATAGAGGCTGCACCTTGAAGCTGACACCACTGGCATAGGAGCCCTTGGGGCACATCTCCAGCCAGGTCCAGGATCCCCAGGGTCCCCTGCTGGACATGGAAATGACCAAGGCATCACTCCCACCCAGATCCTGCTCCTGCCCCTGCCCTGCAGCACCTGCAAGTCCCACAAGCAGCAGCAGTACATCGCCCTGGCATGGCTGTCCTGCCTGCAGCCAGTCCATCGGGCTCTTACACCTAGCAGGGCTGGCAGGAGGGACCTAGCAACATATCTCAGTTACCTTTCCAGGGAGCCCAGGCTTTGTCAGATGGCCAGGAGTAGCTGCAGGAGAGGGCAAATGCCCCCACCGGGTGGAGTGCAGGGAGCTGATCCACCAGTTCTTTGTTTCAGTCCCTCTTCAGGCAGCTCAGCCAGAGCCACTGGGCATCCCGGTACCAACCAGGCCTTGGGGTGGCATGGGGCTGGGGCACCTTCCCCTCCCCCTCTGGGCTCCCACCATGTGCAAGATGGGATTTGCACTCTGCCCCTTGCCCTTTCTCTCTTTTTTGCAGTTCAGATGAACAGGGACGTTCACCACCATCTCTGATGGAATCCCTTCCCATCTTCTCTGTCCTCACTCCCCAAGGTATCCATTTCTTTGTGGCTTCACACTTTGCGTGTCCCAGTTTGCTTTCCAGTTGCACCCTCCTCTTCCAGAAGGCTATCTTCTTAACTGCTCAACAGCTGCTTTCCGCAGTAACAGCTCTTTTAAGGATTTCTGAGTTCGTTTTCCACGAGTCTCTGAGGCTTCCCGCCACCTCCATGCCAGGATCTGGCTGCCCTTTTAGATGCTTCTTCAAAATTCTGCCTGGGCTTCTCCCTTTCCTCCTACCAAAGCCAAACGCTACTGCAGGCAAACTGGCCACCTCTTCCCCTTGGGAGGATGCAGTTGCCATGGCGGGCCAGACACTGGCCACCGCCGGGGCTCAGGCGCCACTGGGAGCGGAGCCCACAGTCCCCCCGTGCCCGGCGGGAGCTTGAGCCGGCCGCGGCAGCAGGACGCGCCACCCCCAGCAAAAGTCCCGACGAGGGTGGGATTCGAACCCACGCGTGCAGAGCACAATGGATTAGCAGTCCATCGCCTTCACCACTCGGCCACCTCGTCCTGCCCCGCGCCGCCGGCTGCCCCCTCCCTGCCCCCCCCTTCCCCAGCCGGGGCGGGGCCCCGCTCCCCTCCCGTCCCCTCCCCTGCCCTGCCCTGCCCTGCCGGGCCCGCCCGCCCCGCCAAGGGGCCCACCGCCCGCCCCCCGCCGCGCTGAGGGGCAGCATGGGCCCCCGACCGCCATTTGTTTTAACGCCCGAGATAAATTTATTCTCACGGAGCCCTCTTAGCGCAGCCGGCAGCGCGTCAGTCTCATAATCTGAAGGTCCTGAGTTCGAGCCTCAGAGAGGGCATCATTTTGCCGCCCCACGGGGGGCACCATTTTGCCGCCCCGCCTGGCTGGGAGTAGGGGGCGGGCCAGAGTCTTGCTGCGGCCCAGCGTAGCCCGGGCTCTGCGATGGCTCATCCCCGGCCCCTCCACACCCCGCGCCTGCAGGCCCGCTCCGCTCCGCTCCTCCCCGTCACGGCGGGGGAGCCCTGCAGAAAGGCCGGCTCCCCTGGGCGGGCGGGGCGGCGGAAGGGCTGCCCGCTCTGAGGCTCCCACTCAGGGTGGGCGGGGCCCGGGAGCCACACGGGGCAGGACGAGGTGGCCGAGTGGTGAAGGCGATGGACTGCTAATCCATTGTGCTCTGCACGCGTGGGTTCGAATCCCACCTTCGTCGGGACTTTTGCTGCCGCCCCGACTCCCCCCACGCTGCCCCCCCGGAGCCACAGCCAAGCCGGGAGGTCCTGGGCCAGGACCACGCAGGGGTGTGAGGAAGCAAGACAGGATCACAGAATACCATGGTTGGAAGGGACCTCTGAGATCATCGAGTCCAACCTTAAAAAAACCCCCCAAGAATCAAACACACCAACAACAAAACAAAAAACACAACACCCCACCACATCACACCCACCCACAAACCAATAAATAATCTCAGGCACTAGAGCATGCCCTGAAGAGCCATGTCTACACGCTTCTTAAATCCCTCCAGGGATGGTGACTCCACCACCTCCCTGGGCAGGCTGTTCCAGTGCCTGACCACCCTCTCAGGAAAGACATTCTTCCCAATATCTCATCTAAACCTCCCCTGCCCCAACTTCAGACCATTTCCTCTGCTCCTGGCATTATTCCCTTGGGAGAAGAGGCCAACCCCCACCTCTCTACACCCTCCTTTCAGGGAGCTGTAGAGGGCAATGAGGTCTCCCCTCAGCCTCCTCTTCTCCAAACTCAACATGCCCAGTTCCCTCAGCCTCTCCTCATAGGACTTGTTCTCCAGACCCCTCCCCAGCTTGGTGGCTCTCCTCTGGACACGCTCCAGCAGCTCAATGTCCTTCCTGTAGTGAGGGGCCCAGAACTGGACACAGCCCTCGAGGTGAGGCCTCACCAGTGCCCAGGACAGAGGCACCATCACTGCCCTGCTCCTGCTGGCCACTCCTGTGGCCATCCTGCTACACAGGCCAGGATGCTGGTGGCCTCCTTGGCCACACTGCTGGCTCATGTTCAGCCAGCTGTCCATCAACATCACCAGGTCCTTTTCTGCTGGGCAGCTTTCCAGCCACTCTGCCCCCAGCCTGGAGCATTGCCTGGGGTTGTTGTGACTGAAATGCAGGACCCGGCCCTTGGCCTTATTAAACCTCATCCCATTGGCCTTGGTCCATTGATCCAACCTGTCCAGGTCCCTCTGTAGAGCCTTCCGACCCTCAAGCAGATCAACACTCCCACCTAGTTTGGTGTCATCTGCAAACTTACTGAGGGTGCACTCAATCCCCTTATCTAGATCGTCAATAAAGATATTAAACAAGACTGGCCCCAAAACTGAGCCCTGAGGGACACCACTGGTGACCGGTCACCAACCAGATTTCCCCCCATTAATCACAGCTCACTGGGCATGGCCATCCAGCCAGTTTTTTATCTGGTGAAGGGTACACTTGTCTATGCCACGACTCGCCAGTTTCTCCAGGCGAACACTGTGGGGGACAGTGTCAAAGGCCTTACCAAAGCCCAGGTAGACAATGTCCACAGCCTGCCCCTCATTGAGAAAGCGGGTCACATGGTCATAGAAAGAGATCAAGTTGGTTAAGCACGACCTCCCTTTCATAAACCCATGCTGGGTGGCCCTGATCCCTTGCCTGCCCTGCACTTGCCGTGAGAGCTCTCCCAAGATGATCCTCTCCATGATCTTTCCCAGTACTGAGGTCAGGCTGACAGACCTATAGTTTCCCAGATACTCCTTCCGGCCATTCTTGTAGATGGGCATCACATTGGCCACCCTCTAGTCAGCTGGTACCTCTCCTGTTGACCAGGCTTTTGCCTTCCTAATTTTTTCTTTGTATAACCTAACACGATCTCTGTACTCCTCCTGAGTTGCCTGTCCCCTCATCCAAAGGTGGTAAACCCTCCCTTTTTCCTTAAGTCCCATCAAGAGCTCCTTGTTCATCCAGGCCAACCATTTTCCCCGCCCTTTAATTTTGTGCCTCATGGGGACAGCCTGCTCCTGGGCCTTCAGGATTTCCTTCTTGAAGAGCGTCCAGCCTTCCTGGACCCCTTTGCCCCGCAGGATTATCTCCCAAGGGACTCTCCCAACCAGCGTTCTGAACAGGCTAAAGTCCACCCTCTGGAAGTCCAAGGTGGAAGTGTTGCTAACCCCCTTCCTTACCTCACTAAGAATTGAAAACTTAACCATTTCATGATTGCTAAGGCCAAGACAGCCTCCGACCTCCACATCTCCCACTAGCCCCTCTTTGTGAAAAGCAGGTCTAGCGAGGAACCTCTCCTGGTTGGCTCACCTACCAGTTGCGTCAGGAAGCTATCTTCCATACACTCAAGGAACCTCCTAGCCTACCTGCTCTCTGCTGTGTTGTATTTCCAGCAGACATCCGGTAGGACGAAGTCCCCAACGAGAACAAGGGCTGGCGTTTGCGAGACTGCAGCCAGCCATTTATAGAATACTTCATTGACCCTCCCCCGCTCCTTCCTTGCCTGTTCCTTCTGAAGAGCTTATGGCCACTCATTGCAGCATTCCAGTCATGACCGTCATCCCACCACATTTCCGTGATGGCGACTACATCATACTTTTCCTGCCGCACAGGACAACAGACCGGCCTCTACAGCACCACCTCCCCTCTCCCCCTCCCTGCCGTCCAGCACACCTGGAGATTTTACATGAGACACCCCCAGGACTAAACAAAGCAGCACGATTTGAGAAGATCCTGTACCAGGAACTTTTGCACAGCAACAAGGCAACGGCCCATTCCAAGCCACTAAAAATTTATTTAGGTACAAAACACATTTACATCAGATGGTGTGAACCCGGTTCCGAGACACTTCTGGGTTGTTACAGCTGAATTTTCCAGGCAAACCAAGAGCACCACCAGCAGCACTGGGTCAAAGCACATCTGAGAGCATCACACGGGCTTGGCTTCGCACAAGACCAATGAAAGTTAACACAACTCAGCCCAACAAAAGTATATGTAGTATGAACAGTGCCCCAAAGCCTAATTTCTTCAGTTTAAATTTATTTCAACTTTAATATTCAACTACTATTGCTATTCTAGGTTTTAGACAAATAATACAAATGCTATTAAAAAAAAAAAAAACAACTATAAAATTACTTTTTTTGGAAGGCAGCTGCCAGTTTTGGACTATCAAGAGTTTCAAATGAAATTAGAAGCAAGTCAGACAACTGGTCTCTGGCAGACAAGATAATCAGAGTTTATTGCCAAAGCTGCAGTAATTTGAGTTTCACCAGGCAGAAGTTTCTGTTGGAGAAAAGTCTGCTGATGTTACAATTTTTAAAAAAGGATTACTTGTACAGGAGTACTGCAGACATGAAGTACATCTTCATGCTATTTACTGGGAATCAATATTAAACCAAAACCAAAGGTCTTCAGCTTCAAAGCTACAGCTTTTTTAATACTGGAGAACACAGGTAATCTGCTCTTCCAAAACAGGAAAATAATTTCTCTGTAGCTGTTTACTGAGGGAAGTGTCCTGCTTTCCAGCTTGACAATTTCTCTGTAGAATAAGCAACTCATCTGGTTTTAATGTTGTAAATCCAATGCAAGGAAGCCTAAGCCCAGCAGCACAAAAATCCTTCTGGATTTCCACTGATCATCATTAAACACAAAATATGGCCAAGTGTTGCACTGACTCGAAAAATGACAGTACTGACATTCCTGGGCAACAGAACAGCAAATTCAAACACAGTGCTGCTGCAAGGTAGCTTCTACATGAAGGAAGCAAGCACAGAGCAGGGACAACATCTCAGGGACTGTGTCTTTGGAGAGCAATTGCCCTGATGTTCCATGGAGTCCCTGCTACCCTAGAGTTTTCTCCTGGCAAAGCTATGCTTACCCACAACGAGAACTTGTAGAAAGAAAAATCATCACTAAGTGTCAATTTAAGGCCTTCCAGGAAAAGCATTTGACTCGTCTCTGTGCCTGTGAATCAGCAAACGAGGGTGTCCCAGATGAGCCAATGCTCAGCTGTGAGCCAAAGGGACACAGTGAGCTGTGACGTGCCATCACTGTGAAAGGCAGCCACATGAGAAGGGTCCAGGCCCCACATCTGCTCCATGTTCTCCCAGGAGGACACTTGCTTTTTCTGGAACTTGCCCCAGGAGCTTATCTGTTCAATCACTCTGACCTGGATTTCTTTAACCAAGTCTCTCCATCTGCACACGTATCTCAGCTCTGCTTAGATATCCACCATGTCCACCAAAGCAGACAGGTGGAGCTTGGAGGCAACTTCACCATCCTTGTTTGCTCTGAGGAGCCGTTGCAAGTGTTTCAGTCTGTCCGACAGCGTGGGGCTTGCTTCCTCCCCCAGAAACTTGCATCCCTCTTGACTCCCAGCCTGGGCAGAAAGAGAAGAGATGAGACTGAGAAGGAAGCATTACCCAGTACCAATGAGGAACTTCTCAGCTCACTGGCTGTTCCCCCTACTTTTGAGAACAACCATGGAGGGTCAGCAACCCCCGCCCCTGAGGAGGTAGGGCAAAAATACTACATTCTTCTATTTCTGTCCCCTGCCTTCCTTTAACTTGGAGAAGCTGATCCACAACAGCGATTCCCTAAGTTAAAGTGCAGCAGTACAAGGGACGCTGTTATGACTGCCAGCAGCAGAAAGCACTAACACCTGGGAAGAACTCTTATTCCAGATCTGCAGGAAGCATTCCCCTCCCTGGGGAAAAAAAAAAACCATAAATTTCAAGGCGTAGTTTTTTAATTACTTCCCAAGTCTATCCAACACTGCACACCAAGGTAATTCCCGCTAAAAGTTTTGCAACTGCAGCAGGTTTGGCATCTGCACTCCTCAGAGCTACAGCTAATTCTCAGTACCACCCTTTCTTACCTCTTGAGCAGATAATACAGGGGACTTCATCAACGGACGGGTGACAGTTGGGGTGGAGACCAAAGACTGGGGGAGGTAGAGAGGAAGACCTACAAAATCACCAAGGGGCTCAATGTCCTCAGCTAGGCATTGATGCAACTGTTCTTCAAACCTGGACAGAAAGATCAAGGGTACCAATCAGACTGCAGCCTGGTTGTGTTCTTGTAACTAGTGGGTTAACCAAGAGTTTTGGGTTCAAAAGTGTCTGCCAGAAGGATCTTGACATTCAGTTGTTTCCAACACAGTCTGACGTGTCCCACCGCTCCATCATAGAAGGCTGTGGTACAGAACAGAGCGACATAGACTGAAGACACTCAACTGCAGGGAAAGGCAAGAAGAGACAAGAAACCCTTGGGCCAACGTCAGAAGCTTTAGTTCTTCAGCTTTGTGATCTGCATTGCTACAGGCACTAAAATGACATCCTAAAGTGGACTTCAGAGACATTTCTGATACTGCAGGACACACCATACTGCTTTAGGTTTGGTGTTTTGATTGACCACTGAGTTTCCAATCCTTCCTCAAAGCTCCAACTATTTCTACCATCCTGTGACACAAGTAGAAGCAGGGAACTGGAACGCGCTGATGTGATTGATGAAATTAGATGAAACTGGAGATAGTCTAGGGTGTTTCCTAGCACTGTTGGACTTCAGCTTCCCATTACATACAAGTTAGAAACCATTTATGACCCTGGGCCAGAGCTGCAAGGAAAGCATGCTGCTCTGGGAACTTACCTCCTGCTTTCTATTTTCTCCAGTTGCAACTGTGCCATCAGACGCTCTGAGAGAAGCTCCTCAGCCAAGGCTGTGTCTGTGAATTCATCTGCAGTGGGAATGCTCTTTTCTTGACCTGACAGCACGCTCATGCCAGAACCATATTGATCTGGCACCACGGAGACATTATAGGGTTTCTTAAAAGAGTTGGGAGATTTAACCCTTGACCTGAGGGGGGAGGAAAAAAAAAGAAGCAACAAAAAATCAAAAGCACAGAAATTGGTACAAGTATGTTGATTTTTCCCTACTGCTTGAAGTTTGGAAATAGCAGGGAGTAAGAATTGATCCTCTGGAGACACAATTCCCTTGTACCAAGGTCCAACATACCACCACCTGTGTGTGTGGGATTTGACAGGAACTAATCTGACGGGGGCTGAGATTCACCCCTGAGAAAGCTATCTACCCAACATCTCCAGCTCCACAGCAGAGGAGCAGCTAAGCTTCCAAGAGGAAGAGAGACCGGCTTCACTCTGAACAAAGCTAGGGAAGTGAGCTACACTCTTGAGATCTCAAATACTTTAATGCTACACAGCTCTACACCACCCTTGCTTCTCAACCTGTAGTATTTTCTCTATCCCTATGCTCTTCCCCAGCCTCACAGTTTTTCCTCCATGCTTTGTGTACCTCAAGTACAAGTCTAATTCCAAAGCCTCAGCAGTACTTTCTTTGGCAGAAGTTAATTTCTCCATGTACAATGGTCTAAGCACCCCTCAAGCAATCCATTTCTTCGAGAGCTGAGTAACCTTGCAGAAATAAAATCTCCTTAGTACCTGGTTTCAGCATACCCTTGTACACCATTTCAAGGAGATGTACACAGCCCATTCTGGGAGGATGCCACACGCTGGTTTTCAGCATCGTGACAACCCTGTATGTTCATTGTAGAGGCCCCGAGCAACCTCTGTAGAGTTCACCAAGCAGCTCTGATGGCACAATGAACAGCTGAACGCTACTCTTAACACAAAGTGCCAGCAGCTGCCTCACCTCTTGTGGCCTTGTCGGATCTCCTCCTGCGTGCGCAGTCTGGCTTGTTCCCATGAAAAAGGGAGAGTGAAGTTCTTTAAGTGCTCCTTGAAAAAGTACACACGAATCTGGCCATCTTCACTTACTGCTTCTGTGAATAAACCCAAACTCAACTTTTAATATTAGAACAGATTTTCCCCTTCAGAAAAAAAGCTCAGTATTGAAAAGCCAATTTGAAGAAAAATTGCATGTTCACTTTCAAGTAGCTTTAAGCTGTAACCTGCATGTTTAAAGATGCCTTCTTGAACGATTTACTGTTCAACAGATACCAGATTCCTAAGGAAAGACTATAAAATGCTGCTTTATCTTAATTTTAAAAATTTTTAGTGCATCCAAGTCCAATGTTCAGTGGGTTAAGAACTCATTTCATTAAAAGAGACACCCTATAGGTAAGACAAACAGGGCACCAAAAAAGCCCCACACGCTTGAAACTGAAAGCGAACAGAATCCAAGACAAACTTAATTGATCCATGACGTGCTCATTAACAGTGGAAGCCTGCCATCTCAGCTGACCTGAGCTTACATGACTTCTGAGAGATCAATTCCTGGCTTTTGTTTGAGTGTAAACCCTCTCCTACTGGGAGAGGAAGACTGAAAGACTGACCACACAGAGACAAAATTTTTGAATCACAAGCTCAAGTCAAGTCAGAATCAACACTAAATACACACTCCGAAGAGAAGACAGATGTGCAGTAAGACCATAGCAAGACCATAGCTCCCTCCCTGCTACATAACACTTGCTGCCACAAATAAAGTCACCACTGTCAAGTTATTAAACACACTTATGCAAGAAGTACCATCCATGTTGTAGAAGGACACACAATACCTGCAGCAATAGGCAGTTTGGGTGGTTTCCAGTCTCTCAGTTTATGATCAATGCAGACTGCCAAGATATCATCCCAAGGGATCTCATCAACAGAAGGTCCATCTTCAGAGTTCCCAGATGTCCTGTTTTCCCACTTCTGGTAAGTTTTGCTTAGCAGATTCTCCACTTGAGACTGGATCAGTGGTTGAGTTCGGGAAGAACTAGCAATCTGACACACATACTGAAAAATCATGCGGCAAACAGGACCCCAAGGAGCTATGGAAAAAAACCCAACAAAATAAATTGCAAGAATTTGTGACAGAGCCAAACTACCCACCTTTCAGGCTGGTAGTTCAACACAGCATGGGCATATCCGAGAAAATGGCATGCTGCTACGTGGATACTGCAGTGTGAAGTACGTACCACCTAATGGAGGCAGATCGAGGTATGGAATCTGGAAGGACAGCACTGCCTTCTTCAGCCAGGCCAGGTGATCAGGCATGTTCCACTGCAGGTGGGGCAACAGCTTGTTACCCCCAGGCTCTGAAAACTCAGTAACAGGCCACGACAAGTCACAAAGGTGCTCTGAAGACACCACATCTGAAAGAAACTGCAGTGTGCTGTTGTACAGCTCTATGATGACCCCAGGCTCCTGAGATGGCAGGCCAGCTAAACGCCTCTCCTTCCAGTCATGGTAGAAGCGCTTGCCAAATTCACCATCAATGCCATCTTCAATGTACTCCCGAAGGGTCTGACTACAGAGCTCATGGGAGTCAGGGCATTGGGAAACCAGCCAGCCCACAGCCGCAGAGATCTACGACACACAAAATATGGGTGATTGGAGACTGCTCCGCAGTGGTTAGGACACAAAGGATTCAATCCTGCAACCCTAAGTTTGATGCAACACTATTCAAGATACTATGCAGCAAAATTCAAACAAATCAATTCTCATCATCCTGATATATGCAACAATAATTTCCGAACTAGGTGGTCGCAAACTGAATTCACATGCAGCAGGCTCAGGAACAGACAGAAAGAGGCCATTCACACTAGATGCAGTCGTGCAGCGGAATTCCCTGCTGCAGGACACTGAGGATACAAAAAACATATTGGGAGAAATCGGACAGATTCACAGAAGTTAGCCCGGGGTGACTATATCCAGAGAAGCCATGTCTGATCCTGGCAGACCTTGAACTGCAGAGAGATACAAGCTGTGAGGGTTTGTGGGGGAGCATCTCTCTGGGCTTGTCTTGTTCTCACCTTCTTTCTTTGGCACCTCCTTCAGAAACCTCGAGAAGGGAATAAAGGGCTGAAGCTGCTTTTGGTCTAAGTCGACTTAGCTGCTCTTGGCCATTACACTCTCTCACCTCTCCAAACCACCCTGCTGTGATTCACAGGCAAAAAGCTGTTTCAGACTTATAACTATCATTTTTCACCATGGGTTTTTGAGTCATCTCCAGGCCACTATTGCCAAGTGCACAGTGAACTGAAGGATAAGGGGAGAAGTTGGTGTACTAGCTTCAGCTGAGATTGAGTTAATTTTCTTCCTAGTAGCTGCTGTGTTTTGGATTTAGTATGAGAATAATGTTGATAACACATATTGTTTTATTTTTTTAAGTTGTTGCTAAGTAATGCTTATATTAAGTCAAGGACTTTTTCAGCTTCCCATAGAAGCTGAAAGGAAGCATAGACAGAGCAAGCTGGCCAAAGGAACAATCCACGCCACAGACGTCACGCTCAGTATATAAATGGGGGTTGGCCAGAGGGCAGGAATCTGAGATCACTGCTCGGGACAGGTTGGGCAATGGATCATCGGGTGGCATCTCTCCTTTTGTACGCTGTTTTACCGTTATTACTATTTTATCTTCCCTTACTATTCTGTTAAACTATTTTTATCTCAACCCTCTTCTCCAACCCTACTGGGGGGTGGTGGGAAGTGAGCAAACAGCTGCATGGTCCTAGTTGCTGTCTGGGATTAAACCACAACAGGCTGTCAAGGAGAGATTTGTACAGTCCTACTTTGCCTACGTAAGAGGATAAAGGCATCCCTCAGTCCTACCCATCAAGACAGAATAATACAGGGTGATCTCACAGCAGACAGAAGAGCTACAAAGGGTCCTTTGCATTTTAGGACTGGGAGCTTAGGGGTACAAAGGGTTACCCACCACTCATCTGTCAGGCAGCAACTATACTGCTGCTAGTCCACACAGGTGGGAGAGATGAGAATGGATTTACACAATCCACTTATTTTGGTATTTAGTTTGCAGTATCACGCAGATGAAACAATCTTTTACGTAGCAAATGCCACTGATGTCTAGCTAGATAAAACAGAATAGTCACAAATAATGGACAAGTAGCAGAAATATTTCATTTCAGAACAGTTCTGGCTGATGCAGGAATCGCTATTAACAAGCAAGCACCCGACTCCAGCAAATTCAGGTGTGCAAAAAAAAGGTGAGAGCTTTTTTTGAACAAAAACTGTTACAAAAACTTCAATGGAAAAAATATCCCATTACACAAGACTCAGTTGCTGTTCAAGCTACTGAGAACATAATCATTCCTTATAAAGCGTTAATAATTGCGACGTTAATGATAAATCAGCTCTTTATGTGAGCTGCTGTTCTTACCCTTCTGGTGCCTTGTAAGTCATTGATAGAACCTGGGAGCTCAACAATGGTGTAATCTGAAATAAGCTGGGCCGAAATCAAGTCTTGCAGCATCAAACCTTAAAAATAAGAACACCTGCCATATACACAGAGAAAGAACAAATGTGTATCTCCTACTCTGATCATACTCTCTGCATACATTCACAGCATCACTTCTCTCCTCCATCCTTGCCCACAGACTCTCAGGATCAAATACAGTGCACAAAGGAAAACTGGAGGCCAAAAGAAAGTTCGTCTCTTTTCATATTGATCAGTTCTTAAGGCCTCAGGATTTGTAAAATCTTTGAGAAGTACTGTACTTCAGAGTCTCTTGCTCTCTACAAGACAATATATTTGAGAGATTGCACTAGCCACAATTGTTCTACTTGGGACTGTCCTAAACATTCACTTTTTTTTTTTTTTCAAGGTACAGAAATAATTACACACCCTCTTCTACTTCTTTCTCTGTGGCCTCCTCTTCTTGACTGGGGACAAGAACCACCAGGGGAACTATCGGGTGGAAAGGTTTGGCCTGAAGCAACTGTTTCAACTGCAGCAAAGCTGAAAGCCAATAAACATCATCTTCTGCAACATCTTCACTCCTAACTCGAGGAGGCAGGAGAAGAATGAGACCACTGGTTCCAAGTAAGTCTTTTTGCATCTCAGCTGTATCAAGATCAGAGTCAGAGAGCGCACCATGTGCCACCTATGCAATTAACAAAGACAACAACAGTAATGTAGCTAAACAAAGCTATTTTCATACTGAAATCTGCAGTTTACTATCATTAGCATTCAACTTTGACATTTGTTACCGTGAGGTCTACAAATCCTAAGACAACAAGCTGTTAAGACAGGCAAACTCGGATGTGTCCAACAGATGCAGGTGAGCACAAAAGTGCACTTCAGCCCCTGATTCGGTACCAGGAATTGAGACAATTGAGGTTCTAAATATTGTGCTGTATATAGGCAGGTATCTACTCAATTGACTAGAAACAAGGGGAATAAAAAAAAAAAAAAATCCATCTTCCTCAACCACCCCATCGCTCCCAGTATCATCTCCCTCCATCTGACAGGACACAGTGTGAAAAGCCTCCACACAACATCCACTGGAAAAGAGCACACTCTGCTTTTATAGTTTGTTATCATGAAATTGTTCTCACTTACCTTTACACACACACTGACTTGAATGCTTCTGCTCCCTTGCGTGCCAGGGGAATTAAATAATGTCAGTGTTTGAATTCTGCCTTCTGTATGTGAAGCGTTTTTCTTCCAGCTTTTGTCTCCCATAAATTTGGCTTTCAACCAATCCATCAGTACCCTACCAAACACAAAAGAGCAGGCTTCTGGGGCTTTTGTTTTTAAAAAAAATGGCATTTTAGGGTTTTAGCACCAACATCTCTAAGACACCACAATCTAGCATAACCCCAACCTTCACACTGGTTGAATTTTGTTAAATGGCTATTAAATGTCCTGAAATTATCCACACTGCTACATATCTCAAGGTTTTCCATTTTCAGTATGAGCAAAAGGAATTCAATGAATAGTGTCAGCAGAAAACAGCCTGGAAAATTGACATGGTACAGTTTAAAAAATACATTAAGGACTGTATACTACTACTTGATTGCCCTGTTTGAGAAAGGGACCCAGCAATTAATTCGTCTACTTACCTGGTGGGATCATCCTCTGCACATTCATCATCATTTGGCAAAACCAGTAGCACCTTCCAAAAAACCTGTTCTTGTTGAACTGGAATATGTTCAGTGATTAATGAGACAAGATCCAGGGGAGTCCAAGCTAAATCACTTAAAGAGACACAAAAACTGGTGAAAAGACACCCCTAGTGCTCACTCCCACCTGGGGATTGTTTTTCTTGCTTTGAACTAGTTACAATACTGTAAGTAGCTACTGTTCAGTTCAAACAGTCCAAAATTAGAGCTAGTTCTTTAGATCTGTTGCCCATCTATTTCCCCACAGACCAGACGCCTTCAAGAACCGCAGCTGCTAAACCCGTTACATGAGCCTTACTTTGGGGACTGCGGGACCATATGTGTATTGCTTGACTTTCACACTGCTTCAATACTCTGCTCCAAGAAACACAGAGGCCACTAGAGTGTATGACAAGCCATAAGAAGGTAGACCTCCTGCTGCACTTCAAACGTCTAGATCACTCCCTTTGTGCCACAAGCCAGGCTGATAACAGCTCATTTACTCCTCTCCCCTACATCCCATCCCAGACATCATCCCACCCAGGTACAAAAAGCCCTGCAATATCTATCAGATCATTAAAGTTACACCCACAGCAATAGGATCAGATGGCTTAACACTTTCATGAATTTATCTCCCCGTTTCCCTTATCTGGAAAATACTCCCAGAAGCAAGTCTGCAAGTAGATACTAGAGTATGTTTTGCCGTTCCTTACTGACGTTTTTGAGATCTCAGGCATTTCTGTTACAATTTTCTTAGAAAGAGAACACAGACTAAATGCCAATGTACCTTAACAATTGCTGGTAGAAGTGTTGAACTTTAATTTCATGCACTGTCTTGTTTCTCAGCCAATTCAATCTGGAAACAAAAGATTCTCGGTTGTAATTTAGAAGGGCTTCTTTAGGTTTGCAGTCTTTGTCATGGCATTTGCAGAGAGGGTCATTTTGGCAGTATTTGAGAACAAGCACTTTTACAGAATCAGTAATGTTCACAATGAAGGCTCAAAGAGGGCTATTTTGTAACTTACGTTCCAAAAAGCAAACAGATTGCCAACTGCTGTCACTGTAAGTATCCTTACCTCGTGCAAGAGATCCCCAGCTTTCCTCCATTCCCCAGGTTTACAATTCTCTTGCACAAGTTCTCCATGGCTACAGGCCACTCAGCACTGGGGGACAGTGCTTTCAGTTTGGTTTTTGGATCTGCACAACTGGGAGCAGCTGGAAATGCCCTCATCTGACGTTTCAACTTTGTTCGAGCTGCCACTGCCTCCCTCCACCTTTGGAAGAGAACAGAGAAATAGGTCCTATTAGTAAACTCTTCCACAGACCAAACAGGTTTCCTCATCTTTGCTCTTCAGACTACATTGGGTTCTCAAACACTTCACAAGTCAGTCTGCCCGTGGGTGCTGCAGCAGGCTCAGGCTGTTCCTCTGCACACAGCCGCAAAGTTCGAGCTCAGAGGATGCACAGGACAAGACCTGCCAGCTGTGCAGTGTCCAAAAGAGGCAGCCTTGTGCCCCGTTCAAAAGACCACTGCAGACAAAAGGGAGCAACATTCTGCTCAGCAAGCTGCACTTGCTCTTCGTGGCCAGAGAGATCACGGGAGGGAAGCCTGGTTGCTGCTCTTCCATCTCTTCCTCGGCTGTCCTAGCTGTGCTCCCCAGGTAAAAGTTCAAGCACAGTTTTCAGCACATTTATTCCTAGCACATGGAGCATTTTACAATGATCCATTATAAAGCTTCTCTGATATCTCAAGTGCTTGCTGAAAATACTTTTGCAACATCTATTGCAGTAAGAAAGGCATGTCTCTTTTTTCTTCTTTTGTAAGGAAAAAAAAAAATGTTCCTCTACTTTTAAGGAACATTTAAAAAGGCAAATTCACCAGCAAGGAGAACACATATAATGAAGCCTTTATCCTTAGATGCTAATCTACTTTCCTACGACCAAAGGGTTCAAAACATGTACCACTCAACAGTTTTATAACACAAAAATTCATGAACTATTTTATTGTGTTTCCTCGAGTATTTAAGGGCTTACAAAAAAACATTCCTGCACCATCCAGTTTTCTTGACTGCTGCATGTACATTTGTTTCACACATCTCTAGGCTCCTTCTCAGCCTTCCCTATCACACTGAAGGTGATTTACACATGCCCTGAATAGGCACACGAACTCAGTTCTAGGACAGAAAAGAACTCAAGCAAGGGAAGGTGCTCCACAGCTGCTCTTTAGTAGTAAGAAATGCCACCTGAAATGCACCTCACCCTGACTGCACTGGGGCAGCACAGCACGGGGAGAAACGAACCTCTGACTTGGAGCGTCACGACAGCCATCTGAACACTTTGCGCATATCCAGAAAAACATCCAACAGAAAGACTAAAAGGAGAAATTACTACCACAAGTTTCTAGGTAGAATGAAGCTGAAATCTCCTGCCAAGGTCATTACCTGACTCTAATGAGGTGTGCTCCCCTCCCCACATATAGCTGAGTAACTGATAATAAGACAACAGCAAAAAGAACGCAACCAGACAGCTGTAGTTCAAACTCTATTAACCACTCCATGCCAATGCTCCCAAGAAAAGCACTTGTGTCACAAGGGTGGCAACTCACCTTTGCAAGTATTTGCAGAAACACTGGAGCTCCTGAAGGGTTTCCTTAGCAATCTGGAAAATCTCATCCTCCAGGAAGAGGTCCATGACATGACCAGAGACAACTTTTGAACACCGGGCAATACGGGCCTGCCGGTCTCTTTCTAAGGCACATCTAGTTCAAAATGAAATAAACCAAGATGTCTAGTGAGGTGGAGACTGCAGCATAACGCAAACACAATTAGCTGAAGTGAAAAGGGAGAAGACCATCACATTTAGCAAAGGGGAGGGGTTTTCCACACTTCTACTCTATGACCCTTCTAAATAAGGCCTGTTATCAATCAGAAGTCAAAGTTTTACCCTAATCATGGGCTTCCAAAGAAGGCTCTACAAGACAGCCCACAGCTGATCGGTAAGGGAGTCAGAACAAAAATAAGCACACAGAGCAACCTCGTCCTAGACAAAGCCTCTGCCCCCTCCACCCTGGAGGACTGCTTGCTGCCTGACACAACGTGACTGCAACTGGCAGCCCACTGCACAATCAAGTACACATACCATCTCTTTAGAGTACCTCTTTGAAAATGAACTTGGAGAAGGCCAAGCAAGAGGTAAGAATTTTTTAGAAGTGGTGGACCCTTAAAAAAGCATCCTACAGCAAAGTACAGCATACAGTACGTGTACATACTTTAACTCATTGGCTGAAGCTTCTTGAACGCTGTCCTTTATTACTTCTTCCATTAACTCCATACCCACCAGCTGGCTCAACTGCTTTATTAACTGTTCTCTTTCTTGCTTTTGCCTGGAAGGACAGAGGAGAGATTTACACAACTGGCAAGATTTACGCAAGTGGAAAGATTTACAATGGCAAACCTGCCACTTAGATACACAAGCACTACATGCAGTGTCAGAGAATTAATTTGCTTAAAATTAAGTTCCCACTAGCTGGTTTCTCCCTCTAAAGACAAAGAGCTTCACATGGAGCCAGGTTTCCCTCAAAAATACAGATAAAGATGGGCTTATTTTTTCTTACCCCAGTAATCTACAGACAAGTAGCTCACTCGGGAGGTAAAGTTCCTGCATACAGCAGGATGTACCTTCCTCTCAGGAAGCTCTAACCAAATAAAAGTTCTAAAAATCGCCCCCCACCATTTTCATAGTGGCTCTGTGAGGTCACCAAAATGTAACTAGCATATCACCTGAGAATGCAGAAGCAACAGCCTGTCTGCATGATCCCAGGGCAGTTCAAAGTGAGATAAATTGAGTGCTGTCAATGTGACAGGAAGACACAGGGCCCGAGCAGACATGCAAGGACTCAGGTTGGTACCAGCTGTCCTTACATGGCCTAAGGGTGTATACAGCCCACCCTGCCCCAAAAGCAGTGACTCACCTCTCTTCCTCTACTCTGCGCCTTTCCTCTTTGACACGCTCCCTTTCCGCACTAAGCACGCCTCCAGCCACTTGTCTGAGGATCTCCCCCATCACTTCAGTCACAAGTTCCTCCACGGCAGCCTCCGAGGTGCTGTGCGGAAACAGCAATTCTCTTTTCAAAGCCAGAAAGTTTTCATTCAAAGCCTTATGCCTGTGCTTTTCTCAAGCACACCTTTGCTCCATTGTGGTGGGATGACTCCAGCCACCAGCCAAGCACCCCCACTGCTACTGGTTCAGTCCCCTCCCTGCACAAGGACAGTAGAGAAAATAGGAAGAACAAAAGCAAGAAAACTCATGGATGGAGAGAAAGGCACTGGTGAAAGAAAAAACAAAACACTCCATGCCCCTACCAAGCAAAGCAAAGGCAGCCAGCCACCACCTCCCATAGGCAGACCACTGCCCAGTTAGTCCCCAGTGGATGGCCACCCTGGAAGCCAGAAAACCTCCTCCTTTCTCTAACCTAGTTTTATTGCTGACCATGGATCACACGGCATAGACTTTGGCCAGTCCGGGTAAGCTGTCCTGGCTGCATCCCCTCCCAGCCTCTGGCACACCCCCAGCCTATCCACAGGGATGCAGAGCAGGAAACAAGGAAGCCCCTGACCCCTGTGCTGTTCAGCAATAACCAAAACATTGGTGCATTAACACTAGTTTGGGCACAAACCCACATCTACGACTCTACCAACTGCCTCGGAGAGGAACTGTTACTTGAAGCAGAGAAGCAGCCAGATCTGGACTGACTCCTCTTGCCCCTCTTCAAGCACCTTCCCTTCCACAACACGCATTTCTCGTAGCAGCAGTGTGTCACGGAAGGCAAGGTTTACAGTTCACCTTCCATTAGGCTAGCTGGTGTGCAACAGAGAGGTGGCAGACATCTGAAGAAAGGTCTGCTTTTCTCTCAGCTGTATCAGCAACACTGTCTCCACTACAGACCTTGGCTGTCTGTAGGCACCCAGACACGGTGCTGCTACGGCAAACTGCAGCTTTGACAACAGACTCCAGGAGTATCAGCAATAAATGCTCTTTACCAGATGGCAGCAGTCACATAAGCCACTCCTGCTCTGCTGACTTCACTGCACTCTCCTTTCAGGACGTCGTGCACGAGCCCGTCCACCACTTCAGCGATGTCCTACAACACAGCAGAGGAAGCAGCTGAAACAAGGTACAGTCCTGCTCAGGATGGCCTGGGCACATGTGTGAATTGGGGGTGAGGCTTTTCAGCCTTGTTTAACTGACTGTGATTGGCAACATCATCTGCATTTCTACTTACAAACTAAGCTAACTTAATCAAATACAAGAGTCTGGAAATTTTAGACTACCTAGAAGATTAATAACACCCCAGAAACAAAAGCAGCTGCCCGTATTAATTTTTGGCAAGTCAAGTTCAGAAGTAATAGTCAAGAAAAGTGAATTTTGAGAGGGATTCCTATTTTCTTAGTTTAGAGTTTCTCTCATTCTAACTCATTTAACTCCAAATGACCGGGCCTAATCTTCACTGAAATATAGCCACATTTAGGTAGAATATGGCAGCTGTACTTTGCAAAGCAATGAGACACTTCCAGATGAGTTCAGCATTAGTGCATATCTAAATATCTGTGGGAGGGAGAAAAGG
Source organism: Calidris pygmaea (assembly GCA_003697955.1). Taxonomy (NCBI): domain Eukaryota; kingdom Metazoa; phylum Chordata; class Aves; order Charadriiformes; family Scolopacidae; genus Calidris; species Calidris pygmaea. The sequence continues at coordinate 665,196 of QJSC01011956.1, forward strand.
GGAACAGCACAGATACAGAGGGTCCATATTCAAGACTCAACATTAACAGTCACCCCCAAAAAGAAACTTTGTTGTGTCTCATGTGAAGCACGTGCCATCGCGAAACAGTTCAATACTATTCACTAAAGCAAAATTTACCTACCAAGTGAAAGATAGTAACTTTCTACTGTTGCTTTCTTACTCTATCCTCAGAGGTTTCTCAAATAAACACTAAATAGACAGGACTGTTTATCCCATGAAGGAGCCAGAGCAAGCACTGACTTTCAGACTTGCATCTGAAATCACTTAAGGCTTTCTCTTTTCAGAACAGTCCAAGGAAACAACTTCTCAAAGTATCCAAAGCACTGAAGTGTCTCCTTTTGACTCCACATAATATATGCGGATTCTGGAAAACTAGAATAACCTAAGAACTCAGTTACCTTTTATTACGTTTCACAGACCTTTCCCAAATACTTCATAATTAATTTAAATTTCCTTACTGTGTCTGTGTAGACAGGCTGAGGCTTTGAAGAGAGAGGCTCAAGTTGTCCAGCAGGTTGGGAGACTGCCTGTGCAGGAGGCAGCGCTGCCACAAGCTGACGAGGTACCAGTGAGGGCAGAATATGAGCCGAGGGTTGGACTCTTACTCCTGCAGCATCTAAATCTACACCTTTGCTTTCCACTCTTCCTTCTTGGGAGAGGAGAAGAGAAAAATTAAGGAAATCAGGTCAGTCACAAATAGATGCAAAACTATTCTTATCTCCAAAAGCTGGTTTGTCTGATAAATCTCATCAGGTCATAAAACAAGTCCATAACAGAAGCTTGCTGCCTTGAAGTTAAAAATATAATTATATCATAGAAACCAATGAATGAGTACAAAAGATTCAAAACTATCATTGCACATTACCTCCACTACCAAGCATATACATTTCCAATAAAACAACTGTTTCAAGTACAGCTAGCACCTACACACCTCTCTCCAATAAATAGAAAATATCTGTACTTTCAACAAGTACAAAAAAGCATACGTTCAGCTAACTTGAAAAACAACATGATTAAACACACTCTGGGGAAAAAACAGTTGCAATACAAAATCCGCAACTGAAAATGGAAGCTGCCTGTCTGAAGTAGCCAAACCTAGTTATTTGACCTATGTTGGCAAAATTGCACTCATTTCCCTTGGTGTATTTCCTGTACTGGGATATATATATATAATAATAAGGTTGCTTCTTAGCTTCTACAGATGCATACATACATTTAAATAATCCAAATTTCCATGCAACTTCAACCCGTATGAGCCAAGAACAGTTTCTACTCATAGAGCTAACCCAGCAGTATGTTCCTGAGCATGTTTGCTCTTACCTGTTGCTTCCATGCTGGATTTTTGGCTACTACTAGCTTGATCCATAGAGGTGCTTCCACCAGTATACTTGTTCTGTCCGTTGAAGCTGGACACAGGCACGTGGTGAGGCACCGTGGGCAATGGCCCACCATTTACAACTTCCCCAACTGAGACAGCTAGCTTCTGGCTGACAAACACCGATTTACGTGGTTTAGGTAATCCATCTGGCTCCAAGAAAGCTGAGCGATTCAGCTCCACGTAAGCGCTGGGGAAAAAAAAAAAAAAAAACAGGAGTACATCCTCAAAGCTCCAGTAACCTACAGGTTTTCAGTTGGACAGCTTAGTGCTAAGGGCAAAGTGAGACAGGCACTGGGCACTCAGGATTGCTCCCTGTAGCCTAGTTCTTGATATTTGGCTGGAAGCAGAGCAGGGAAGGCAGAGTGCACTGTTCTCATAGCTATCCCCTCCCAGGACAAAGAACAAGCTGCACTAACACTTCTGGGAACCCTCATGGACTATTCTGTCTCCTGCTCCATTTAACCTTTATCCACTTTGTATATTATCCATGCACATTTTACCTAGACTACATCCCATGTGACAAACACCAGGGCTATCTACAGAAGTAATTTTAAAAGCTGCAGTCCTCTTCCAGTCTTGGCACCTGTAGTCTGACTAATTTATTATTTCAAAACAGAATGTTAACAGGAAATAGAACACTAACTGGCATGCTCAAGTTTTTTGCCTTCTCCAGTCTCTTGAGATTGCAAGTGTGTATGAGCACACACTACAGTGTATGTATTTCCATGGCAGACTCTCTTATCTGCAAAACTGTTGGCCTCCAGCATCCTCTAAACACTGGTTTGCACTGTTCAACTTCATCCTGCCCTATGTGCATCACCATAATATCAATTTCCTGAGAAGCAAAACTGTATCCTTATTTCCTACAGAGCTGCAATTTACTACAATTCAACTGCAAGATAAGAACCTAAAACAGTATTTTTTTTCTGGGTTTTCCACAACATCCCTTCTAGGGAGGCAGTCCCTGGAGTAAAATAAGTAAATAAGTAAAATAAGAAGTATGGGTGCAAAAAAAGCCATTGTGGGAAACCATGGTAGTTACATGGATACAAGCCCCATTTCTTTAGGGAAAGATACAAAATAAAAGAACCTATCAAAATCACACCAATAAAAATAGAATATATTATTAAAATTTGCACCCATCACTACCTTAGCACTTCCCTTACAGAGCCCAGCCCCTACCCTTTAGCTGTTCTTTTCTTTTTCCAGCTGCAGACTGCAAGAGCAGCTGATCCACATTAACACTTTGCCTAACATTGGTCTAACCCCACTAAGCATCTTAAGGTGCAGACACCCTTTTCCTTACACTTACCCATCAGATACACTCAAGCCATAATAACTTATAAAATCGGTTGCTTCCTCACAATCTTTGAACAGTAGCATGCGGACCAGGTGATCCAGGGGAAATGCTGTACATCTTTGGGTGCTCACAGTGTAAGCAATATTAAGAGATTTCAGAGCATCTTTACGAATCTGGGGGGGGGAGGGAAAGAAAAAGCCGTGTAAGTACTAAGCTAAAGACCTCAAAACGTACTATAAACATGAATCACAGAATGGTTAGAGCTGGAAGGGACCTTAAAGATCATGGAGTTCCAACCCCCTGCCCTGGGCAGGGACACCTCCCACCAGACCAGGTTGCTCCAAGCCCCATCCAGCCTGGCCTTGAACCCCTCCAGGGATGGGGCAGCCACAGCTTCTCAGGGCAACCTGTTCCAGTGTCTCATTACCACATGAAAATCATGTTTAAAAGAAATCAGTACTTTGTCATCAAATATCCAGAAACAACTATTCAGATTCAGCTTTCTAAGTTCTATGCACCTGTTTTCTAGTTTCTGCTACTCTTCCATGCTGCTCATTTTGAGCATGTCCCTTTGTGATTTTTATGCAGAAGAAAAAGCTTGCAAGGAATTCTGAAAGTGCAGGTTGATATTTCCTTTGCAAAAGTCTCATGCTTGCTTCTCTCCTTCCCAATTAATTTCAGGGGAAATAATACGCATTTGTATACAGTTATGGGAAAAAAGTGATAAAAGCATTTTACTATTTGCCTTTTGTATCATGGCAGAAAACTCTTAATAAATTTTAAATGCTTCTGAAAAAGCAAGAATAAAATTATTTTTAAGGCTAAGTATCTACCAAGTTTTCTGCTAAGATTTCCTCCCAAAAGTCCCAGACTGTTTTATTGATTAACACTTTAAAAAATCCAGCTGCATTTTTCTCACCTGGTTGAAATAACAATGTAAGAGACAGGCATTCAGATAGGAAGCTGCTTGCACTAACTTGAAAAACCTCACGAAGTTGTTGCTGTTTAACGCAGCAAAAGCTTGAACTGCAAATCTCACTTCAGGGGAGTTTCTAACCTCTGGATGAAACTGCTGTACTTCCCTGGAGACAAAAGACAGAGACAACCCCTTTGCTTCAATATTACCAATCACAATTCAATATCAACCTGTAACAAACAATTAAAATTAGGAGCTTTAAGCAAGACATGCAACTCCTGTCCAAACCAAACAGCTGTGAATTGAATTTGCTGCATTATTTACCAATTATTAACCTTTTAAGGATGTCTGCATAATCAGCATGTTATTATTGAGGTACATGCCTCCAATGTCTAGGGAGGAAGGCAGTTAAAAGAATGAATAGAAAACCTAAGTATGACCGCCCACAAAACAATTTCTGCTTGATCCTACTGCAGATAGAGCAGTGAACCTTGGATACCACTCCGTGAAGAGAAAAAAATTTTCCTTGATTGAGAACAGCAAAGATGTAACTTTCTTCTCGGTTGGGTGGTTGGTTGTTTTTTTTACTACCTGCAGAGTTACTCAAGGAGATAAAACAAAGCTTTTTTAAAATGACCTATTGATAGATTCAAATAAAACATTACTACAGTACACTTTCTTTGGCTAAAAATTTTTGCAACTAAGCTCTTCACTTGCATTACAATTTGCCTGGACTTAATCCTCATCTCAGTTTTTTTGCAGAGGCAAAGAGAGAAAACAAGCAATATCTGTTGTTCCCACCTGAGAATATCACCCTTGTTGAGATTCAACAAGACATTGTAACCTCTGAACTCTGCTTCACTCTTGCAGTAAATCCCCTTGTTAGCCAAATCCTGATACATCTCCTTCAAGCTCTGCAGGCATTTAGTCATGTTCTCATTGTTGATTTTGGCATCAAAGGAGGACATGGGCTCTTCACACAAGTGGTGAGCGCAATGGATGTGAAAGCGAGTGCACTTCTCAATCAGAGACACCATCAGCGGGTTGCAGAGATGTTGCTGGGTTATATCCTAACCAGAATGATAAAGAAAGCATTGCAGGTATTTTTAAGCTACAGTTGAAGAACATATTCATCTGGCACTACCTTTGGAAAACTCATTTCAACTGTGCTCGAGTCACTTTGCAGTTCAAAACATTTGAATTACTACTGCTTCTTGCTTTGCTTTTTACAGCATTATGTGATCTTTTGCTTTCTATCATCAAACATTTCCTCCGCCAGTGCTTACCTTTCTTATTCCACGAGTTCTATTCCAGACAAAGTCATACCATTCTCGGTAGTTTCCTTCTCCTTGATCCATAATGTTTGTCACTAAATAGTCCATGGTCATGCTCAACACCTCAGAGGGTCTCAGTTCATGCGGTAAAGGTTCCTCCTGATCTGCTGAAGACCTGCTATATTCTTTGATCGCTGCTGCATGATCTACCTGTAAGACGTGGAGAAAAGAATCAAAGTCTAAGGAGTATGTTCAACTTTTCAGGAGTATGGAGGATTTCATCCCATCCACACCTCTACTTTAGCAAGTAGCAGATTATTAAAGGTGTTTCTCCACTGTTCACCCTAACAGCCCACATCCATTTACAATAGTAAATATATTTTCTTTTATGATAGGATCCTAAGTGTTGACCTATTCTCAAATTAATAACCTTCAAGACAATGTATATACTACTATATATATATAGCAGTATATATATATATATACACACACACTAGATACACTATACTGCTGCCCTATAGTTCTAAAACTATAGTTCTAAAAGCCTGTCTGTAGCTAAATAAAAGACATGATTTAAGAGTGAAAAGGCAATTATCTAGCCTTCTTGTTTTACAATAGGGAATTGAAAGACATTAATGAAATGGCCCCCAGAATTTTTCCATCAGAATTAATCCTGTAATCAACTAAACAACATTGACAGCTTTACAGAAGCAGTAAGCAAACACCTCCTGGGAACAACAAACTCCTGTATACAGAGGGCTCATACCTTGTCAGATCCTAGAAGCAATTCAAAGATACTGAGCTGGTTTCTCGTCTCCCTCATGTAGCGCTCCTTTTCAGGACACATGTCTGGGCAAGTGCCAACCACAGTTTTTGCTTTGCCAAGATCAGTCCTTTTTATTCGAGCTAAAGAAAAATAAATGAAATTGATCAATCACTAGGGCATCTCTGGGTTTTGTTTTCATAACAAGCTATTATCCTGATAGGCCAACACAGCCCTAAGCACGCCAGATGCCTCAGCTGGAGTCTGCACATTGGTCAATGGATGGATGTCAATAAGTACATTGCTAGGTCAACAGCTCACAAAAAAAAAAATGCCGGTAGGAAAAGGTTTCTAGACCTGCATCTAATCAGAGAAAAGGCTGTACCCACACCTTGGTGTGGTCAGAAATGCACAAGAATGGGGTTCCCCCCTTCTGGGACCTGTCCCAGGGTTGATCCACGCCTTTTGGGGAAGTTTCTCCTACCGTCCCACCTGGATATTGAGAGTTTTGCTGAAAAGACTGAAGGCTCTAAAAGATACCCAGTGTTTTGTGTCCTAAATAAGCACTGGCATTTCACAATTCCACATCAAGTAGACGAGAAATCGGTTTGTCAATATTAAACTTAAGATCTTAAATTAAAAGTAGAGGGAGCTTTGAAATGGCAAAAACAGGATGGAAGGGTCGACCCAACACTATGAAACAAAGGGCCATTTCTTGAAATAATTACCAGCTGTGAAGCAGTTCGAATTTAGTGAAACACAAATGGGTTTTGAGTAGCTTTCTTCAAAGAGCCTGCAGGGATGCAAATCTCCCAACATGGCTCCTTCACAGAAGATGAACAGTCTGCTACTCACTTTCCACAAGAAATACACATGTGTAATAAGTAAAACAGTTTTTTGCATGTTCTGCAAGAAATTAATATATATACAATAAAAGAGTATTTTACAGACTGGGCCATGTTAAACTCTCTCTTTAAAGCCATTTCTGTAATATTTTCACAGCTTTGCAACCAACTCCAAACACTTATTTCTTTCCAGCAGAGAAGCAGGTGTTACACTCATTAATTTGTGAAATAACCTTGTCGCATGATTTTGTCCCTTTGGTCCAAAAGCTGGTATCTTTCTTCAGATGTCTCAGCCACTAATCCTACCAGGTTACCAAGAGACGACAATGAAGTTCCCAAGGCCTCTGAGCTCTGCCCTTCAGAACCAGAATCAAACAGGTCTGCTTCAAACTGCAGTGACTTTCGAAGACCAGGCTTCTTTGCCGGAGAACTAAAAATAGAAGATTTTTTTTATCAATAATAAACTAATGCATGTCCCAGCTTTAATCAGTTCACTGCTCTGTAGGATGCCAATGTTTCTGTTTAGAAAGGGTATTTTGTTCACAAGGCAACATATCAAATAAACGAAGTGTATCAACATACTAAGGTTTTGAGCTAAATCTAGCACTGGAAGTTAATGCCTCACTATTGCAGGTGTTGTTACTCACGTTGTTATGAACAACATATGCAAAAGAAATACACAGACCAAAGTAAAAGGCCTTACTAAGCAGTTAGAAATATCTTCCAACAAAGTGTGAGATCTGTGAGCCTGTAATGCACACACTCCAGAAGAGATGAGGGAAGCACACTCTCTGGTAAGATCACGACTATTTGGCACACACTGATCATCCTTTTTCCCCAAGCACCCTGTTTCCTACCTGATGGATTCCCAGAGAAGCAGACATACCTTTTACCAGGCACGACACTGCTGGCAGAGGATCTCATTAAAGGCTTTCGAAGAGGGGAATGCTGATAGTTTATCTCTTCACTGCTTTGCCTTCCTTCATCTTCACCTGCTTTCTTCTCCTTGGATGAAAATTCTCTTTTTGCTGGACCTGAAGTGACATATAAATACAAAGCCAGGTACTTACCAAATAGTTTAAGCAACAACTCTCTTTTCGCCATGGGGCTGGTGGTGAGCAGTTTGTTTAAAAAAAAATACTATTAGAAAATAAGAGTCACAGTTTGTACATGAATGCAAAACTTCCAGAACAACTTGCACTAGAAGCTGCACGAAGTAAGTCTACCAGTTGCTAGTCAGCTGCACTGTTCTATAAAGAGTATTTTTCAACAAAATACCCCTTTGCAATAACTATAATTTGTCAGCAGATTGTCAGTAAATGAAGTCTAATCATCATCCAAATTTAAGTTGTCTCAGGTTTGGGATATAATCCACAAGCCATCTCTCTGTACAGGATATGAAAACCATTTCATCTATGTAAACCAGAATTCCCAGTGCTCTTGCTAAAGCATTTTAATTATTTATTTCACATACCCAAGCTTAGACTGAGATTTGCGTGCCTTCTCATCTACACCTTGCAGGTACAAAATTTCAACCAGTTTGATTTCTTAAATTCTCTCAGATTAGTTATTTTAGAATACTGCTATTCATGTTTCTATAGACCTAACAGCACAATAAAATGGCAAAGGTGAACAGGCACCCCTATAGCTTTTGCTTCAAGATCTTAATTCTCAGGAAGACCTCTCTGCAACTGTTCATTTTCTAGAAGGTAAGTTTGTGGTTGGTTAAAGCTGTAATGAAGCATTCATTTGCCGACAGCTGAAGTGTATCCCCAAGCTAGGATCTTGAAGACACACAAGCCAGCATTCATAAAGCTAAAGAAATGGAAACAGAGAGACGCAGAACAGCAATCTCAGCAACCCAGACGCTCACTCCAGGGTACTCCTTAACTTCTCAGGAAGCTTTCCTGAAAGCTAGAAGCCCATATCCCAGCCCATGCTCTGAAGCAGGTAGTGAGGCATTTGAAACTGGGTTTTCTTACACCCTCAAAGAACATCCTACTATTAGATAGGACCACAGATGGTTTCTAAATTCTCTTATAAATCTACACTGTCATTTCAACTGTCTTCAGCTCTTTTGTATAGCTGAAACAGCATTTTGGCTCAGATGAAGCAAAATGCTTTAGACAACAGGAATTTAAGAAAAGGAACAGCGCAATCTCCAACTGCGATTTGCAGCTGCTCACTTAGAATTTCCCCAATACCAGAGGACAGTACTGTGGATGCTGGAAGTTTACTCAGCTTAGAAAAGCAACTGGCTAACTTCAGAAGAGAAGAATTATCCAAGGGCTAATACACCCCTTCCGGCTCCCATGGTTCCCGAGTCACAGGCAGTTAAAGGCTGAGAAATTATTCTAGAAGCCATTACATGCTTCATCTTGCTCTTTTTTCCCCTCCTCCGCATGTTCATTATTAGCCTTTGCCAGACAGAGCTAGCCAGGATGTCATACAGAACATAGAATTATTTTTATGCTCCTGTAAAGAATAACCTTCAATGCTCCCAGAAGTCTTGCACAGAGCACAGTCTGATTATCAAAAGTCAAAGAGAACCATCATACTTCTGGAACTGTAACATTCCTACTGTGGAGATCACCTTCATATTGCTCTCAGCACATGGGGAAACAAGAACAGAGCAGACGCCAAGCCATTTATGTATCACGCAGTAGTCGTATCTGGAAACACAAAACTTACTTGTTTTCTTCTTTTGCCAAAATGTTACTATGTCTTTGTGCAGTAATTTTGCTTTTTTTCTGGCAAGAGCTGCAGAGGCCTGAAAGAAAACAAAAGCAGAGTATGAAAACCTGTTAGCATCACAACACCAAAGCGCGCAGTGCAGTTTTTACCAGAGAAACATTTACCAATTTACGTAAAATTCTGGTTACTGCATTTTAATCTCTCACTTAAGACCTACACACAACCAACAGGACTGTGCTGGTTTCGAGAAAAATTGTTGCTTTTTGCTACAGCCAGCTTATAGCACTTGAGACAGAGGGTGTGTTTTTAAGCACAAAGCAGAATCAGAACACGCAGTCTCCAAACTGCCGCCTCAAAACATCTCAGCGCTGACGTAACGGCAGCATTTCCAGCGAGGTCACCCCACAAAGATGGCACAAGCTCACCTCGCCCTTAGTGGTACCAAGCCTAAGCAAGAATGCAGCAGCGCGTGTAGTTCAGGTTTGGGCGACACGAGACAATAAACAGGGAAGACCTGTTTCACGTTTAAATTCGATGCTATCGGGACAGCTAAGGCCAGGCAAAGCTCCAGCAGCTATCACATTCAGGTGCAGCTCAGTACGCTTCTATCCCTGTCTGTAACACATGCTCACGATACAAAGCCTTCCCCTCGAGGAAGGACATACCGTGTCACCAAACAAGGGTTCAGCTCTCCCTAGAGCTGGACCTACCCCAAGCACCCAGGTTTAAGCCTGCTTTTGTGCCCACCGCTTCCGACACTCACATGATCAAAGAAGTGGAGAATAGCCATTTTTTTATTGCGCCTGGTCATGATGCGTCGAACCTTTACGAACTGGCCGAAGTGCTTCTCCAGCACCGTCCTGTCGTTCAGGTAATCAGGGACGTTCTTGCACTGGATGGCCGTCAGCTCGCCCGGCGACATGCCTCCCAGCCCCTCCGCGCCCTCGCTGCTCTGGGACCGGCGGGCTGCGGCCGCAGGGGCGGCATCTGTAAAGAGGGGAAGGCGGCCACCTCAGAGGGCGGGCCGACACCGGGCCGGCGGGGTGTCGCGGGGCTCCGCCGCCCCAGCCTACCTTCCCGGGGGGACTCCCGGGGCTCGGCCGGCGGCGTCTCCTCGGCGGGTCCCCGCTCGACCTCGGCGGCGTCCCCGCGGTCGCGGTGCCCGCGGCCCTGGCTGCGCAGCACCTCCTGCAGCGTGCGGCCGAAGAGGGCGCCGCCGCGGGGACGGCTCAGCAGCACCGCCCGCTTCTCCGGCGGCGCCACCGCCGCCCGCCCGCCCGCCGCCGCCCGCCGCGGCGAGCGCTCCCGCTCCTCCTTCCGCTTCAGGCCCTTGGGCGCCGGCTCCCCCGGCTCCTCGAAGAGCGGCCGCGGGCCCTTCTCCTCCGGCCAGCTCAGGGCGGCGGCGGGACGCGAGAAGAAGGGCCCCGCCGCCTCCGGGCCCGCCTCGGGAGCGAAGCCGAAGGGCGACGAGAAGGTGAAGGCGGCGGAGGCGGCCGGGCCCTTCTCCGCCTCGCTGCTCAGCGGTTTGAAGGCGGCGGCGCTCTCGGGCGCCTTGAAGCGGAACTCGGGGGCCGCGAAGGCCCCGCCGCCGCCCGGCGCCTCACCCGGCCCCGGGAAGCTGCCCAGGTTGGTGGGCGGCTTGAAGCTGAACCCCGCGTTGCCCGCCGGGGTCCCGCTGCTGGCCGCCGCGGCGAAGGCCGGCGCCTGGCCTAGGCCGTAGAGCGGCCCGAAGGCGGCGGGCCCGGGGGCGAAGGGGGGGCCGGCGGCGCCGCCGCCCTGTCCGAAGACCGCAGCCTGCCCGAAGCGCAATGGCGGCGAGAAGGCGGGCGGCCCGCGGAAGGGTCCCCCAGCGTTCATGGCGGCCGCCGCCTCTCCTCGGCGGGCGGGGCGGGGTCCCGGCGGCGGAGCGGGGCGGGGCCGCGCGGGCCGGGCGGGGCGGCGGGGCGGGGCCGCGCAGGGCGGGCGGAGAGGCGGGGCGGGGCGGGGCGGGGTCCCGCCGCCGCCGCCGCCATCGTCATGAGCGTGGCGCTGCGTAACGCGCAGAAGGCCGTGCCGGTGCGTCGGGCCCCGCTCCGCCGGGCCGTGTGCGCCCTGCGGGCCGCCCTGGGCGCCTCCCGCTTCGACGTGGGGCTCGTCTGCGCTGGCAACGGGCTGATGCGGCGTCTCAACGGCGCGTACCGGCAGCGCCCAGAGCCCACCGACGTCCTCTCCTTCCCCTTCCACCAGGTGGCGGCAGGGGAGCTGCCGCGGCCGCGCTGCCGCGACGAGTACAACTTGGGGGACATCTTCCTGGGGGTGGAGTACATTCACCAGCAGTGCCGCGCCACCGGGGAGGACTTCGACAGCGTCCTGGTGGTGAGCTCCGCCGCGGGCCTGCCCAGCCCTTCGCGGTCAGTCCTCCCCCTGGCCCTAGGCCGTAGGGAAGGGCAGCCGTGGGGTGTCCCCCGCGGACAGGGCGATGGCTGCCGCTTTCCTAGCCCGGCCGGGCTGAACGAGGTGATGATCCCATAGCTTACCCTGAAAGGTTGTGTGTTTTAAAACTTATTTAACTGGTGAGTTCGCACACTATCTGATCTTTCACGTGCAGAGTACTGGCTTCTTCTCCCCCCCCCCCGGGTTCTGGCAAAATGGCAGATGATCTGGTAGGGGGTTGGAGGTTGTCACCTCTGCACCCCAGTTGGTGGGGGGTGTTGCAGCGCTGGTGCCAGGGCTGCCTGCGCAGCCCAGCTGCTCGCGTTGGGGTTAAGTTTGTAATATATGTCATTTCCTCTCGCCTCTTCGCACAGGTGACAGCAGCCCACGGGTTGTGCCATTTGCTTGGCTACCAGCACAACACACAAAGCAGCTGGCAGCAGGTATGGCGATGCCCTGGAGCTGGGGGAGGTGTGCAGTGTCCAGCCTGTGTTGGGTCATACCTGGGTGGAAAGCATCTCCCTGTCTCGCACCCTGTAGCAGGGAACCTGCGGGTATGGCTGGCTGGGTGGGCGGCTCTGCGAGCCCGTGGCTGGTATTGATGCTGGCGTCGGCCAGCACTGAGACCCCGCTAGCCCAGCTGTGAAGCACGGTGCCAGCGGTGCTGACCGTCACATCTCTCCTGTGCCCTCCTCCCGCAGATGTACCAGAAAGAGGTGGAGATCCTGGAGGAGCTGAACCGGCTCATGGGCACCAACCTCCGGCCTCTGACCGTGGGCCTCTTCTGAGGGAACCGCGCCGGGGACCGCGTGGCCGCCGCTTCCCGGCCATGCACCGAGGGGCTGGGTCACTGCTGGGGCAGCCCCGGACATGGCACGGCGCGGGGATGGTGGCGCAAGGCCTCGGCTGCCGCCTGCTGCTGGGCCTGGCCGCGCTTGCCTTCCTGCCACCTGCTGCTGCCCAGCCGCCGCCCGCTGCCCTCCGCGCCGGCCACGCCGCCTCTTCGCTGCCCGCCACCGCTGCCGCACTGCGCACCAGGTGAGGGGCGGCCCCCCCAGCCGCCATGGGCCTGGCAGGGCAGCAGGCCCACCCTGCTTCCCCAGGCCCAGCGTGGGCCCGCTCGCCCCGGGCCCTTCCTGCCTGCCAGGGTCAGACCTTGTCACCCCCCGGGATCCTCCCCTCATCACAGCTTTCTGCACGGTGTCCTGAGGGGAGACGATGGGTCCCCCGCACCAGCAACGTGCCGTGTCTCTGAGCCATCGGCTGGTGGGCGTGTAAAGGTCTTCCTTCACTTGCTGGTGTCGTTTGGGTCATTTCTGGAAGATGCTGCCATTGCAGCTGTCTGGCGGCTTTCCTGCTGTGACCGTGGCCTGGGGGACCCCCACTTGTCTGTCCTGCGGCAGGTGATGTGCACTCATTTCCCCTGTCCTTCTTCAACATGTCCTCCCACTCTCATATTCGGCTTACAGGAATTAGCCCATGTGATGTGCCAGTGGTTTCATGATTCTCACCACATACCACATTACCCTCAGGAAGTGCAGAACATCTGAGGGGTTCACTCCTTGGCTGCCCACATCCTGCCCCACTGCAGGAAAGGCTTGTCGTATGTCCGCACTCAGAGATTTGCAGTCAGTCAGTGGCTTGATGTCCAAGCGGAAGCCAGTGACGATTAGCGTTCCTCAGGGATTGGTACCGGTACCAGTGCTGTTTACTATCTTTGTTGGCAACATGGACAGGGATTTAGTGCACCCTCAGCAAGTTTGCTAATGACACCAAACTGTGTGGTGTGGTCCACAACCGGAAGGGAAGGGATGCCATCCAGAGGGACCTGGACAGGCTTGAGAGGTGGGCCCATGTGAACCTCATGAAGTTCAACCAGGCCAAGCGCAAGGTCCTCGACATGGACAATCCCGGGCACAAATACAGGTTGGGTGGAGAATGGATTGAGAACAGCCCTGAGGAGAAGAACTTGGGGGTATTGGTTGACAAGAAGCTCAACATAAGTCAGCAATGCACACTTGCAGCCCAGAGAGCCAACTGCATCTTGGGCTGCATCAAAAGAAGCGTGGCCAGCAGGTCAAGGGAGATGATTCTGCTTTGCTCTGGTGAGACCCCACCTGGAGTAGTGCATCCAGCTCTGGGGCCCCCAACATAAGACGGACATGGACCTGTTGGAGAGGGTCCAGAGGAGGGCCACAAAAATGACCAGAGGGATGGAGCAGCTCTCCTATGAAGACAGGCTGAGAGAGTTGGGGTTGTTCAGCCTGGAGAAGAAAAGGCTATGGGGAGACCTTATACCAGCCTTCCAGTACTTATAGGGGGCTTAGGGGAAAAATGGGGAGGAACTCTTTATAAGGACTTTATATATAGTGATAGGACAAGGGGTAACAGTTTTAAACTGAAAGAGGGTAGATTTAGATTAGCTATTTGGAAGAAATTCTTTACTGTGAGGGTGGTGAGGCACCAGAAGAGGTTGCCCAGAGAAGTTGAGGATGCCCTGTTCCTGGAGGTGTTCATGGTCAGGGTGGATGGGGCTGGTGGGAGGTGTCCCTGCCCAGGGCAGGGGGGTTGGAACTTGATGATATTTAAGGTCCCTTCCAACCCAAACCATTCTATGATTCTATATGCCACCTCGATAATGTCCCATGAGGAGAACCTCGGGGCTTGCCCAGCCCCTGCAATGTGCACTGCCCTGCCACCTTCTACTTCATCCCTTTCCAAGTATTATAGACTCATGAAAGAGGAACAGTTTCCATCCCAATAGAGCTGTGCTACATGATTGTGGGGTAAAAAAAAAGACACATAGAAGTTTTAAACTCCCCAAAGTAATTATATTCCTTTGTTCTCCCAAGATACCTTTTGTATGATGTAAATCCTCCTGAAGGGTTCAACCTTCGCAGAGATGTCTACATTCGCATTGCTTCCCTTCTAAAGACCTTGCTGAAAAGTGAAAACTGGGTGTTAGTTCTGCCCCCCTGGGGACGTCTTTATCACTGGCAGAGCCCTGACATCCTTCAGGTCCGGATCCCTTGGTCTGAGTTCTTCAATATCCCAAGCCTCAACAGGAACATCCCTGTCATTGAATATGAGCAGTTCCTTGCAGGTAGAGTATGGAATCGTACAATCTACAATTGACTAAACATTTGAAGTGGTTTCTTCACAGGTTTATCCATATATGTGCTTTTATCCTTATATGTGAAATAAAAAAAGTTAAAGGTGGTGAGAGGAGGGATGGGAAAGAATCGTGCTGAGTAACAAGCCACTAGGTTTGTCATTCATTTGATGTACCAGTGTCAGCCCCTTGACTTCTGGGACCCCAGAGAAAGACAGTTAATAGCTCTGGTTAAAGCCAATGATACTTCTGAGTAATTTTGCCCCTAGTAACAATGCTGCAAGGAGAAAGAGGCAGCCTGCAGCTCCCTGTCAAAATACAAAGAAGCCACATTTTGTGAAGATGGTTGGACAGTAAAAGCTGTACAGTGGGTTCTTCAGTGAATTTACTTTTTCAGCGTCAATGCTGCACATACTCAAGGTTAAATTAACCTCTGCTTTTTTGTGTACAAAACGATATATATAAGATAATGGCTCTCCCTAAGAATATGGAAACTGTGAAGTTGGTTAATGGCATGTTGAGCTAATCACCAAATGCCAGGATCTGCAGCAGTGTAACAGACTTTTTCAGCAAAGGAAGTAAAGGCCACCAAATGTCACAACTTTGCAAAGAACTTTGAGGGTATCATTGTCCCCTGTCTTCCAGGAAAAAAGCATTCAGAAACCCACCCTGAAATTTAGGGGAAGAAAGGCTTGTACTTGTCATTTTTTTTGAAGGCACACTTCCCAGAGCAGCATTGAAAACCTCTGTGCTTCATGGTGTTGTAAATTTACATTTCCATGGCAATTCAGTTCTGTTTGGCACACTAAATCACACATAGCTGGGTGGGAGTAGCAGGCTATCACGTTCCCTGACCCTTTTAGGTTTTCTGACTCACACAGGACTTCCTTTCGTTTTTTTGTGAAGAAAACAGAGAAGAGAGAGAATAGTGCAGTATTAGCATTTCTAGCAGATTTTCAACCTTTGTCATGTGGTTTTTCATGCTTACAAATGCTTTGCTTTGCCTTTTGCTCAGAGTCAGGTGGGCCCTTCATTGAACAGATTTATGTCCTCCAAGGCTACGCAGAAGGATGGAAAGAAGGAACATGGGAAGAAAAAATAGATGAAAGGCCATGCATTGATCAGCTTATGTACTCCAAAGACAAACATGAGTACTACAGGTAACATCTAGCAGTCCTTTTAGTCTTTTTAGTTGTATTCACTTAGGCATTTACCTGCTCTAACAGAACAGACTTGTGCGATTATTGTAGTGTTGTCTGAATCTCTAGGTGCTTGGGGTTCACTTTGGTTTTAAAAACCCATCAATAATAAAATGTTATATTGGTACTAGAAGATCTAGTTTTAGAAAGTTATTCCACACAAAAACAGTATGTAGGAGCTGAGTGGTTTATTTACATTATCACCTTTCTAGGGTGAAGTGTTTATTTGTTTCATTATGTATGCCGTTAATTTAAAATACGCACCTGTGAAACAATACTATGTATTGCCTTTCAGGGGCTGGTTCTGGGGTTACGAAGAAACACGGGGCCTAAATGTCTCTTGTTTGTCCGTCCAAGGATCTGCCTCCATTGTGGCTCCCATCCTTTTGAAGAACACTTCAGCACAGTGAGTTGTCTTGTATTACTATTTATTGTCATATTGCGTGCCCACAAACCCATTGCCAGGTGGGAAGAGCAGGGGAACTTGCAGACTATGTCCCACTGTTGTGGTACTTCATTACTGAGTTATTGTAATCCATTAAAATCATTACAAAGGGAATTTACAGTCTAAGAAACACCTCACTGTAAGTTAGGTTAAATGCTGCAGTGCTAAAACCAAAGAGGAAATAGCCTTGAGTTCCTTCATATTCTCTCAGGTAGCTAAATGTCCTCACCACCCTGTGTTTACCTTTCCTTCCTTGACCCTTCGATGCTGGGTCAAGAGGGAATGAACGGAGTGGAATCGGTGTTTCGCAAGTCCACATCTTGGATCACAAGGTGTAGTGCCTGGTCTCCTGTGACATCCATCCTCAATAGTGTGAGCTGGATTTAGAGAATGCAAGCAGCATGTTTTGTCTTTCTGCTCTGAGATGCCACTAGGATGATCAGAGGAAAGGAAAGCTCCTATATGAGAGATGGAGCACGCTTACATTATCCCAGTAGCAAAGTATTTCTGGTCTGCTGTGATCCTGTAACAACTGAAGACATCGTAGCAAAGCAAAAGCTATTGGGGTACGAGGGAGAACAGGACGAGGAAATAATTACTGTTTATGAATACATCAGGAGAATAAATCCATAGAAGAAACACAAGCCATGTAAGCTGAAGTGTGGTTTTGCCAGGAGAGCAAAAACATCAAAAAATTTGGCATCAATATGAATTAATTGAAAATGAAATGAAGGTACCCCTAAGCTGTAATACCTCCATCTGGGAGCAGAGGAAGCAAAGTCCTGCTTTTTTAACAGGAATGTTGTTCTATTTATAGGAGTTACACCATAATCTTTGCCAGTGACAGCAGAAAACTGGATTAAATAAGCCATAGAGATTTCCATGCTTAGCCCTAAAGTTAACACTTTTCATGACAACTGTCAAAGGTCTGGCGATGAGGAAGGTCAAGGAAAAAATTAGGAGTGGTGCCCAAGTATTCCTAACATGCAGGTGCCTTGTCCACAAGATGCCATTCCTCTGTCAGACACAAGTAGGAAGAAGTATCAACATAACAGCAATGTAAGGGCAGCTCCAGTGGTTCATGTTAAAGTCAGTATGGTTTAGTGTGAGAAATCCAAGAGTGGCTAAAATCAGATGTCTGGGGGAAAGTACAAGAACAGGGTAAGTGTGTGTAATGCTCCCCTTGAGTCCTGTCACACCCTTCAGATTTCTGAGCCAAAAATGATCTTTCTATCTTTTATATCCTTCAATGAGTCCATGGATCTGTGCAAGCTTCCCTTTGAACACTGTTCACACTGTTAGTACCCACAAAATCTTGGGACAAGACTTGAAGGTTTTGCACCTTAACTGTGCATCATTTGAAAATCCACCTCCTCTTGTAACTCCTGCCTGCAGGTTTCATCTAATGGCCCTCAGTTCATGTAGTGGAAGACAGTGAACAAACAGCTTTTCCCTATTCACCTCTACACCATGCATGATTTTACATCTCTCTGTTATATTCCCCCTCAGTTGCCTGCTCTGCAGCGTGAGGAGTGCTGCCTTCATTAGCTGTTCTTTGTGTGAAAGCTATTCCATGCCTTTGGTCATCCTCGCTGCCATTTTCTGAAGCTTTACAATTCAACTGGATCCTGTACACCAAGTAGGATAAGGACAAGTGTTCTCTTTTTTTTTTTTCTGGTAATTCCTAATATACAGGTTCCTCTTTTTTTGACCTCTGATGAGCGTTGCCTTGATGTTTTAATCAAACTGTCCTCATTCCTGAGCCTCGAGCCCTTTAGTTATCAGGTGAAGCCAGATTTTTTTTACTATATGCACTCCCACATTAGATTTCATCTGCCACTTTATTGGCCAGTCATCAGACTTCTCTAATTCTTTACAACTGGCCTTTGTCTTTGCTGCGCTGAGCAATTTAAAATGATCTGCAAGCTGTCACCCCACAGTTCACATCCTTTTGTAGATTGTTTAGGAATATGGTGAAAAGCAGATCCCTTTCACTTGTGACCACCCTCTACAATGAGAACTGGACATTTATCCCTTTTTTTTTTGATCCATGCAAGAGCCTTCCCTCCTGTGCCATTGCTGTTAAGTTTTCTTAAAAGACTTTAACAAAGGCTCTTAGCAAATTCTGACAATGTCCATGAGATTTCACCTATATGCATGTGTGATTATGTCTTCAGACTGCTCTGATAAATGCTCAGAGTTCAGAGCTCCATGTTGATACTTCGCCAATTTACTTTAGGTATCCATTAATTCTGTTTTTTATAATAGTTGCTATTAAGATGTCCAGTACTGACATTAGATTTACCACTATTGCATCCCAGACCTCCCGAGTGTTTTTAGAAAATTGACATCGCATTTGTTGTGTTGCAGTTTTAAGCGAGAAGTTGCATACCGGAATTAGCAGCACAACTGATTCATCCTTGAATTGCATGGCAACTGTTGGGTGAATACTGCCCAGTGTTGGCCATTTGTTCATTCATATTGTCTAGCTGGTCGATCGCTGGACACTTTCTATGGACACTTTGTTTTGAGACATGTCCTCTGATAAGATCCTCTATAAAAAGTAGTTCTGGCGTGTGAATCTTCCCAGCTCCTCCACCTAGCACACAGCTACAAAAAATTATATTAGCTGTTTCAGTCATAACATTACTGTCTCTTAAGTGCTTGTTAATCCTTTAATTTCCTTTTACTTTGTATTGGAAGGAAGATTTGTTTTTAGATTGAAGGCCTTTATTCCTTGTTGCTCAAATTCTTTTTTTGCCTTTTTCTGTTTAACTTTGTGGAGTTATGAGCCTTTCTGTTTTCTTCACTTGAACACTACTTTGGCATTTTTGTGTAGTCTGCTTTTTGAAACTGCATGCAACTGCAGTAACTTTCCGTTGGCCATTGTTGATCCAGGAGGATGCTGAAGATGAGTACATTTATGGTTTATGGCCACTCTCACAGAGTAGCTCTTCCACTGTGAGATTTTGGTCCGTGTCTTGCTGCTGCTCAAGATGATGTGAGGAGCTACTCCCTGCTCAGCTGGTTCATGGAACTGCCCTTGGTGGTGTCTCAAGCTGCAGTTCCTTAGTCATATCCTGCTGTGACACTTGCCCAGCCCAGATGGGGATAGTTGAAATCTCCATCAGCCTCTCTGATTTCCTGTGTTGCAGTTTCAGCCTGGCGATCAACTCCAAGCTTCCTGTTAAATGCTGCTTCTCCACCAGCACAGTCTAGTCTATTTTCCGGATTATTTGTAACCTTATGTGAAGTGTCCAGCTGATTATCAGCAGTCGTAATCTAAAGATGATTGGTTATTTGCTTCCTTGTTTTACTAGAAGAAGGTCCAGATAATGACTTTGACCCCTTCAGAAGAAGCATTTCTCTCTCTGTTTGCTCATACTCCATATGCTCAAGAGCACAAACTAAGCCTACATCCACTATGTATGCTCTTGGATACTCAGAACTCTCAAAATGTCTCCTGTTTCTTAGAACTTGGATAGTGCAGTTATGTTTCCAGTACACAATCCTGACCTGTGTGTATTTATGAAAAGCACAGGGTTGTTTTCATGTTAGTGAAAAAATTTCATTTTAAAATTTGTGCTTAGTTGCTAGCACACATTTTTGTAGTGTCTATGTGTTCTTTGATCTGTTATTTTACTGTAGGACATTTTATTCCATACACGGAAAACACCTTCCCTGGTTTTGCTTTTATGATCATGGCTCCTGCTTCCTCCAAGAGGCTCTCACATGCTTCGAGGCTGAGCATCATCTCACAGGTTGCTTCTCCCCTTTGGATCACTCTTCCTGTTAGGAGTCTTATTTCTCCAGCAGCAACTACTTTGAGGACTATGTGAGGGATTGTTATTGCTTGTTTGTGTTTAACTGTCAGAATTAAGAGTACTATTTATTAAGGAAGAGAGCAGGAACACACAGTGGCATAGAGCCCTTCTTTCCCCAGCCAGCCATGGGTCACAGTTTGCTTTGTACAGAACAGACTGGCAGCCTACCCCTCATTCCCTGTGCTCTCTTTACAAACAGATCATAGCCTGTGCTTTATCCTAGCAACTGTGTAAAGAAATATCGTAATGTAAATTCTATTCCTAAGGGAACTACACTCAGTTTTACAATTTTTAATAGGTCAGTGATGTTAGACAGAGCTGAAAACCTTCTTCATGACCACTACGGAGGGAAAGATTATTGGAATGTGAGTATTTTCCGGTTAGCTTCTCTAGACTTTCTACTTGGTTCTGATAAAAATTCAATAACCAATATGTAATTCACTTTTGCCTGGGGTTTCTATTCTTGAAAGTAGCTTGTGCCTTATGTTTCACCAGTGCATGCTAAAAATGGTCTTCAGGCTGCTGTGGATTAATGGAATGCAGGAATTCGCCCTGGTGTCTTGTCCCCAAAGACTCAGTGCTGCAGAGCGTGGCATTTAGAAGGACCTCCCCTATGCAGCACATCTGCAAGCAGAAGGGAACTGCCTTTGCGCAGTTTCTTGTCTAGTCAGCCTCAAGATTAGGCTTTTCAAAAGGATTCCCCAAAGTGCTCAATATTGTCCTGTCTGTCTCCCCATTGGCTTCGATGGCAAAATTCTCATGGGTCTCACGGTAACACTGTGCACTTTGGGGGACCTTGTGCTGAGGATCTATGGTAAAATAATTCCTGTGGGAAAAGTTTTAAGACAAAGTTAAGGATTCAGCCACAGGAAAACAGAACATGATATGGAGTCCTTGATGTAATTAAAATTTCTAAGAGAAGGTGACTCTCATGATACTACGAAACAAATTACATAGACCTCAGTCTGTTGAGATATAAATATCTGGCTATTCACTTGGTATATGGCATATTTTTTAGAAACAGACCAAACAGTATTTTGCTAACTATGAATTTTTCATTGAGAGAGACTTTCCAAACAGAGAAATGCAACCCACATATCATTTCTGAGTTTCACTTGTAGTCCTATAAAAGCAGACATGAAATCTATATGGATCTACAACATGCATTTCTTAACAGTGGCACTTTAAACAT
Organism: Calidris pygmaea; assembly: GCA_003697955.1. Classification (NCBI taxonomy): domain Eukaryota; kingdom Metazoa; phylum Chordata; class Aves; order Charadriiformes; family Scolopacidae; genus Calidris; species Calidris pygmaea. The sequence goes on from QJSC01011956.1 coordinate 686,571, forward strand.
TGTCTCAACAATTTAGACTTGTCTCAAAGTTATTTCAAACTAAACCTTCTGCTAAATAGTCTTCTTTCTTTTAATTCAATTTTAACTACCTGCATGATTTTTGCTTGCTGTTTTTTTCTTAATAACTCTCTGGACAACATCTGGAATTCCTTATAAATCTTGTTAACAGATGCCTTCTTGTCTCAAAGTTTTCAAATTGTAACAAACCAGCTTCCCTTTGCAACCAACCTACATCTTTGATGTCCAAAAACATTTGAATTTAATATTAAGCTGCATTGCTCTCGCTTTGTCACCATTTTTGTCTAGGCTTCTCTACCACTGCAAGCTGAAAGGTGTTCTTTTGGGATTCTTAATGGTTGAACGACCATGGAGCAGGAAAGACCTCCCAAAATGGTTTAGGAGCAACTGTTGAGTCCCTTGAAGAGCATCAATGTAGCATGTAGACCACATGAGTGCTTTAGCATCTACATGAAAGCAGAAAATTCTCTAAGGGCAACTCTAGAAAAGCCAGCAGTTTTGACTTTGGTTCACCACTTATAGGGGACAATCTAAAAGAATTAGAGGACTTGTACTATTAATTCAACTCATATACACAAAAGGGACCATAACCAATGCTGATTCTGTTTGTTTGTTTTTGTCCCAAACTTAAATCACAGAAAAATTTAGATGGGGAGGCGTCTCAGCCTCCCTGCCTAGAGGTCTGCACTCCAGAACTTGATCTGGTGGTTTGGGGCTGTGTTGAAAGTCCCCGCAGATGGAGATCCACCACTTCTCTGGGGCTTGTCCCATGGCTGTGCCACTCTTGTGCACAAGAGGTTTTGCCTTATACCCAAGCAGAAGTTGCCTTGCTGAAGCTTGGGCCCATGGCTTCTTGTCTTTGTCCATGCACCTCTGAGAAGCATCTCTTTTCTTTGTTGTTTCTTTGCAGATAAAAAGGGAGAAGCAGGAGAAATTGGGAGGTAGTTGGAAAGGGTGACAATATTGCACGTGCAGATTTGAAACATATACTTTAAGTAAGAGAATAACCAGGTACAGAGAGCATTCACTTTAGAAAGTATATCAGTGGATGTTCACACTTTCACTTGTTTTCTCTTTTAGATGTGCTGTTGCAAAGTAAGTGTTCACCAGCACAGCTGCTGTCAGAGGAGTGCTTTGGGCCCAGGAAAACTTTGGCACTTCGTACTGCGTGGGTGCCAAACATGACATGGTAGTCGTGCTATCTGTCTGGATGAAGTTTAGAGGTGTTTCACACAAGCATAACATTCAGAGATGCTTATTGGCCTCCCCAGTGCGCTGCACTGCCATGGGTTGCTTGCACGCTTGCTGCCTCTTGGGCATACCATGTTCATCACATCTCGGGAAGGTACCCAATGGCTTCATCCGACAGGACTCTATTGTGTCAGCATATTACAAAAAGGAGGGAAAATGTCTGTCTCTGAACTGCAGCATAAGCATTCTGCAGCAGACAGTGTGTACATCCTCCCCTGATACAAATGTGTTGCTGGAGGATTAGAAAGCCAGTGGTCATCTCTTTAAAGATGCTAGAAGAGCAGGCTTTGTACTTCCATTAAATATTTAGAGGGGCGTGGATCTCTAGGTACCAGCATGATGGATCTTACAGAAGACTAAATTGTTTTGTGTCTTATTGAATGATATGGAGGAGAAACCAGTTCAACCACAGTGAGTTTGGCATATGGAAAAACTGGAAAAAATGGCTGGCAGACTCTAGTTCCTGCCTCTTTGCTAGAGCAAGGTGAAGGCACAATCCGCGTGGCTACGTCTTGGAGTACTAGTAATACTCTGCCTGGCTTTTCACAATGTAGAGAACTCTGTCCACTGTGGGCACAGTGGAGAACTGAGAGAAGAGACTGTTGGAAATATAAGTGTTTTCATTACACCTTATTTGTTGCCCATCACATGACACACTACAGATTGTATAACATAAAGAATTAGACCAAATTGCCAAGTGTCCTTTGTAAGTGGTATGTCACATGGAATTTCCTTAGTTTTGTTGTGTGTGCCTGTTAATAAGAAGACTATGTGTGACTGTGTGCAGTGGTAAAACTGTATCACAAAATCTTTGAAAGAGATTATTACCCAGAGGTGAAGGAAATAATTCATTTTTCATCACTTTTCCACTAAATTTGATAGGAGTATTTGTGGCTAGACGCATGATTTTTTTAAAGCAGGTTTTATTCATATGGGTATTCTGCAAGCTAAACTCTTTGCCCAGCTTTTGTTTCCAAAGGTGAGGTATATTGCTAGAGTGTTTAATTTGGTATATTACATGTTCCATTGTGTAAATAGCTACAGCTTACTCCATACACTGATGTATTGCAGGGTCAGAGGAGTATGCTGGTTATAAATGTGATTATGATTAGAATTAAACAGTTAAAGCTCAGATGAAAGGTTAGAAATTGTTGCTTGTAGTGCTGCATGGATGTTTCATCCTGGAAGCTCTCTGTATGTGAAACTATCTCCATTTAGTCATCTTTAGCTCTCCCTTTTTCTGACTTGGCATCTGCTCTTATTCCAACAGACTCGTCGGAGCATGGTGTTTGCTAAACACCTCCGTGTAGTAGGAGACGAGTTTAGAAACAAGTATCTTCAATCCACAGATGAGGCAGACAGGACTCATTACAAGGAGGACTGGACACAGATGAAGGTACAATCTTAACAGTCTGTTTCCCATAACAGATGTAATAATATTTTTTTTTAATTTGTGTACTCCTGGCTGTACACTGCAAGGAATATTGGAAGATACATATGAATCTAACTCTCCCTGCTCACATCAAGGTGGACGTGCATGTTCGTACTGTACCCTCCCCTCCTTGTGTCATATGAGTTAACAGAATCTGTTGAGATGTCGCTGACTGGTTCTGCGTGCCACATTTCTGTTACCCTAATTTCACTAAAGGAAACTTGTATTTCTTCTTGTATTCAGCATCATCTGTGGGTGTAAAGTTCAGCTGTAAACTGCCGTTTATGGATTTGGTCAAGGAGAGCGATTTTTGCTTACAAAGATTTTGCACTCTTGTTTCTCTTGTATGATGCAAGCCACCCCAGATCAAAACATTGCAATAAGTGTCCCAAAATACTACCAATCCATACCTTAAAATTGCTTTCTGCAGCTAGAGTATTTCAGTGCCTTATCCAGAGACTGTGCATTCAGGCCTTTCCAGTGTGAATGAACAGTGGTGCTCTCAAGTTCTGAAGTTTACTGATCTTTCTTTCTCTCTTAGGTTAAGACGGGCACAGCTCTAGGTGGTCCATACCTTGGGGTTCATCTCAGGAGGAGAGACTTCATTTGGGGTCACAGAGAAGATGTGCCTTCCCTACAAGGAGCAGTAAAGACAATCCGCAGCCTCTTGGAGATGCATAAACTTGAAAAAGTTTTTGTAGCCACTGATGCTGTCGAGGAGGGTAGGCAGCTTATAGTCAGTTTAGGAGTGGTAACTTTTGACAATGAGTGCAGTAGTTACCACTTTGTTTCTATAAACGACTGGAAGATCATACGCCTCCATCATTGAATAGGAAATTGAACAGGATGGGCTGCTGTTTCCTTCCAGCTTGAGTGTTCATGGTGTCAAGTGTTCATGGTCAGGTTGGATGGGGCTTTGAGCAACCTAGTCTTGTGGGAGGTGTTCCGAGTTGGAACTTGATGATCTTAAAGGTCACTTCTAACTCTAACCATTCTATGATTCTATGAAACCATTCATTTGGTATTTCCCATAGGAGGTTTGACAGTCTTTACAATAGCAAATCGGTAATTGAATTCACTTGTGCTGCCTCTTTTTCCTTCCATCGCACTTTTTTTCTTAGCACTTCAGAGACTCTCAGACATACTGCTGGGAACAGTCCTCTGCAGTTTCCAACCCAGCCTTCCCCTTGGCTGCCCCTAACATCAGACTGGGGTGGACCTGGTTCTGTGTGGCCGAGCCTTAGAAAGCCCCAAGGGTGGGGTTCCTCTCCCCCCAGTCCTTATCCCAGGGCTGCAGCTCCCTTCTGCTCGTATCAATGTGTGATGTTGGAATAACCCTGCAGGGCAATAGCGTCTGTGATAGCTAATCTAAGTTTGCTGTCAAGAAAGGCCTCTTGATACACCTTCACTGTAGGGTTAGGCAGTGAGGTAGGGTCTGTTCTACTTGGTGCAGGCATCCCCACCCCCTGAAAATTGCCCCACTGGGCACTGTGTCTCTGACCCCTGGCTTCTCCCCTGCCTACAATACTCATGTTTGGCAAATGTGTTATAAAATTTGTAGGTAGATTTTGGTTTTGCTTGTTTCATAACTGTTAACCCAGGGTTTCCTTAAGCACTTTTATGACAGCAGCATGTTGCTCTTTATAATGTATGAATAAATTTGCATCTTTCCCTTTTTCAGAGGTTGAATTACTCAAGAAACTGCTGCCTGAGATGGTGAGGTTTGAACCTTCTTGGGAGGAGCTGGAACTCTACAAAGATGGGGGCTTGGCTGTGATTGACCAGTGGATCTGCGCACATGCAAGGTGGTAAATTCAACTTTTCTTTGAGGAGCCAAATCTTACTGTCACAGAACTGAATATTGTTTTTGACACAGATATAGTTGTTTACAAATGATACATGACATGTTATTGTATAATTGATATATATAGAACATGTATAATAGTTATATTGTGCGTATATATAATATATGATAATTTCATTATCATATAATTTCAATGAACATTAAAGTTCATTGGACTGAAATCAATTACTTGCATTTTAAGATCTGGCCCCCTTCTTAAACCTGTTCTGATTTTTTTCACAGGTTTTTTATAGGCACCTCAGTTTCAACATTTTCCTTCCGGATCCACGAGGAAAGGGAGATCTTGGGATTTGATCCAAAAACAACTTACAACCGATTTTGTGGTGATAAAGAGAAAAACTGTGAGCAGCCAACTCACTGGAAAATTGTATACTAAAACACAGAGAAATCTGTACTTTAGTACCAGTGAGCTCCAAAGAATAAGGAAAAACTACAGGGAAATACCTCCCTTTGACCAAACTACAACTCAGTCCTCTGCCCTCTTCTCAGCGTTTACTTGACATTTGGATTTCGAAGTACAAGCAATACTCATCTTCTTAGTCAGGCATCAGTGGGAGTGAGAAAAATGAAGTCAGCCTGGGATCCGGTTCTCAGCATACCTAGTGTTAGAGGACGATACCAGACACTGCAATTGAGACCTGAAAGGCAAAACTTTGTTCTGAAATTAACAAATGAAGTAAGTCGCGGCTTTCTTTGGAGTTCTAAGGAATAAGACAAAACAGTTTTAACTTTTATAAATGTAACACAGCTGTGGTCTGTACTGTATTCCTGTCTTTATTTTTTGTTCTGTTCAGCGTTTGCCCCTCTGATTGCAAAAAATATGTCCTGGTTTTGTAACCTGCACTACATGAGCTGCAGATTGTGCATAAACTCTGCCGTTCCTTGGGGAAATCTTCCCATTTTCAAGTAGTAATTTGTAAATATTCAAATTGTCTGATGCAACCAGTATTCAATAAAAGAAGAGGAGGTGATATTTCTACCTAAACACCAGCTGTTTCTAATAGCAGTCTCAGTGGGTGTGTGCTGAGAGAGGAACAAAGATAGGGCTTGTAGGGTGGTAAAAGAAAGGTTATGTTTCTTCTTACATTTCACCTTCATGAAGGAAACTTTTTTCTTTTCCCCACCTTGTTCTCCCAAAGGCCTGTTTGATGGAACTGATGAAAAAGGCGGCACCCTTTTGGGATCACCCAGTCACTCAATTCAGTGATGGTGATGCTTTGGTAAGGAGCATGCCAAAAGGCCTTTCAAGTTTCCATGTCAGTTAAAGGGATTGTCTCAGTAATTCAACAAATGAATTTTCTGCATTTCTGCTTTTCAGTTTATGCAAGGGAGCAAACTGTGGACAATCACAGACAGCAAAGGTAATTGGGCCTCAAGATAGTGTGTATAAGCTGAGCAGTCAGGAACCTTGCAGATGAAGTTGTGCTCTGCTAGGGATGGCGGGCTGGTGGCACAGGGGAAGAACCCTGTGCTACACCACCAACCAGAGGAAAGCACAGCTCCTGTTTGAGAAGGGTTTTCTTGTACTCTTCTGCTGTGTAGAATTGGCTACTGGGAAGTATTCTGCTCCATTCTGTGCTTCAGGTGGGTCTTTTGCCCTATATGGCTCTGTTAAGCCGGAGAAACCTTTTTCAAAAGTGGACTAGGAGACAGATTTAGAAAGGTGAAGCAGACATTTTTCCTTGAAGTCAGTTTTACCAGGCTACCTGCCTGGTAAGGTCTGTGAGCAGACCCTTCACTTGATCTTTCCTCTTGGCTTGAGTAGGAGCATATGCACCTCTCCTGCACTCTGCGGTGGCCATTTCACAGATGCTCACGGACAATGAGGTTGTTACCTCCCGTGCAACTGCAGTGGAAGCTGTTAAAACTTCTCAGCAGTAGCAGCATTCCATTTTTAGAGTAGATGGACTTGGGGGATAAGTTCTCTCTGTCTCAGTGTGCATCTTTGTGGGTATGTGTAAAACCGAAGAAACTGTGGTTGCCGTTAACTAATGATAGTGCATATGGATTGCTGTAACCCGCCATAGGTGATTGCTGAGAGAGCTGGGCAGAGAGGCAGGAGTTATTTTCCCCTCTTTTAGTGAACAATTTCCTTTTGGGGAAGGAAAGGAGTAAAGATTAATGGCTACCAGGCATGTCTATGGGTCTGCTGTGTGGGCTTGTAAGCTCTGGTGCTTCTTTTTAGATGTGATTAGAAGAAAGTCCTTGTGTGTTTCCTTTCTCTCCTCTATAAAACTGAACCCAGAGTGTTGCACCTTTTGGCCCAGCACCTTTCTGGCCAGCTTCTGGCACCCATCTCAGTTCCCACTGCCCTTCCAAGGTGGATGAAACAGAGGGTGGCCGTGCTGCTCTGTCACTCTCTGTCTCTGGACATTACAGCATTTTTACATGGTCGCCTCCTGCAGCAGCGGCAGCTTCCTTGATCTTGGGGCTGATGTCCCTCTTGGCTGCTGCATATGGGTCCCCCATGTGTTTCACTCTGGGCTGCCTTCCCTGAGAGGTCCTACGTGCACCAAACGTGTCGCTGCAGACCATGGGGGCCTCTTGGCTGTAGCAGTCGGGGTTGGGGGACAGCAAAGCAATCACTGGGATGTGTCTGTTTAAACCAGGCTTGGCTGATGGAGCATTTATCTCCTGTCCATGGTTCCCTGGTAGGCTCCTTTGGCATTTTTGGATTGAAGGGATGGACGGGGGTGTCGATGTCACGGTGAGTGCTTACCCTGGGAGTGCCAGTCTCTGCCCCCCATGAGGAATCAAGACACCGTGTCTCGGTTGCTGCCTGGTGAAGCAGGGGCAAGATTCTTCTCACCAAAGGGATGTCCTTAAGGCCTCCAGCAGCCTCGCAGCTCAGGGCACAGTGTTGGGGGCACAAACCCAGGCTGTGGGCTTGCAACAGAGCTGGCATACCTGGATCAAACCCTCATCTGGAAGGTAGTGGTCTCTTGGCAAATGTAACATCCAATAATTACAAATCTATTTCAGCAGTTCCTTCCTCTGCCTCCCATAGCACAGCGTCTTTCTCTGATCATGTTAAGGCTACCCTCCTCCCTCCCCATCTCTTCCCACCGCTCTGTGGCAAAAGACAGCCAGCTCCAGTGCCTGTGAGCCAGGCGCCGTGGGGACAGAAATGGCCTGGCGCTGTGGGGCATACCCCGTCCACCCCTTGCCTCCTGAGACGTGAGCACTGGAGAGCGGGTGCCCAGGAGGCAAAGGTTTTCCTCTCTCAGGCCAGCTAAATACCCATGTGGTGGGCATGAAGGTGTTCAGCATTTCACCTGGCAGATATGTCAGCAGCCAGGAAAATTTGTTTCTGGAACAGCTGCCCAAGTTTGTTGTTACTAGGTTTGTTGATAATGACACTTTTAGCAACAATTATGCTGAGAAGCCTTCCCAGGTACCCTTACACAACAGATATGAAGATCTGGAATTAGGAGGACAGGGACATGATAAGGTAGATGATGATCCATCTATGCTAGAGAAGTCACCAAGATGAGATCAGCCTATTCCCCATATCATGACCAACTCCATGAAGAAAAAAAGGGCTTTTGAAGGGGCAGAGAGAGCCTGATGACCAAATCCACCTTTTAGGGAAGTTGGCTGCCTCCGTGGAGCTCAGGCTAAAGATGTTACCAGGAAACTTCCTAGCCTGGTAGGGCCCTGAGATTATTATCCACTATTTTTCATGTGGGAACCAACAAAGTCACGATGAGAAGTCCAAGGGCCATAGGGAGATTGTTAAAGGTTTCAGGAGTGCAGGTAGTAGTCTCCTCTGTCCTCCCAGCTGTAGGGAATGACATTGAAAGAAACAAGTGGATAGAGTTTATCAATATCTGGCTCTGAGACTGGTGTCACTGGCAGAATTTTGTGGTTTTGGATCATGTGGTGGTATGTGTGACACCAGGCCTCCTGAGGCCTGATAGGATTCATCTTTATTAACAGGAGAAAATAGTTTTTTCTCGTAAGTTAGCGGGTAACTTAGCGTAAAGTTGAAAGAACTTTAAACTAGATTTGGAGGGCAAAAGGCATAAAATCAGGCTTATTAGTGATAAGCTATGGGATGACATGACAATGCTTGAGGGATGGTGTGCTAGTGGGGGCTTTCATGACATACTGAGTACAATGGAGAGCATCTGAAATATTTGTACACTTATGCATGCAGTATGAGGAATAAACAAGAGGAACTAGAGGCTTTGGCACAATCTCAGAGCTAGAACATTGGTGCAAGGGAGACTTGGTGGGAAGACTTCTTTACATAGAGTGTTACACCTCCACCTCACTTGCCTATCTCTCCTGAAAAGCAATCACAGCACTCCAGTCAGAGGAGGGATTAGACGATACAGCACTTGCAGTTGGGAACAACATGCCTGAGAGCCTCTGGGTAAGGCTTAAGGGCAAAGCTAATAAAGACGATGTTGTCCACTATAGATCACTCAGACAAGATGATGACACCATTGTATTATTCTTTAGGAATTCAGGGGAATTGCTAGACCAGTTGCCCTTGTCTTTATAGGTGACTTCAACTTCCCAGATGTTAACTAGGGACTATCATACAACAGAATTGAAACAAGTCCAGGAAATTCAAAGAGTTGTAGCAAACAGGGTAACATCTGACTGGCAGCCAGTCCGTAGTGGTGTTTCCCAGGGCTCAATTTTAGGCCCAGTTCTCTTCAATGTTTTTATCAACAATCAGGACACGGGAGTTGAATACACACTAAGTTTACTGATGGTACTAAATTAGGGGGAGCCATTGATTTTCTCGAGGGTAGAGAAGCCTTACAGAGAGCTCTTGAGAGATTGGCACACTGGGAAATCACCAACTGCATGAAATTTATCAAGGACAAATGCTGAGACAGTGTAATCTTGGATGTACGCATAGACGGGGGTACAAGAGGCTGGTGTGCAGCCCTGCAGAAAGAGATCTGGGGGGTTTAATTGATGGTAAGCTCAATATAAGTCAACAATCTGCTCTGGGGGCCAAAAGGGCCAACTGTGTCCTGGGATGCACTAAGCACAGCACAGCTAACCAGCTGAAAGACGTGTTTGTCCCACTGTACTCAACATTAGTGCAGTCTCACTCAGAATACTGTGTGCAGTTTTGGACTCCTCAATATAAGAAGGATATAAAAATATTAGAATATATCCAAGAGAGGGCAAAAGAGATGAGCATGATTTATGAGGAGCAGCTGAGGACACTAGGTTTGTTCATCTTCTGTTGTGGGCAGAGCGATTAACTTCACTCATAAGGGAGAAGCAGTGAAATATTTATTAATATCAAACAGTGATTTAACAAAGTTTGACAGTGAATAAGACAGGGGTTTACAAGATTTGATGGCAAGGTACACTTGGTTATTTACTGTATAGAGGACAGGGTCAGACAGAACTGTCAGGGAGACCCTCCCATTGAGTCACAAAGTGCAGAAAGGAACCCCTGGCTTTCTAAACCCCTTCTCAGAGAGGAGTCTGGGTGCAGCTGGATCCAGTGCAAGTCCCCGACTTGGTCAACAGTTTCTGTCTAAAGGATTATATATACTCAATCAATCCTTTATATCACTTAGCTAAGATTTCAAAGTTTAGCATGTTATTAGCCACTTACCAAGATCTATTGCAGCAAGGAATCTCTAGACCTCAAGGAATAACCTTGAGAGGCATCCTTGCTCAAGCGGAGATCGTGGAGTGCAGCCGCTGCTGTGCAGGGGACCTTAAAGGGCTCTTGGGCTGTCCACCATTTATAGAGTAAGATAATTGACCTTTAGTCATATTTGCATAATAACAAAATATCTAGGTCCCCACTCCAGACAGCATTTGGCTGTGTTGCTAGCCATCCCCCAAAGTCCAGGTGCAACCCATCATAAGTCCCACTGACAGTTATGACTTGAGCAGGAGCTGGGGGGAGGAAGGTGGAGAGGAGGGGTGGGGAGAACATATGACCACAGCTTAGAGAAGAGGAGACTGAGGGGCAACCACATGGCTGTCTACAACTTCCTCATGAGGGGGAGTGGAATGGAAAGTGCCCTTCTCTTTTCTCCAGTGTGCAGTGATAGGACAGAAGGGAATGGCTTAAAGCTGCATTGGGGGAAGTTCAGATTGGATATTAGGGAAAAAAATTCTTCACTGTGAGGGTGGTCAAGCATCGGAACACACTCCCCAGAGGAGTGGTCATGGCCTGTTGGTGTTCAAGAAGTGTTTGGACAATACTTTTAAATATGTGGTTTAACTTTTAGGTTGCCCTCTGTGGAGCCAGCAGTTGGACTTGATGAGCTTCATGGGTCTCTTCCAACTCAGGATATCCTACAATCCTATGAACTTCAATCATGATTATATAAACCTGTGGCCTTGTAAGTGGGTGTCGAACAAAAAAGCAAAATCCCTGCAGCCCGATTTTGAAAATGGCTGCAGTGAGAGAATACACCCAGCTCCCTCAGATGATTGGCAGCTGTATGAAAGATCACATAGCCTGTTGGCTGACAGGGAGGAGTTTGCCCAGGGATGTACCCTGTTCACCTTTTACTTGTCTCCAGACCAAGAATGCACCAATTACTATTTGAGTTGTATGATGCCATAGTCACAGCAGGAGTCACCTGAACCTTGTCAGGAATAAGGCAAGTGCAGCAGTGATCCAACCTGCATTGGTTCCAGCGCCCAACAGTCCAACACAATACACTGTCCTGAATGACCATGGCAACAGATGAAGCTCAAGTCATGAACTAAATTAATTGAATAGACATCTGAATGGACATTTGAATGGGCGTGGCCCATGGACTAAAGAAATTATAACTGTATATAGGACAAAGGACAGGGAAGTGGGCAGTGGTTGTTGATGAAAATGCCCTGAATACTGTAGGATGTGAGTATGATGCAAATAGTATGGAATAAGAGGTGAAGACTGTACTGCATTAAAAAGCTCATCTGTCATCTCATATGGGACTCATCTGTCCCATAACCTTTCCATATGCGCCTCACGAAGGAATTTGGAACAAGGCACCGATTTCCAAGTCAAGGAAGCTGAGTAAACAGAGCTTCACCCTCCGAGGGAATGGCTTCTCTACCTCCTGCCTTCAGCCACCACCATCCTGCTTTCATGGCACAAGGAAACACCTCCAGAGGAGACTGTTGCCCTCCCCTAAGTACCTACTGGCGAGGCTGGTGCAATGGGTACCAGCAGGTGACAATGTCACCCAGTGTCGCCAGGCTGTGGGGGAACACGCTACAGCTGGGAGCTGCTCTTGGCTCTGGTGCCTCTTGACAGTGGTGCCGCAAGAAGGGCAGAGGTGACAGAATCAGACATTAGGAGAAGGAATCACTCTCTGGCCTCATCTGCTGGCTCAAATGCTGAAAATGGGCAAAGGTGCTCAAAATTCATGTCCTTCATCCACAAAGCTATTGCCTTTCTTGGTGAAACAGAAACAAGCCGTGCCTTGGAGCAACTGCTGAGAGCAGAGTTCTGCCGTGCCTCTGCCAGTCCCATTGTTTTCCACTCCATCCAGTTCTCACTATCCAGCATAATCCAATTTGTGGTTATCCTGATGGTGATAGCACATGGTTTGTGACAGTATCCATCAAGCCGTCAGCTCAGAAACCATTTTCATGCTGATGGAGTTTTCTTTTGCACATGCTTGGTCTTGCTTACCCTGCTGTTCATGAGGAAGATCACAGATCTTACAAGGGGTCTTTCCAAAAATGATGCATCACCCATGCAGGGATCTTCCATCTTGTTTCTTCTCCCAACCAGCAGTTGAGCTGATAAGCCAGGCAACAACAAATATCAGCCTGAAGGTCACCATTCACATCAGTCCCACAACAAGCTCATTGTATAGCTGAACTGATACAGACCTGTCTCCTTTTTAGAATTAATTTCCTCCATGCAGGGTCAGATGAACAGTGCCCAGACAGCAGTTGTCTCTGTTGGCAAAACTCATGCTAGTTTGTGCATGGAAAGGTGTGAAGAGAATCATTGAATAGTTTAGGTTGGAAGGGACCTTAAGGATCGTTGAAATCCAACCCCCATACCATGGGCAGGGACACCTCCCACTAGACCAGGTTGCTCAAAGCCCCATCCAGCCTGGCCTTGAACGCTTCCAGGGATGGGGCATCCACAGCTTCCCTGGGAAACCTGTTCCAGTGCCTCACAGGAAAGAATATCACGGAATCACGGAATTGTCAGAGTTAGAAGGGACCTCTAGAGATCATCTGGTCCAGCTCCCCTGCTAAAGCAGGAACGCCTAGAGCACATTACTCAGGACTGCATCCAAGCGGGTCTTGAAGATCTCCAGAGAAGGGGACTCCATGACCACCCTGGGCAGCCTGTTCCAGGGCTCCGTCACCCTCACCGTAAAAAAGTTTTTTCTCAGATTTGAATGGAACTTTCTATGTTCCAGCTTGAGCCCGTTGCCCCTTGTCCTATCGCTTGAAACCACTGAAAAGAGTCCGGCTCCCCTCTTTCACTTTGAAGCCATTACTTCTCATTGTATCACTACATGCCCTTGTAAAAAGTCCCTCTCTAGCTTTCTGTAGGCTGCTATGAGAGGTCTCCCCAGAGCCTTCTCTTCCCCAGGCTGAACAACCCCAACTCCCTCAGCCTGTCTTCATAGGAGAGGTGCTCCAGCCGTCCCATCATCTTCATGGCCCTCCTCTGGACCTGTTCCAACAGGTCCATATCTTTCCTGTGCTGAGGACTCCATAGCTGGACACAGTACTCCAGGTGGGGTCTCACCAGAACAGAGTAGAGGGTTAGAATCACCTCCCTCGACCTGCTGGCCACACTTCTCTTGATGCAGCCCAGGATGCAGTTGGCTCTCTGGGCTGTGAGTGTGCATTGCTGACTCATAAAATCATAGAACCATAGAATCAATCATCTAGGTTGGAAAAGACCCTTGGGATCATGTTGAGCTTCTTGTCAACCAATACCCCCAAGTCCTTCTCCTCAGGGCTGCCCTCAATCCATTCTCTGCCCAACCTGTATTTGTGCCTGGGATTGCCACAAACCAGGTGTAGGACCCTGCACTTGGCCTGGTTGTATTTCATGAGGTTGGCACAGGTCCATGAGCTCTCCATCTACTTCTGGAGGCCATGCTGCATGCAGAGGGTTTAGGGGGTCCCTGCCCTGCCCCAGCCATCACTGCAGACCCTGATCTGAGAGGACATTTATGTGGCTGGTCAACTGAGTGGATGACAGGAGCTTTCACTCCTCTACTGGGGCATGTTAGCCAGGGAAATGTCCCAGGGCTCTCTGGATGCTGCTGCAGAACGCAAAAGCAGCACATTTAGGACCAGGCTCTCCTGCTTTGCCAGGACAGGTGCCAACTAAGGCTAAGCACCAGATGGTTGGGATTTTGCTGCCCCCAGCGCTGGGGAGCTGGGTTCCCACCCCAGGTGGTGGCAGTGCTGGCATCCCATGGGCTCACCCAGCAGTGGGGCTCAAAGCTGTGACCACATGCACGATCCAAACCCAATGGAGTACGCATGCTCAGATGAAAACCCTGGCAACCACCTACAAGTCCCTAGAAATCAGGGACGCATCCACTTGGGATTTGAGTAAACGACTGCAAAACACCATTTTCCAAAAGCAGCAGCAGATGCACAGCCCTCCCTTCCCCCGCCCACAGGCCACGTGTCTCACACAGGACCTGCAGACTCATCACGTCTTTTTTTGCCACTCTGGCCAGCAGCACCACGCGCCACCCTCCTCATGGCGCTCAGGCAGTGGGTCGGTGTCCCATGGGCAAGGAGGGCAGCTCCCACCTCCGCATCTTCCCATTGCCAGCACCGGGCAGGTGCTAGAACCCTGGGCACTCCCAACCCCTCTGTGAGGCAGTGCCCCGCGTTCCGAAGCGTGCAATCCCTCCCTCTCTCCCTCCCTCTTTGCAAAAGCTGCCATTTCAGAGATCAAGTTGGCAGCTCCAGAAACACACCCTCAGCTTACTTCCTCACTAGCTCTTCAGGATGTAACCAAAACCACCATTTTAAGGACATGCACAGTATTTTGTGACATTTCACGTATTTTTTCGGTGCCACTACTGATATCAATATACAAAAACAATGATGAAACTTAGCAATGATATAGCTCTTTATATTTTCAAATCTCTGTACAAACATTAAACAAAGCAAGGTAGTATGCAAAACAGTCATTACTTAGAATAATCAACTGATAGGTTGTGCTTCGGTGGTGACACTGGGATAGGAACAACTGTGCTGTAAGGAAAGCAACAAACCAGAGGTAAATCAAGGTTTTTGTCTTCAAAATTGTGATTATGAATGGAGAAAATAAGTGTTAGGACAGCATCTGAGAGTGTTCTTTAATATCCTTACACCAGGTAGATAAAAGATAATGTAGTCACACTATCACACAGAAAGTTTGGGGAAGAATAACTGCTTAATGCAAATAATATACAGCAATATATATAAATATATATAAATATATATAAATATATATTCACACACACGTTTGATCTTAAATTTGTTAGAAGGCGCCTCAGCCAAATTACAACAAAAAAAGATATTGGTATGATAACGACGAAGATATTGAAAACATAAAAAACACTGCAGTGGCCTTGAGTGTGAATCTTTCCCACCAGAGAACATAAATTCTTTAAGTCATTATACCTGCTGAGGCTGGCTGCCCTCGGTACTGACAGAAAGCACGGCTCTGAATTCCTCTTTTCTGGAATGATTGAAGAAAACAAACCATAACTACTCATAAAACTCATTCCTGCACATGCACATGATGTTGGCACAATTAACAGCCTATTTTTTAGCAGCCAGCGGGGCAGCCCTTCAGCTGCGAAGGTTCTGAAAAACCCCGTTATGTTGACATGATCCAAGGAGAAACTATCTGCATTCTATCTGCTCTCCACGAGCTCTGACAGGTTCAGGGCTTCCGCCACAGCTCGTTTTCCTGCAGCCCCTATCAGCCTGCGCTGTTCCTACCACAACCAGCTCAACAGACACAATGACAGCAGAAGTTCAATCAGACGCCGTGTAACAGCTTAGGCGTGTGATGCTAGCAGATATACTTAGAGAAAACTGGACCATAGTTGTATCTACCCGGGTGTGTTTTAGGGACAAACATCTGGCTAGTGATGACACACCACACATCCTGTGGTTGTAAACATCCAACCTGCCTGCCACAGACCCACCAGCCTTCTTCCTTGGAGGTCAATCCAGAATTGTTGCAAATACTCTGGACCCAGTTGTTTCCATAAAGGAACAGCAGCAAGGCCGATGCACCCTAAAAGCCTGGGATTTACACACAGCTGGGGCCCGCCTGTGCCGGGACACGTCTGGGAAAGGTGGTGGCTGGGAAGCTCCTGCTGCCAAGTGGACAATTTGTTCGGCCCGTGCTCTCCATCTCCTGCCCAAAGGCCTAACCAGAGGAGAGCGGGAGGGAGCAGAAATCCCACCCCATGCCATCGTTTCTGCTTTAGGAACTAGAGAAAGAAGCAATTTCAATTTCTGTTTTCCTCCTCCTGCTTCAGTCAGATGCTGACTCAGCAACAGCACATCAGACTGAGCCAACAGTGGCCTCCACGGAGCCACCAGCAGGACAGGGACCAAACCCAGGCCACCATACTGGGGTGCAGTGGGGACCTCCCCCTGCATCAGCCCCCTCCCAGCCCCACAGTTCTGAGTCTGGGGTCCCTTCCAAAACCCACCTCATGTCCCCATCAAAACCTCTGCCTCTGTTAGCTCTAGGTAACCCTGGGACAAATGCCAACTCCTCTCCAAATAGGAGCATGCCAAGGGAAGATGCAATCTTTTAAACTCAACTGAAATCACTTGGTATTACAAAAAAAAACAAACCAAAACCCCATGGCAATTCTGAGACAGGATAGTTGTGTTTTATACATTTTATTTCTGTGGAGTTTTAGGTTTTAAGTAACAGTAGACATTTTTCTTCTGTATACCTGAATTGCAGTTCTTCCTCCTTGTCAATAAACTTTGGGATAATTTTCACAGTGGATAATTTATGATGATAAAAATGCAAAGAATTCAAAGTGCAGCTTCTCTGCAACCGTGACTCTTCCAAGCATTGAAGTTAAATTTAAGAAATGGCAAGAACAATTTTAGCTATTTAGAAAACCACTGATACTTTTTAAAAGAAATCTCAATTATGTGGTGACCACAGCTGAGCAATTCTTAAAATTGATTCTCAGTTCCTGGTTGGTCTTTTTTTTTTTTTTTAAAGAGACAGCCTGGTTTCAAAAGGCAGCACTACTCTTCCATGAGACATGCGTTCTGCTTTGTGCTGCCAACCACTCTGAACAAGCAGCTTTATTTCATGCATGTTTTCACTGAGAGAGCAGGATGAAATTTGTTTTTTTCCCTTGGGCAGATGGCACTCTTGGATATCACAGAACTGGACTGACGAAATGCAACACTGGCTCTGAGGTCCTTAGACTTTTAGCTGGAAGTTATTTTAGATTTAGAGAATGTACAGAGTAATAGCACACAAAAATCTACTCCTGAGTTTCCTACGCAGTAACCAGTCATGAAAAGATTTCTCAAAGATGAGATCAAAACAGCCACCTGTACAGAAACCCCGCCGCTGGGCGCTGCCACGTACGCAGAGTCATGATTACCACCACTAGCTACAAGGGGGAAGGAGGCAGAGCAAGCACGAGAGCTACGTGGACATCCACCACGCTGGGGGAGAACAGTTGCTAACAAACTCCTACACACGGTACACTTCACGTAAAAGCAATAAGAAATAACCTACAGTTATTACCAGTTCCTGAGTACAGTCGTAACCGGTTTTCAAGTGTTAACCTTTAGGCCCAAATTTTCTTAATCCTGCAGAACATATATATTTCAAACATCTGTATTTAAAATTATCTACTTTGCTAGCCTACAAACTTTATTCTAGTTAGACTCTCACCTGGAGAAAAACACCTTAAATTAGATTTCAAGTATTCATGAGTATTAAAGTTGTTACTCTTTAAGTCCTTTGAAGATCCTGAGACAGACACTCATATTCAATCAAAAATAAGGAAAAACCAAATAATTAAAAGAACTGAAGCAGTTCCCAGAGCAGCATTGCAAGTCTCTGTGCAGGACTGTCCCAGCTCCCACCCACCCAGCCCATGCTTTTCAGATAGGACCGCTCAGCCCCCCAGCTTGCCCGGGAGACTTGCAGCTCCCAACGGAAAGGTCAGCCATGGCACTCAGTAGCTACTGGAAGCCGAGTTGTCTCATCTGTTGCAGTCGCTCCAAATTATACACATCACTATCCATTCTCACTCAGTGACGGTGATTCGTGAGGAATATGGGAGCATCAGCAATCACAACTCTGCCTCCCAACTTCTTTCCACGTATTAACTGCACAAAAAGGAACAAGCAAGTGAAGGAAGCCAAGCAGCATTTTATTGACTCCCAGAGGACAGATATGGATTGCATACAACCCTGGAAAACTTCTTAAACTTTTTAAAATCCCAGAATTATAAACAAGAAAACTTATTCCTCATAAGTAACCTGACACCATTCCTTCATCAAAAGGTTTTGGCATGGAACATATTTCCTTTACAGTTTAATTTTAATCATTCATTTGAACAGCTTAAAAAACTATGTCTATAATAATACTTAAATATATTGCTTATATTTCTGACTTCATAAAAAAAATAGTTTGAGCTAACACTTACCTATTTGTCAAAGAAATCCAGAGAGACACCAACTTTTGAATGAGCACTTCAGAAAGATGGATAAAAATAACTTGCTGTAAATTCTCAACAGACTTCATTTATCAATTGACTGAGCCCCTCAAAAATGTGCATTTCATCTAATAGCAGTAATTATCTCAAGAAAATGCACACGGTGCAACCGGCTTTCCCTTGATCCTGCAGAAAGGTACACATGTACTCAACTACAGCCACAGCAGAACTTCTGCAACGTGAACAAGACAAGGTTGATCTCAAAGGCAGAAGCCTGATTGTTCGCAAAATCTGACCACGTACAACTAAATTCCTTTTAGTTTTAGAATAGGTCAGCCTAAGCCTCAGTCAGATGACGACCGCAAAAGCACTGTTGGGCTGGCAGAGGTGATGGGAGCACTCTTGGTTTTAATAAGAAGCAGACAGGATGGTTTAAGTCATCAACAAAGCTGAATTAACACAGCCTGTCTCTTGCAGCTTGCAACATTGGTTCCCCCGGTGTCTCGAAGAGGCAGTAACTCCTGGAAGCATCACACTCTTTTCCAGGGGGATCAACTCGGCTGCAGAATTTCCCACCTTCCCACAGCAGTACTTGCTATATCCATAATACTGCCAAAAATGCATTGTTTGTACCTCAATGCCTTACTTCCAAGACACTAACCCAGAGGTTTGCAACTAATGCACAAGTGATTTTCAGGCTTGATCATTTTTTGGAGTTGAAAACAGGTTCCTGCTTGAGAAGGAGCACTTCTCCTTGGCATTCATGATTGGCCAGAAATGGTTTTACATCAAAGTCTCAAACACCCTAAATGTTTCCTAACCCCCCTCAAAGATGCTGGCGCTGAGGTATGCTAACTCCAGTCACAGCTTCATGACACACAGGCTATGGCCATCAAGCTGGCTGAAGGGACTTCCACGCTCTGCTCCACTGCCTCCACAGATGCACCAGCACAACTGTAAACTAGATCTCTGACCCAACGTGGGTCTAAAAGTAACCCTTGACTTGACTTCAAAGCACGGACCAGCCCTCTGATCTGATGTTCTGTACAGCACAGGCAAGGGGTGGTGGAGCTGAGGGACAGGAACCAACAAGCTGGAGCAGCAGTGCACCAATTTGATTTTTGTCAGGAAAACTTCCATGTCACAAACCATCACCTTCATCATTTGCAAAGGGAACAGAGAGGATCTCTGAGATGCTCTTTGGAAAGCACAAGTGATACCTGGATGGACAGGAGCTGAGGGATGCATTCCATGTGAGCAGTGAAGCAATACGGGACATTGTCTCATCTGCTCCTAAACGTTATGTACTAAAAAGAGTTTTTAAAAGTGCCCTCTACACACTAGTTAATCAAACTGACCTCACAATATTTCCTTTCTATCTTACATTTTTACATAAAGTAGAAGCGTCTACCCGTTCAGGAAAACCACCTTTCTAAGTAAAAGCACATGAAAGCACATTTGAGTGCAACTTACCTAATTAGCTTCATGAAGACCATCACACATGTAAAGCCAAAAGGCAATGAAATCTCAGAGACACAACAACTTGGGTGAGAGCAGATATAACTCACAGGAAAGAAGTTTTAACAACTTTTGTCTGTACAAGAGCTTTTCATTTCTTCAAGAGAGCAGTTAATACCCAGCAAGTGACTGTTTTTAGCAATTCAGGCTTATTGCCCTTAAAATGAGCAATTTTTTTTTTGAACAGTCATATTACTGTTACAGTTACAATTGTGTTGTGATGAGTTCTTGGGATATACAAATCACCTACTTCTAAACAAGGTTCCTGCACGTTATAGACTAACCTATAAATAATTATTTTGCTGTTTCCAGTTTACAATGGTAAAAAACCCAAAGACTTCACAATGTGTGTATATGGGAGGTAAATGTATTTTTAAAAACAGAATAAAAAGCTGCATGTTAAAAACTGGGTCACAGACTAATAAATACATACATCAAAGACATGAAATTTTCAGCAGCTGGTTTTAAAGAGCAAGGAAGTGGGGAAAAACTAGCTGTCCAGACTCCATTCTGGCTCTGTGGTCTATACGCTAGAAATATCTGCAGTTCAAAAACAAGTTAACAGAGGAGTAGAATCAGCTTTGTCACCTATTTTCTTTTAAAAATATTAAGCTACTTCCTAAAATTGTGTGGTGAAAACCTAGAGAAACTTTCATTTCTTCATGCACTTGATGACATTGAAATAAAAAAGGAGTTATTTTAACCCAGAAAAAAACGAGTCATTGTATACTGTAAGGACAGCCTTACTGCAAGTTTTCTACAGTAAAAGTATTTCTAGAAATACACCAGAAATTACTTTCCCATAACAAAATATACAATTATGTGTCAGATCATTGAGATTCAACACTTAGGCAAAACAGAAACAGTTACTATGAAGTTTAAAAAAAAAAAAAAAAACAGAGGGGAAAAAGCCCAACTCCAAACAGTAAAAAGATGTTTTGACAGCCGTGGAGATGCCAGAAAGCAATGCTGGACACCAGGAATTTCCAGAACAACCCCCTTTCCCAAGTGATGTGTAGTCTGTGAATTAGATGGTGAGAGAAAACTGATCCTGTTCTATGGGCTTCTCCACCCAGGCTCCAAGTCCTGCCTTCAGGAATGCTTTAAACAAACACTCTTTGGCAGTTTGATACTCAGTGGCTCCTTGCTTGGTTTCATGGTACACGTTAGGCTTGAGGATCTTTGAGCGCAAGCTGGAGGAAAGCTGTGTGGATTAAAGGCAAGAAAAGAAGAGAGACAAGAAGCTATTAAACCAAACAGTTTGAGAGTTATTGAGTTATTAAAACGACTATTATTAAAATAGGGTAATTAACTACTAAACCAAACGTTCAGGCAAAGGCAGATGAGTATACAGGTACTGCTCCTTCTGGCCATCCCAGCTCTGCACCCAGCTGACCCCTCTGCTGCTGGCAAAGCGAGCCCTTCGGCGGCACCCCGTCCTGGCAGAGGCACCGCTGGGACCGGCCTCACAAAGCCTTCTGCTTTGTCTGCATTAGCAGCTTCCTTCGGCAGAAGACATCTAGACATGAGAAAACCCCTAACATACTTTCTTGTAGCTCGTCTTTCTGAGAGGAACAGGGTGAAACCTCAGTGGGTTAGCCGCAGTGAAACTGGGATTATCCTTCCAAATAAATTAAAACAAGAAGGCAAGCTCAAAGGAGACAAGCACCCTCTATTTACTTAGCTATAAACCAAGGATTATTTGAACCTAGCATTCCTTTTGGACCAGTCATCATCAAATTGAAGAATAAGCTAAACAAATGTATAGCTCTTTTCCATTACTACATGGAGCAATAGTTAACATCAGGCTCATCTTAAAATAGGATCAGAAAGGGTCTTCTGAATAAAGCAATCAGCACGCACACATATTTCATTAAGAACTGGAATAGCTAGCGCTCTGGAGGACATACCTTTGCATGAATACGCATCCAGCGGCTGTAAAAAGCATGCTTACAAAGGCGAGATGCACGACCCATTTCATCCTTGCCGGTTGTAGCATTAATAACTTCAAGACCAGTGTCTCCTACTGTCCAGTTCACACTGAAGTTCGGCGCTTTCCCTGGTTGACGGGCTTCTGCATTGCTGATACCTGAAAGAAAAGCAATGTTTAATGGCAATAGTAAATACTAACTCCTGATTTTTGTTTTTACTGGAGAGTAGGCGATACAGTAGAGCTACTGAAATCACATTGCTAAGCAGTCTTACAAGCGGATCTTTTATTCCAAGGCTATTCTCCTGCAGGTTTTTCACCAGCTCTGAAATACCACCATGCACATCCATTGCAGATTAAAATATTTGACACAGTTATGATTCAGCAACAATTTAAGACTTATTAATGGTTGGAGGTAGAACAAAAGGTTGAATTTTAGCAGCACTTAATCACTAACCAATTTAAGGATTAACAAGGCAATTAATTAGAATATGTTATAATTAAAACAGCAACTTAGTTGCAGATTCAAGAATTACAAGACTCACACTAACTTATTAGACAGCATCCTAAATCAAAATATGTGTATGTACATGTTTGTAAATAGCAAACACACACCATTCAAGGAGCTGCACACTCACCACCCGAGTCCATAACTACTGGGACCAAAGTCCCTTTGCAACTCCAGAGGGCTGATGGGTGCCCTTTTTGACTACACACACAGACAAATATTTGGATCCAGTAACATACATAGACACCCACACTCATGAAGGCTAATGCATATATTCAGACATAGATGGGTAGAGAGGTGGGTGACCAACACTAACCTATCGTTAAAATTTCCCTCTTCTCATGTTTAAAGTAAAGACTCACAATGCATCAGCATTTCTCAATGTGTGATAATTGAGCCTTGAGAAGGTTGACTCGCCCTGGTCCCTCAAGCCTCAAGGTGTCTGAGCAGCTCCCAACTCAGGGGAGATTCTGGTCACAATCTGCCACCATCCAGGAGAGCTCTAAGGATATCACTGGAGTCACTATTTGTAGGGACTCGGATAATTGACTTTCATCAGGTATTTTTCTGGCCCAACCCAGACAATGGGATACTCTGGTACTTTCCACCAGTTGCACAGGCCCAGAACTTGCTAGATCTAGAAGTTCTGGTATCACTTCCTTTGCGCCACGATCCAGGTACTGTCAGGGGGTGATCGATTACCATTTCCATTGCCAAGCGATAGGCGATGCAGGAACCAGGCATGTTAAGGGGTTGCCGTAACGTTCTGCTCTGTTGCCTTTCGCAATTCATGCCTGACTTACGCGAGGCTGCTACGTGGCCCAGGCGGGGGGAAATCATGTCAAGCACCGAGTGGCCTAAGGTGGGGTGGGGTTGCACCACCACAACACCTCACCCTCATCCTGGCTAAAGTGTTCTCTCCTTCTGTCCTTCCTAGCAGGGCAAGCATGCATTGCTGGAGCTGTGAGGAACCAGCCTCTTCAGTGGAGGGGATCACGGAGAGGTCTGTGCTCAGGGTCCATGGGGACAGTAACGTGAGCGCCTTGCCATATCCATCTCAGGAGGATCTGGTCTTGTTTACAGGGCAAACCAATGAGCTAATTATTGAACTGCAAATAATTATGAAGTGGAAAAAAAGTTGCTCTGCTCCTACACAAGAAACTGCTGCTCTCAGAGCCCACACAGTCACAGGATGACCCAAGTGGAGAAAAGAGCAGATACTGTGAGGTTTTGACAGTTATAACTCTCCAATGAATTCCCTTTCACTCTGTTGTAAAAATTTAGGTGCATGTTGCTTACCTCATGTCAAAACAGATGTGAAACCATGAATCATGGTCATCTTTCAACACACAGAATTGAGCTAACAACTTTGGACTGCAGTCTCTTCCAGAGAGATCATGCTTATTTAGTAGTGCCTACAATGCGTTTTTTTCGCTTCCCCTCATAAAAATGGAGTTAAGTCAGAGCAGTGGTATGAGGTGGCAGGATGCCTTGCCTATATTTCAGTAGCTGTCAAGCATGTTTCATGAAAGCTACCGATCTATGTCCTCCTTCTTACAGACTATGCCAGGGCATGGCATGACTCGCACAGGCAGCAGCAGTGATGCTCACAATGTGAGCCCCATCCTCGGCGTCCTCCACAGAAAGCCAAAGCTGGCAAAGTCTTTCAGCATAAATTCAGCTGTGTTTCAGCTGCCTCCCCACTCTACATGTCTGTTGCTACTTACAGTGCCCAGAAATGCTGAACCACATGACTCAAGAGAGGACACGGATCATTTTGCTCAGATGTTGAATTGTGTGACACCTGTGAAATAAGGCTTCATCTCTACTGATGGGGAAGCAAAGCTACCAAAAGTCTAATCCAAGTGTGAAGCAAGGCCAGCTGCCTGCCTGGGCTGCCTAGGGCAGGATTTATTCCCCCATGGCACCCCAACGTTGCAGAGATGCACTGTATATAACGACTGCAGCACCATGCTTGAAGATCTTGGCAACCACTGCCATCCCTGTGCAACTCTTCTCCTGCATGTGCAACAAGACAGCGCTTGGTGCTCTCAAGAGTAGCCAGGGCTACAAGTTTGGGTTGTGTGTGCCATGGAAAAGTTAAGGAGCACATCACTTTTGATCCTGCAGACATTCCAGGGGTAGCAAAACTCTACCTTTAAGATGTCTCACCAGGAGAGAACAAACGAACAGGGGATTTTTTTTTTCTTTCTAATATGTAAAGATCCCATTTTACTTTAATGCAACTCTCAGTGAGAGCCTATTTCAAATCTACTTCAAGCTAGGTCACATGCCTAATAAAATCTAATGAATTTGTATAAACTGAACAGAGAATCATACAATTGTCTAGGTTGCAAGGGACCTTTCAGATCATCTAGTCCAATCATCAACCTAACATTGACAAAAAACATCACTAAACCATATCTCTAAGCACTGTGTCTACCCATCTTTTAAATACCTCTCGGGATAGTGACTCAGCCACCTCCCTGGACAGCCTGTTCCAATGCTTCAGTGTGCATACCCCAGCTTTGTACCCCTCCAGTGTAAAAATTTTTCCTAATCTCCAATCTAAACCTCCCCTGGTGCAATTTGAGGCCATTTCCTCTTGTCCCATCGCCTGTTCCTTGGGAGAAGAGACCGACCCCCCCGGCTACACCCTCCTTTCAGGGAGTTGGAGAGAGCGAGAAGGTCTCCCCTCAGCCTCCTTTTCTCCAGGCTGAACACCCCCAGCTCCCTCAGCCGCTCCTCACAAGACTTGTGCTCCAGACCCCTCACCAGCATAAGCATTGCAGCAGGATGCATTTCTTGCTGATACTTGAAACACAATCTAATAAACAAAGTTAAGCCAACCTCAGGCACCCAAGTTTGTTGTTTTTTTTTTTTTTTTTTAGGAGTTTTAGGAAAGATGCGTTCAGGAGCTGAAATAAAATAGAGGTACCTACATCATCCGCGGGATCTACATCCACCCATCTGAAAATTGGTGAGCAGGGGTGTGGGATCCACACACTGAGCAACTTGGGAGGGTGGACAAAGAGAGACAGGGCAGGACGAGGTGGCCGAGTAGTGAAGGCGATGGACTGCTAATCCATTGTGCTCTGCACGCGTGGGTTTGAATCCCACCTTCATCGGGACTTTAGCTGCCGCCCCGACTCCTCCCATGCCACCCTGGAGCCACAGAGAAGCCGTGAGGTCCTGGGCCAGGACCACGCAGGGGGTGTGAGGAAGCAAGACCGGCCTCTACACCACCACCCTCCCCTACTGTCCAGCACACTTGGGTATTTTACTCAGGGCATGCTCTAGTGGCCAAGATTGTAGGGGATTTTTCTGTGTGTGTATGGTTGGACTCAGTGATGTCAGAAGTCCTTTCCAACTATGACGATCCTGTGATTCTGAGAGGTACAGGGTGGACAGTGGCAGGTACCACCAGGAATATCCTGCAAACAATACCTGAGGGAGATCCAGCAAGAATGGTGCTTTATGATGAGAGTCAAAAAGTCCTCATCACAACTTCTGCGATACTTCTGAGTGGCTGGCAATGAACATATGCACCAGACCTTCTGAAACCTGGAGCTGATCATACACAATGCCTGTGCATGGCCTGTGCCACTGAAGTCCAAATACTGCAGAGCAAGCACTGCTGCTCCGTAAGTCACACAACACGAAGCTTGCACCTAAACACCTAATAAATTGTAAATTTGGGGTGCACAGAAAACACATCCCAACTCTGAGTCTCCAAAAGCATATAAATTCAGGCTGCTTTTGTGAAGCTTATGTGAAACAGACCCATGCAGACAAACCTCTTAATCAAAAATTGGTTTTACCAAAACTACTGAGGAAAGAGGGCTAAGAAACTGCCACCACATGACAAGTGGGTCGGTCGTACTTTTTATTTAGTTTAGCGATATCTATACTACTACCTCTGCTTTTGTTCCATACGCAACTGAACAAGTCCAGTGGTCAGATACAGTTCATCGAGTACTGCAAAACACCATTTGCTCCTTGAGCTCCTGCCCTCTCAGCTACTCCAACAGCTGTGACATCACAAGCACCCGCACAAGCAAATCAAATGAAGATGAGGAAGCTGAAGATCCAGCATGCACTGCGTTTCCATGGCAATCACATAATTGCATTACTTAGGTTATTTTGATGAATTAAACAAATAGAAAACCTCCCAGACTCAGAATTTCAAATATCTTAAATAACAACATCCTATTCAGCTGCTTAATTATCTGTGTGAACCCTGGAGAGATGGCAAAGGAGTCCCTGAAGGTGGATCATGGGTAGCACGGACAGGGAATAAAGGTGATCTCAAAAGCAAAGTGTCTGGGAACACTTTAGGTGGATCATATCTCCCCCCTCAAAATCTAGACATGAACATAGCACAACAAGCTCAAACTAGTAATGGGAGAGAAAGCTAGGAGAGAAAGTAAAATATGTTATTCTCCTTTGAAAAATTATATAACTGTTATTTAGCAAACATCACTCAGAACTTAGTGTTGAATATTATTATAATGGGCTATAATAAGCAAAAGCAAAGGTCACAGCTCTTTGTGCTAATGCTGCTTTAAAGTTCATAGAGGACAGAACTCAAAAAAGCTTCATTAAAAAGGAGACATAAAAAAGAGAGCCAAAAACCATCAATGTGATCAGAAGGATAAAGGTACCAAGGAAACAGCCCAAAAAATCAGCAAAGGTTCTGCTGAAGGATTAATTTTTGTTAAATAAATGCAAATGTAGACAGCAGTCAGAGGAGTGCTGAGGCATGAACATTTAAAATAACCACTCTTGCCATGGTGATTGAAGTCTTCTTGTGTACAAAGGACAAATCCATGTTTTGTGAAAAGGGTGGGTGGGATCCCAGGCTGGAGCCCCTCTTCACGGGCAACATGCCAGAGGAGCCATCTCAAATTGAGGTGCCAGTAAAAATAGTTCCAGGATATGTGTATGAAGTAAGAAAACACCAATTATGGGACCCAGACAATATTCAACTACCTTCGAGGAAACTAAAGAAGAGGCAGCAGAACCAGGAGTCACAGTACATAACCACTCATGAGAAACCATTCAAGTTCTTCAGGATGAAAGGTGGCCAATGCAACTCCAATTTTTAAGAAGTTCAGAGGTGTGCCACGGTGCGCCATGTTTATTTACCAGTCAATAAACATGACATCTCCACTAGGAAGGCTGCAGGCTGAATATGAGCCAGCAGTGTGCCCAGGTGGCCAAGAAGGCCAACAGCATCCTGGCCTGTTTCAGGAATAGTGTGTCCAGCAGGAGTAGGGAAGTGATTGTCCCTGTACTCAGCACTGGTGAGGCCTCACCTTGAGGACTCTGTCTAGTTTTGGTCCTTCACTACAGGAGAGACAGATTCTGGAACGAATCCAGAGAAGAAGCTGGTGAGGGGTCTGGAGCACAAGTCTTATGAGGAGCGGCTGAGGGAGCTGGGGGTGTTCAGCCTGGAGAAGAGGAGAAAGGAGAAGGATAACCTTCTCGCTCTCTCCAACTCCCTGAAAGGAGGGTGTAGCCGGGGGTGGGTCGGTGTCTTCTCCCACGGAACAGGCAACAGGACAAGAGGAAATGGCCTCGAATTGCACCAGGGAAGGTTTAGATTGGGTATTAGGAAAAATTTATTCACAGAAAGGGTCTTCAAACATTGGAACAGGCTGCCCAGAGATGTGGCTGAATCACCATCCTGGGAGGTATTTAAAAGATGTGTGTATGTGGTGCCTAGGGCCATGGTTTAGTGGTGGTCTTGGCAGTGTTAGATTAATGGTTGGAATTGATGTACTTAAAGGTCCCTTCCAACCTAGACGATTCTATGATTCTGACTACGATACCTCACTACTGGGTACAGGTGTAAATACAGCAATATTGGGAACAACTCAACAAAAAACTGCTTTAGTAACTGAACAGTGGAAGTGGTCAGTGTAAAATTAATTCTTAGAGAGCCCAGGGAGTAGAAGGCCTGCATGCTCAATGTCTACCTTAAAAACAGACTTAAGGAAACCTGGATAAAGACACTCTGTTGGAAAGAGCCAGCACAGCTGAAGAGCCTCAAGCTCTGTGCAGACCTGGAAAGTGTGTATGTGGGGGAAAAAAAAGAAGTGAGTAAGATTGTTGACGATACTGAATTATTTAAGAAGGTAAATGAGCAATTTCAGAGTAGCAGAAAAAAAAGCTCACATCAGGTGACTGGGCAATAAAAAGGCAGATGAAATTCCTCACAGATAAATATTAGGTAATACATATGAGGAAAAACAAAGCAATTTTGCATAATGAGTGCTAGACCTGGAGCTGGATATTGGAATTCAGGAATGAGTTCTAGTTTCTAATATTCGGTTTTACCAAAAGGTCATGTCAATGATCAACAGCAATCAAAGGAAGCAAAGTGACTGTTTGGAATTTTTATTGAAGGATCATGGAACTGAACAGAATACCATGATGCCACCACATAAATCAGTACTGCTGCCTTATCTTGACTATCAGGTCAAGATACACTATCTCACTAGCTCAAAAATGTGATTGTAAAATGGAAGGGATGATCCTTACATGGAAAGGTCTCCATGCAATTACTGTTTCCTTCTACTTTTCACTGCCTAACTACCTGTTGGAAAGAGTACTGTGTTAGATTGATCGTACCTTAAGATCTTGGTCTTACGTAAGACAGTTTTTACACTGGTGACAAGATAATCAGCAGATGTGACACTGTTCCAGGATGTTTCATCCAAGAACCAAAATAAGAAATAGCCATCAGCAGCACCACAAGGAACAGGTCAAAACCACCATCAATGCAATTTCTGGCAATACTCTGGTAAAAGACAGGAAAACTATAGAGAAACTAAATAATAAGAAACTATAAACTGATTGGACATCAAAACAGGGAAAACTTTGCCTGTTTAATATTATAATCACAGCTAAGAAAAAAGGCATTGTCCACAAACACAGAGGCTACTGCAGGGTTTGGAGATGGCTGAGTAGCCACGATGGACAAGAGAACAGACCAGGGCCCAGCCTACTGTCTGCTTTGTGGTCACAGACCCAGTGGATACCATTAGCCCAGGTCCTCAGGGCAGGGGCATCTGAGCACACCTACCAGCAGGAGGAACAGGACAGACGCCTGATGAAATTTCCTTCACACTAGTTGCCTCCAGTGAAGAAGAGCTTGTGATGAAACTGGGTTTACACTAGTTACCTACAGTGATCAAGAGCTTGTCGTTTATATGTAATGGGCTCTCCTATATTTAATGACTTCTGCTCCCAAGGATTTTCAAGGGCCAATTCTCTGGTTTGCTGAGCTCTGCCACCCTACTTCCACCCCGGGTTAAAATCTTCATGCCTGCCTCCCACAATGGCTCTAAAAAGTCTGTGCAGATTACCCTGCAGACGGGCACTTTGTTATTGGCTGATTTATACAATCATCCTCATTCTATTTGATTGAGATCCCTTTTCAGACTACTCTAGAAAGTGAGAAGATTCAAACCTGTCTTCTCTTCAAGTGAGCTGCCCAGTTCTCAGGGAGAGCTCGTGTGCCCTCAGTGCTGTGGTGGTAAAAACATCCTGAAAGGCTGGGTCCTGCAACCAAGGCTTCCAAGAGTCAGCATGAGGAGGGAGTTTTCTACCAACATACAGGTTTCCTGCATCCCCTAGCCGAAAACCAGCTACTCTGATATGCATGTTCACGTTTAACTTGCTGGCAAAAGGAGGTATAAGTAGAAAATCTATGAGGAAAGAAAGATGATGAAAAGAATTTTTAGCAGTAGATAACAATAACTCAGTCTGATTTTGACTTAATGCAACTGTCCCTGCAGAGATAAAACTTGTTTTATGAGAGGAAAAACCCCATTTTTTACAGTACTTTCTCAGCTAAACAGCTGAGACAGTGGGGAAAGACAGCTATTTCTCTTTCAGTTCATCCCTCTGGTAGTCACAGTCACAGAGTTGTGTGTGTGGTACCAGGAAGAACATAGAATTGGGGACAAGTATTTCTGCAATGCTTATTCCAGGTAAGAATACACCGTAAAATCTGTGAATCAAAGAGCAGATGGGTAGCTACACAAATGCCCCAGCTGAATCCAACAGCATGGGTCAGAAGACTAGCTTTCAAGACTGAACCAGTAGAAGAAAATCAATCAACTCATTTCTCTGCCCAACCTCCCAAACAAGTGTTCTGTACATTTCTGAGATATGCATTTTCATGAAAACTCAAGAGCTGAGAACATTTCTGAACTCCCTCTACTGCCCAGTAAGTCCTGGCTGAACTGTTTAAATAGATGGTATTATTTCATGGCAAATAGATGATACCATTATTGCAGAAAGATGATTTTTAAGACAACAAGGTACTATTATATCATGTGAAAAGAATAGCAAACTCTTCCTATCCCACCCCAAATCTGCTGCTTTGAAAAATTGTTAAAAATTCCCCCAAATCAGGCAGAAACAGCCCATACATCAGCTACAACCCCCATACAACACTTTAATATGTGGTACTGTGAGCGTAGTAACTATTACTTATTTGCTTATGTAAGGAAAAATACGTTAGTTAACATTTTAACATGTCCTAGTTCAGAGAATCCTTATTAATTACCTTTCTTATTTAAAGTACTGGTTGTTCAATAGGCTCTTTTCCTCACTCCCTCCCTAAATCTAACTTAAAAATTCATGTCAAGCTTTAAACATGCTTTAAAATACTCAGCTTTTTTTTTTTTTTCCCGGAAAATAAACAGACACATGCCGAAAGCCAAGCTCTACAGAACAAAGCAATGCACACAATGAGAGGGAGCATATGAGATTTCAATTTTAAAGCTTTCACAGCATTACTGTAACTAGCAGTTTTAAAATTTAAGACAGTTCAGAACTTTCCTTTGAAAGTCACAGCTCAATTAGAAATTACGACCTGTTAATTCAAAGACCATCATTCCTGCCCCACTAGAAGCTAGGATCAGTACCAAGCCAAAGAACGGTACTTAAATGTTAAACAGCAACTGCAGAAGACAACTGCTAACCACACCAGCTGGGGCTTGCCATATTGCTGTCTGTCAGATATATTTAGTACTCTATTAAAAATATTCTCAAAGAATGTGCCACCAGGCTCTGAATGCAGCATTTGTGCACTAACCTACAAAGTGGAAATTAAAATATTATGATTATTAGGTCATGCAAACAAGTTGGCTGCCATGCTAATTAAAGCCAATGCTGCATCCAACAGAGATTGATGACAAAAAGAAAATACAACCAGTGGCAGCTGAGATGTTCTCTCCATCCATTTTAAGTTGGCTATTGATCTAGAAATTGTGAACGAAATGTGTCTATCTTGGCATACTCATTAATGACGTGGCTGTTCAACAAATATCTGCAATGGCAAGAGAAGTGACAGTGAGAGCTAACACACTGTTTCATGGGTGGGACGAGATTTCACTACGCTGGGACCTTCAACTTGCCTCACACATTGCTGGGGCACGCTCCAGACAGCAATCATGTGGAACTGCATTCAAAGGTTCAAACACCAGTTCTTTCCATCTTTTAACTCATGAAGGGTCCTTGCTATGGTATTTCTGACTGAGTATCTATGTTAGGTTTAGACAATAACTTCCCTCTTGCAAGCAGAAAGCAGT
Source organism: Calidris pygmaea (assembly GCA_003697955.1). NCBI lineage: Eukaryota > Metazoa > Chordata > Aves > Charadriiformes > Scolopacidae > Calidris > Calidris pygmaea. The sequence continues at coordinate 718,340 of QJSC01011956.1, forward strand.
TTACTCACAGTACATAATTTGCCAGGTTCTGAGAACTGCAAAATCACATTGCTACTGGAACAGACTTAGTTACCGGCACGGCCTTCTCCATTAGATACTTGCCACTAAGTAAAGGTCTGTTGAGTGTATAAAGAGGTGGTAGATCTTCTATCTCTGCTATCCTCTGGTATACGGCTCTGGATAGATGATCCCCATGATATAAACTCCCCAAGATGATGCTAGAGAAGTAAATTGGCTCCACAAAGAGGCTAAGTAAGGCTCCTTGAATACCCAATACGTTCCACCTAAGAGGGAGGGAAAAACAAAACAAAAAAAACAAAAAAAACACTTTCTTTTTAATGGAACAAGTAACATCTGCCAGATATAACAGCAGTCAATCACAATGGACCAGACTTTCAACCCTTCCTCTTGACCAGCACATGACTATGGTAGCATAGCTGTGACACCTGCCAGAATTTCACAGATCAGCTTATGGGATGCTCGATGAAATCCTGAGTAAGGTGACCTATCTGACAGGTCTATTGTCAGCATCCACTTCAGGAGCAAACTCCATAACTTTACTTCCTCACTAACATGTCTGGTGATGGATTTTCCAGCATCTCTAATTCTCTAATTCTAGAGATGGACAGGATCATTCAGCTGGAGAAAGCCAACTGTGAGACCCTCAGTCAGAAAAAGTAGCTGATGCCTCCAAAAGACACCTGGCAAGAATGCAAGAAGGATTGTGTGTGTCTGCAAGACCTCAGCACCTCATCACCATAAGGAAAATCTTTTCCTTAACACTCTAGCCGAACTGTCCACATCCCACTGCTAGAAAGGACCTAAGTAGTTGCTTGCAATATCCATGGGCAGGGAGAAAACTGAATCTGAAAACTGAAAATATGCAAAGACAGTGTATACTCTTTGCTCACTTTAGCTGATTCATGGACTCCAACCATAAATCCATCTGCACCACCACAACCTACACTGGATCAGGTCCGGTGGCAAGGATATAGCATGCACAGGAGCAAAGTACTGAAGGTTTTTTTCTAGCTGTGTTAATTTCATCAAGCTTTGACTCTTAATCTGTATGTAACACTCATACAAATTACTTTTTAAAACCTCAAGGTCCCCTTCAGAGTATTTTCACTGTCCTTGTCTCTGAGATACACTTGCAAACAGCTTAGCACTACTAAAATAGCATACTTGAGTACAACTCAACACCGAGACACAAGAAGCAGGAAAGTTTCTTTTGGTGCTTGAATAAAACAGATGAGCACAATGGAAGCTTTCATGCTCATATAGAATGGCTGTCCTCATTCAAAGGCCCATCTGTCCTGGTTTGAGGGACACAGGACTAATTTCTATTCTAATACTTGGGAAAAACAGCACTTTTGGAAGACTCTAGTGTCTGAATTTGTGAAAATATTTACTTCATAGCCAGCTATGGGATGTGGGTTTCAAGGTCTCAGTGCTTTTGAGTTAGCCAGGCACAGGGATGAGGAGGAGCACTTGATCCAAGCTGGCCAACAGGATTATTTCATACCATGAACATCATATTAAGTATAAATTAGAAAGCTTGCTGAGAAGTTCTCTTTTTCCTTGATGGCTGTGATCCCGAGAACTCCTTGCTGCAGTGCCGGAGCCCTGAGCCCTTCCCTTCCTCCCGAAGCCGCAGTGCTACATTTGCAGCCCTGATGGAGTGGGCTGAATATAATCCTTGTATATTTTACATTGGTATTGGGATCAATATTGGTTCTTTAATGTTATTAATGTTAATTATCTAGTCTTATTCTATTAAATCTGTTTGTATTTCAGCTCTCGGGTTTCCTTGTTTTTTCCCCCCGATTCCCCTTCCTGAGTAATGGAATCATTGTCTAAACAACAACAAATTGTTGTGGGTTTCTCAAACCATAATACCATCCTAAAACGGGTTGCAAGGTTCCCCTAGGAAAACGGGGAACTCTGATGTTGTTGACTGCGTTTCTTGCATCTTGTGCTGGGATAGCATGGCTACACATCATCCTTACTTCAGGCTAGAAACTACATAGCACAAACTGCAAAAACTGAACTACACATGCTGGCTACAAGACTTCCAAAATGTTTTTAAAAAGGGTAAAACAAAAATTGCAATCCAAGGAAACAATTTCTTTGCATATCTTTACTGAGGATGAAAATGGAGGCAATGTGCATTAGCTTGCTCACCTGTCATAAAAAAAGCTGGCCCTACTGAATGAGTACAAATACTGTGCTAGTAAAAAGTAAGGCGTACTCTACATTGAACAAAGGCGTATTTTGTGTAACACTGAAAATGCAATCAGCACTTAAAAGACAGAGTAAAGACATGAAGTGAAAATTATTACTTCCTACACCTTTCTAAGGACCTTACCATGACTAGAATTTTGTAAGCACAGGGGTATTGCAAGTACTGAATGAATCACAGTAGTATTTTCTTGTTATTTGCAGTATTGCCTACATCAAGCATAGAGAAGCATATGGACTGCTACAAATACAAATAATATTATGGAAGAATCATTTAGAAAGAATTCAAGACTAAGCACTGCGAACTGGGGTCTTACAATTGTATCTGAAACGTGCAGACACACAATCCGAGCTCCCTTCAGTGAGACACATCACATTCTAAATTCCATGAACAGGGCTTGAACGACAGATGGACATTTTTAAACAGGCCAAAGCATTCCTCTGGCAAGCCCTAGCTCCCTAAATAAAACCTTTTCCAAACCTTTTTCTTCACTTTGGCCTTCAGCATTTCCAGAGCTTGCGTTTTGCTGCTTCCTCGCACACTTGGTGACCTCTGGCACAGAAAATGAAAGCTGAAGTTTGTCTCGCTCAACTTCCTTTGATTAAAATAAGAGGGGCATGGATACCTGAACAAGCTTCTGCAAGGTGATCTGTATAAACTAGTATTACAAGAGCCACTCTGCGACTGCCCACACGCCTGCTGTGCTGCTGGGTGGTGCTGCATCACGTTCACCCCTGTGGTACATGCTCATGAGCACTGGATTTGGAGCAGCTGGCTTGCTGCAAGGACACGGTTTGCAAGGAACCACTCATACAACCAAAGTCTCAAGCTCTTAATATTGATTAGGCAGGGTTGGATAGTGATTAGGTTTATAAAACTTGCCTTAAATTTCAGTTTGATAAAAGAACGTATACATATCCATAGAAACATACTTGTATCAGAAACTGGTAGTAGCACAGAGATAAACATGAAACCCAAAGGAAGTTCTGCAGATTGTAACCCACTCAAAAGGAAAGATTGCACAATGACTTTCTTGTTGTTCCTTTTTTTATATTGCACTTCTTCCTGTCAAACAGTAAGTTCTTACTTCCATTAGCATGTACACTAAAAACAGCCTTTAGAGATATAAACTGAGAAGAAGCTACACCAACACCACACATCAAAAGGCAAAAGGCATTGCCTCCTGAAATGGTAAAAGTGCCCCATCCTTCCAGCTTACAAGCACAAACTGTCAGTATGCGTGCCAAAAAATGCTGTCAATCTGCTACTGAAGTTTACTGAAACCACAACTTCTTTTGAAGTTAATGGGCCAAATTCTGTACTTCACTATAAACTGCAAGGTGCAGAGCAGAAAGAGCAAAAGTTATTACAGAAAATGTTATTAAAGTCAGTGTTGCCTTTCCAGTGAAACAATTAAGCAAAAGATTTTTTCTTCACATGAAAAACAGTATCAGAAAAGGGTTAAGTAACTGAAGTGACTTAAATCTAGCTTACAAACTCAAACCTTCCAAGGCTCTGATGTAGTTTGTAACACAGTTCCACAATGCAGTAGAGAGGACATAGACCCTGGCTGCAGCTCAGTACTCATTCAGGAGCATTTCACAGATTCACGGATTTGATGGCTCAAGAATGTGACAGTGGAAGATAACTGTCCCAGCACTAATTCACCAGCTTTCATCTCTTCTGCACCGGCCACCGGCAAAAACGCAGCGCTCCCATGTAAAGTTACCTCCTCTTGGGTCCAGTCGTACAGGGCAGATCACAGAGCAGACTGGACTCATGCAGTACCTTTTCTCACCATTAAAGCAGGGAAATGGTAACCGGGAAAAGCACTAAAGCACCAGCATAAGCAGAATACAGGAATGCTGCATCACGCCAATGGCTATACTGAAACGCCTAAAGTACAGCGCATAGACAAGAGATTTGCTGAAGGGGAAGAACACCCCAGCAGGCAGGGAGACACCCTCCAACCTAAAACTTCTCACTGGAAAAAATCCGAGACGCTTGTTTCAGCTGACCGTAAAAGCAATGCCTCTTGTGACAGTATTTTTACATAGTCTGGGTGTTCTAGTTTTAAGTGACTACAAGAATTTTCTTTCACAACCTTTATAAAACTTTAAAATAAAACTGACACTTAAAATATAAGCTTTTATATTGATAAAAAGCATGAGTCACAGGATTTAGGTCCAGACTACCAACACTTGTATGTAAGTGCCTTGATTTGAGCTGGGGGTCTAGACCTCATTACAGTTATTGGTGATTTACTCAGCTGCTGAGTAAGACCACGGTTGTTGGGCTGAACAGGTCTCCATCAATGAGTCGGCCATCTAATGCCAAGGGAACTGGGACACCTGGTGTGGATGGGGACACTTGCAGCCAAATGCCAGCCACGTGTTCAGTAGCCTGCAATATTCTTTTCACCTTCAACTCTGCAGTCTTGCAAGTGATGCACAGAGCAAGGAAAGGCAACCTGACATGATGCCAGAAAGTTCAAGCAAAGGCGTATTTACTCATCCTGAACTGGCTCTTTGCTTTGGAGCTCCCTTTTGTGAGACACGTGGTCATTTGGAGTCACCAAGCACTTCAGTTTACTCTCTATCATGGGCTCACTGAGGTGATATTTAAGCCCTATTATGTTGACAAGGCAACAGAATTTCTAAAGCTTTTCCAGCAAAAGTTAGGAAAGTACTTAAACATGAGAAGGGAAACAAAAGCTGCAAATCAAGACTACAGCTCTCCTTTTTCCTCTGACCGGCCAGCCAACACATCACAACGGCCCTTACTAGCACCTGGATTAGGAGGTTCAGTGTTCCCATCACTACAGATATGAGATACTGCTGCTTTTCTGGAACAAGGAAAATAAGACTGTAACTTTATCTGGTCACTGAGCAGCTCCAAACAGTTAAAAAACATAAGGAAGATGCTGTAATCTGCTGCTGCTATAAGGTGGTGAAGTTGCACCCCATCATCCCCCCAGCACCAAGCCTGACTGAAGAGGACTCTGCCTATCACCACCTTGATCCTCTTCAGTCTGCTGATTTTATTGCTTGTACAGCTCTCCATAAAGTCAGATTGGTGAAATGAGTCAAGTTTTATTTAAAAAAAAACCAAAATCCTGGCCTTGTATTTTGAAGAGGTAGTTTCTCGAGTTCGGTTTACAGCATAGCTCCACAAGAGGCAGCGAGATGGAGCATGCAGGAGGGGTGCAGCACCTGGGCATGGGTGCTGGGAGTCTCCAAAAACACTTTCTCCATCAAAGAATACACTACTGAAAGCACTCCCAAACCCAGCTGTAAGTTAGCTTGCTGTTAGAAAGTAAATAGGCACTAGCTGCTTTTTCCTGCAGAGAATCTTACTGATTTCAGCAGAGCCACTCTGCTGAGCAAAATGATGCAAGATGGAGCAAACCGTGTGAGAAACAACAAATTACATCTGGTCTGACGTATAACATGTATCCTTTTAGTAACCCCTTATTATTCCTCTCTAAACTCCTGATTATTTCATATGTGCATATATTCACAGTTCGCTATGAGGAATAAATAATGTATAATTACATACAGTTCTCTTATTTGATATGAGGTCTATTATTTTGTTGAGAAATTTCCATCAAAGTTATACCAGCAGATCATCTTTTTTTGATGAAGTCTTTTTCTTATATAAAAACTCTGCTTTCCATTGAGTATTTCTGTTAAGCATGAAAAATTCAGCCATCTGAAAAATTTTAGTTGTGAATCAAAAACTACTTCAATGCAAAAAAGCTGCTGAGATGTCTCCCTGGGAGTATAGCTTAGGGTGCCTTGTATCCCCATGTTACTCTACAGTTCACAGTTTAGCTTAGCTCCAAAAGACAAAATTTTCCCTGTCACCAAGATTTTGCCAGGTCTTCTACCTCGTCTATGAAGTAATCTCGTGCCCAAGCTTCCAGAGAAATGCTCTTTCAAATCACTACATCTCACCACCTTCACAGACTATACCCCGATGATGGCCTTTGTAGATTTGTGCACGTGAACCGTGTGGCTATTTACAGAGGACACTGTCTGTGCAGAGAGCTCACCTGAGGTTTTATAGATGAGCACTGGGCAGGTCATGATCTGCTTGCTGTGGACACCCATCCAGTGGGGCTTTACTCTCATCACCTGGCAGAACACACGGGCAGAGCTGACTTCATTCAGCTAACCGCAACCTGGTTTCTTTTCTGATTTTAAATCAGGTTTCTCTTTGTTTCCTTAAGAGACTAACTGAATCTCTATGACCAGCCCATGCCTTTCATGAGCCACAGCATAAACGGGCAGCAACATCTTTACAGGGAGTGGACTCAGAGCTTCTTTTACATGAAGTGGCTCAGCCAGCAGTCCACACTATAAATCAGTAAGTGCAAGAAGTCCACCATCTTTCACACATCGTTTTATTTATCCTGAGGTCAGATTTGCAATTACAGACAAGAGGATCTTTTCTCCCTTCTAGCTGTACCTAGGCTGGCAATCACACAGCCCTGAGATGTCCCAGCTTTCGTAGCGTTGCCTGGATTTGCTGCACCCTGGTAAGCCTGGGTCAAGACTCGGGTCACTGGTTTGAGAGGTTACTTGATGCTACATCTGGATATTTAGATGCTACACCTTGGGTAGTGGCTTCCTACTACTTTCCCCCAGGTTTTTTCCCTAGGTGTCACACAGCCACCACATATCCAAGTGAACACATTCACATCGGCCACTGTCACTTGGGTAAAGAACTGGTGAGAAGAACTGCCCTTGCTATTCCTGTTCAGAAATCACATTGCCACTGCCATGGAGCTTGTCACTTAGGAGCAACTCTCAGACTTGAAGACAGCTGGGTGGGCACAGACATAGCTGCAGAATATGCAGCCTTCAGTGAGCATGCCTGGGACTTTAAGATGTGTTTGTACAACTTCATCAGTCCCAGAAAACTAGTTGGAGAGGTCAAGACGACATAGCCATTGGGGAACTACTGAGAAACATTGGGTTACAAACATCCAATTGGATTTCCTATAAGCACAAAATGAGGCCAGTTCATGGGACATGATGTTCTCTCACATGAAATAATATCAGAAATAATTTTCCCCTTCTTTAGTGTGGAAGAGCACCAATGACTTCCCCTTTAAGAATGTGACTTAATTTTAAAGCACGTCTCAATTCCTATAGCCTTTCTAGCAATGAAACAGGATGAAAAAAATTTTCCCTCTTCTCAGCAAGACATTAGCCGCAACTGGAATGTTTCACATGAAGTTTAATAATTATTTGAGGCCCAAAAAATTTAAAATTAATGTGGGCAGAAAAACACATCAAAAGGAGAATGACAAAAATACACATAATAAAGTACCATGGAACAAGGTAAGGATACATTTTAAAAAAATGCACGTATATTAATGTCCCAAACCAGTTACTCTGGTCACAGAAACCACCCTAACACCATACTGCAGTGCCACTAGGGATTAACAAACTAGGATATTCCTCTTCTAATGCTTTTGACCCAAATGGGATTACACTCATAGCCATGTTCCTCACAATTTCTCTTGGATGTTCCTACCAGGCTCAGGAGGGTGCCTGACTGCACACTGCAACAAAGCACTGAGTCTGGAAATAACAGTTTGGATTACACATATAATCCACACAGATGAAGCTGTTCAGATACCAGGAGTTTTCCTGCCTGTGCAATCCTGCACCCTGAATTTACGTGCGTCTTTTCCAGGCTGGGACCTTTGGGAAAGCTCAGTGGAAATTCACAGGGCTCAGGCATACTGGAGGACTGACTGCTGGACACTACAGAGCAATGCATTCTTTCAAATGTAAATGGACAGAACACGGTCATAAGTGTCAGGGAAATATTTAAAAAAAAAAAAAAAAAGAAAAGAAAAAAAAGAGTATGAAAATTTGGGCCTCCTTACCCGTCATACAGTCTTTGTTCTGTGTCAAGGGGTTCTATTTGCTTCCTTCATGGGCACAAACAAAATTATTCCCATTAGCCCCAAGGAGAGGTGACAGCTAGCTACGCAAGCGAGAGATGGATTCTGTTCTGCATCACACAAAATCAACAAAATAGTCAAATGTGTTCTAGCTCAACAACTGTCTTAATTTTTTTTTTTTTATTTGCAGTAGCAGCAATGATGACGTGATAGAAGAAGTCAAATGCATGTGACACGAATATCGTGTCGGGTGGTTGGGAGAAGCCCCTGGCATGAAACTGGAAAATTTATTTGGTGACTTTTATTAAAAATATTATAAAAGAAATTGAAATGTCAATTTTGTATAGTTACCTTTCAACATCCCCCTGTCCTAGCTTCTGAAAGGCCCTATCCATTTATGTTAGGGGGGCTTAAAAGAAAGTAAAACATCTTCCTTTAGTAGAGATGCTGATTACTTGAGACAACACTGGATGAACAAAGTGATTACATGACCTTCCTCCTGTATGTTTGATTTGGCATACACAGTTCACAAGAATAATTCCAACTTAATACACTTAACAAATTTTTCATCAGACTAACTGTAACCTGATGAAACAGCAGAGCTATTTTAATTAAAAAACAATTAAAATATCATCAGCTGAAAAACTTGGCATTTCTCATCTATTTTACAAGAACACAGAGGCTGCAAACACACACTCTTTTAAAAAAATATGTTGCAACTCTCCCATATTTCTGATACTTGTAAAGAATACTACTGCTAAAATTTTTTTGGGGTAATCATTTGTCCATTTTCAAGTTTTAACAAAAAAAAAAGTATATTTCAATCCTTGTCAAAAAGTACAGCAAAGAAGGAATCAGATAAAATATTAATGAAAGTGCTAGCACTGGAAACAAAATATTTAATTGTAGTAAAAATTTTAAAACAGAAATTAAAATAATTTTTAAGTTAAAAAATGAAAGTGCCCATCAATTAAGATTTTTTAGCTGGAACACTTTTTCCCTGTATAAAATAATACAAATCTAAATCTATCCATGGAACATGCATGTATCTCTGATATCACAGAATCACAGACTGGTTTGGGTTGGAAGGGATCTTTAAAGATCATCTAGTCCAACCTCCCTGCCATGTGCAGGGACACCTTTCACTAGGATCAGGTTGCTCAAAGCCCCATCTAACCTGACTTTGAACAATTCCAATAATGGGGCAAGGACGTACACCATCAGAGGAAGTTATCAAAATGTACCTAATGCAATATATTTATTGCACAGTTTTGCTATTGCTATGCTGCTTTAGGAAAAACAAAAACCAGTCCTCTGCTATTTCCCAGTGATATAAATAGAAAATAAAGCTGTCATGACTTAAAGTGGCTGTAATGATAGATGATTTCACATTGCCTCTGAAGCCAGCAGAAGGTCTGACACCAATTGCATGTGAAGAATCAGAGCTTTATCACTGGAATTACGGCCACCCCCCCACTATATCTAAGCAATTAAGTAAGTCAACCAATAACCTGAATGTTCACTATGGATATCATGCAACCCTCCTTTCTTGTTCAGCAATCAAAAGCAATCCCAGGGAAACCAATCATTCGATATCTCACCTCGCTATCTTGTCACTGCAGGACATGGTGAGCAGCCTTTCTCCTTGCAATACGCCATCCCATGTCTGGATAGTGGTGGTAGAGCGCACAGGGATGGTCCCTTCCCCAGATTCTATTTTTGTCCGTAGCTGTCCTCTCGCTTTGCGGTTTGGATGCCTGTCCCCTTGATCTAAATGACAAAAATCACTTACAATCAACTGAGAAACATTCTCAAGGTGTTTTACAGATAGCATTAATACGATGAGTTGATTAAAGCTATTTGTCTGCGTAAGTGCTGGCTTGCTTAAAAATTTCTAATGCTTCTTGCAAATTAGCTACAGCATCAGACATCTCTCACCAATACTGTCTTCTAAAACATACTTGCAATTAAACCAAGATTTCCATAAACGAGCAGTACGCAGCTCTTCAATTCTGTTCTGCGTGTTACAGCACTAGAATGAGGTTAATGGGCAGACCAAGGAAGGGACAGGCAGACAACCACCCTTAAAAGATGGAAATAATGTTAGTTCTGTACAAATACTTGCTGACTCACTGGCTTATCTTGGCTAGCATTCAGCCTCTTCAAGACCACGTGGTGGATCAGTCTATACTTAACTTCTACCATACAGGAAGAACAGCTCAGATTTTTTTTGGAGAGATCTTTGTCTAACACACATCTACACTAAAAAGGAAAGAAGACACCTAAATTTTAACTGTGCCACTTGTCCGTGCTCAAAGAATACTTTAAACACCCTTGCTTGAGTAGGGCTGCTGTCGTACCCTCTTGTGCTGCTTCGTGTGGTGAGAAAATCCTAGCGTCGCCACAAGGAGATGTGCTGATATAGAGATGAAACTGCACATTCTCCTTCAGCTTAAACCCGCCTCTCTCCGATTTGATAAAAATGGATTTTTGTTGATCTTCTTTATTGCTGAAACAGAGAATAAAGCTAGAGTCAAAACTGACATTAACACATAAATAACCATAAGCTGGGCAGTCTTAATAGGCAGTAAAAACAAACACAGGATGTCTGGAAATTTTATAGTATAAATCTAACAGTTATTAAAAATAACAAAAGACCATTAAGACAGAAATAGATAGCCCTTGAAATCTCCAGATGTCAAGAGGCACTTACCAGCAAATGAAACACCACTACCCTTTAGCTCACTTGAGATTATTTTGATTTACATATTTACAGTTTACAAAACTATTCACAATTATTTTTTCTGTCCTCCCCTCTCATGATGGACACCTAACTGAATACACATTTTGTTAAACTCAAACTTCAGGGCAAAGGGCTTGAGTTCTCAATTAAACATCCTAATGCAACAGGGCAAGTGTTTCACATTGAAATAATTAAGACAGATATTTTACACAGACACCTTTTCAGCTCCATGTGATCAGCTCATCTTCCTTTTCCCTCCAGCTCACCTTAGATAAAGCTCAAGTTGTGTATACAGGAATTTAAGCAGGCACCGACGAGATACAATTTCCGCATGACAATCATTTAATGCAAGACCACGATCACTCATGTATTCACCATTGATGCATTTTGTTCCTGTAGAAACACTTATTACCAGGGCATCTTTCACATCCGTACCTGCAAAACAGAATTTCAGGAGGAAGATGCAATTAAAATCACAAATAATGTAGCAAGTGATCTCCCTGCAGAACGTAAACAAGGCTCCTGGGTTTTTTTGTTTGCTTCTTAAAAAAAAAAAAAAAAAAAAAAAGGACTTTTTTCTTCTGATATTTTCTTTAAAGCAAAAGATTTATTCAGCCATACCCTTCCTGTACCAGTATGGCCTATGGTTCTCGTGAGTTCTTCATGTTGGAGTTCAGATGAGTTAGAAATTGAAAACCTGCAGGCAAAAAATTGCTGCTTCAGTAAGAGTTATTAAAGCCTGTGCTGCAGAAACAGTATTTTTGTCCTGAGCCCCAGGCAGCCAGCTAGCTTCGAGCATGTACCTTCTGGCCATCTCTGCAGGTAGTCACAGCAAATTTAGAAATCTGAATGGCACTGATTCATTAAAACAGCAACACGTTAAACAGGAAAGGTAAGACAAGAGAATGATAGTTTAAACGCTTAAACCACTGTAAAGCTTATTAGCAGTACAACACTTCTGGAAGTGTAGCTCATGGTATTAAATAATTCCATACCACTGAATTAAAAAATATTTGGGGTATTTTCTACACAGAGAAATGCCTTTATCTCACACACACACACAAAAGGTCAGCTGCATGAAGAATTCAGAAAGACAGGAAAAAATGTTGACACTCAGAGGCAAAAACCCCCAACAAGCCACAGTAGTTCCTCTGAAGCTCTTGAGGCCTCACCAGCAGAGGCAGAAAGAGGGCAAGCTCTGCCAAACACATTCCACTATCTCCCTCCCACAGAATAGTTACTGTGGTATGAAAAAGCAGAAAAAACACTTTCAACACACCCTAAGCACCTGGAGTTGAGAATCATAGAATGGTTTGGTTTGGAAGGGACCTTAAAGACCATCGAGTTCCAACCCCCTGCCCTAGGCAGGGACACCTCCCACCAGACCAGGTTGCTCAAAGCCCCGTCCAGCCTGGTCTTGAACCCCTCCAGGGATGGGGCAGCCACAGCTTCTCTGGGCAACCTGTTCCAGTGTCTCACCACCCTCACAGGAAAGAATTTCTTCCTAATATCTAATCTAAATCTCCTCTTTTTCAGTTTACAACCATTACACCTCATCCTATCACTACATTCCCTGAAAGAGTCCCTCCCCAGCTCTCCTGTAGGCCCCTTTCAGGTACTGGAAGGCTGCTATAGAGTCCGCCCAGAGCCTCTCTTCTCCAGGCTGAACAACCCCAGCTCTCTCAACCTGTCCTCATCAGAGAAGATGGGGAGGGACTGTTTATCAGGGAGTGTAGCGATAGGATGAGGGGTAATGATTAAAAACTCAAGAGGGTGTATTTAGATTAGATATTAGGAAGAAATTAATTTTTCACTATGAGGGTGTTGAGGATGAAATTGATGAAATATATGGCCTTAAAAAAATAAAGAAAGAAAGAATGAACCCGAGGCCAGCTGTCCCCTCCTGCCTATGGGGCTGGAGGAGAAGCCTGTGCAGAAGAAGGTGCTTTACTCTACAACACAAGGCTACACAATGGGGTCATCTAATTCCAGGGATTCCCCAGACACGTATCCGTGCAAAGATGGTTTCTAATTGTGTGTAAAGCTATTTTTTCAGTTAATCAAAATGTATTCACATGTTAATTAAGTCTTAATTCTTCAGGCACGTGGCTTTTCTGGGAATTCTGGACACGGGACTGTAATTACAATAAAAACTTATTAAAAACCACAAAATACATTAAATAAAACTACAGCATGCTCTTCATAGTGCTTCACATTTGAGGCTAAAACAGTGTTGGTACCACACCAATGTTTTGGCTGTCGCTGAGCAGTGCTTGAGGAGTGTCAAGCCTTTCTCTCCAAACCTCCCACCAGCCAGTGTGCTGGAGATGGGCAAGAGATTGGGAGGGGACAAAGCTGGGACAGCTGAGCAACAGTGACCAAGGGATATCCATAAGCATTGTGCTCAGCAATAAGAGCTCAGGGAAAGGAAGAAAGGACATTCAATGTTATGCAATTCATCTACCCATGAGTCTTCTTGCCCTCCTTCCATCTTCTCACCATGCCCCAGGAGAGGGCAGCAAGTGAGAGGCCGGGCGGGTGTTTGACTGCCGGCCAGGATCAGCCCACCATGGATGGCTTGTGACAGAGTTAGAGCCACATTGTCCCCTTGCCACATTCCCCTGTCCCTAGAGCAGGCAGTTATCATCATACAACATCACATAACCAGCACCCTTAGACCTCAGCAATGAAACGTCTGCTCTGTGGAGGAGGCCCCTACAAACATCCTCACAGGAAGAAAGGGTTGGTGTTGCCCAAATCACAAAGGAAGCTACAATGCAGCCTGAAGGACCAAGAAAAACACCTACGGCACCTGCTGCATGAATACTACTTGGAAGAAACGTGGCTGTACATTTATCACCGATACCTGTCTGACTCATACAACTAACCGGGACATTTCATGACGTGCCCGAAATGAATGTCTCATCGAGGGTTTAGAAAGATTGAAGAACAAAATAAATCTTAGCCTGAGAAAAATTCAGAGGCAGTGTGGATGCTGATCAGCTTAGGGTGGAATGTCACTGTTTTGGGTGATCTAGCAGAGCACAGATCTCGTGCCAGCACTCAGAGAACCACAACATTACTGCTGTTTGTACATGCACACCACTGTCAACTGCCAAAACATAAGCTGCTCTTTCCCAATACTTTTACTAAAATGACAGAGACAAAAAGTACTGAGAATAAAGTATAGCAAGAGTAAGTCAACAAGGTGCAAAACCTTGAAAAATTGGAAAGCAAGCATAATTTCTTATATAATATGCCAAAAGCCAAGAATGCCATCTGTGTGACCAATGTGGTGAAATTCATTTTAGATTTACTTCCAAAAAATTGCACAATTCATTTTAAAAGGTACATGTATTTTGTAGACCATGAGCTATCTCAGATGTCTGAATCAGGCAGAAGACAGGAACTCTGTGGAAACAGAGGTATTTGCAGGTCTAATTTTTTCTTTATTTTTTTTCTATAATTATCTTTTGCTACATCTAGTGCACTTCTTTGCAGGTTACTGGTTGACTGAAAAAAGATAGTTTCCTAGAATGCAAAGAGAGCTCTCCTATTCAAGCAGTTAAAATAGTACTTTTTTCTTTTTTCTTTACCTGTTGTCATGACAATTCCAGCAAGGACTTTTCTACGTGCATGTGGAGATGTGAAATTTTCTGTCAAATCACTGAATTTATCTACAACCAAGCGTGCAACAGCATCAGCTAAAACCTGCAGGATCACAGAGAAATGCACATTAGAAAATTAAACAAATAATTTTAAAATTACAGCAGCATTAGGTTATAAAGATTTGTTCTTTTAAATGATTTGACACAATAAATTAAACAAGAGCACATTGAGGCATCAGCAATATGTTAAGGAGGTGGTGAGGTCGAGTTTTCAGGCATATTGAAACTCACAGCTCTTTGTAAGTGGAAGCAGAGCTCTGTTGTGCTCCGCGTCTATTAAAAACAGGGTTAGAGAGCCCTAAGTCAAGCATCAAAATACCTAATGCTCATGATCATTATGACCATTTGAGGCGTATGAGAACAATTGGATAGACAGAGAAGCCTATGCTTTCATGCTCAAACCTCAAAATGCATCATTTCAGTATCCTCAACATTGGACCTGACAAGAAGACCGAAGTGCAAAAACCAGACTCCTCAAATCAACAAGTAAACCTTCTCTAACAATTAAATTCATTATCTAGCTATTACATAAATAAGAAAGCATCTGTTTTAAACACTGGTTAAACACTTTCTATTCTTTATTTTTATAAGACATAAACAAATTTAGGAATAGAAAACATCAAAGTTTGTTTTGGGTTATACAATCTCAAAATTAGGAAGGCTTTATCTCTTTCACCTTCAGGAACACTTGAACAATAACAGTCACAGCCTCCTATCTTGTCAGCAGGGTTAGCAAGCAACATCGGTCAGGCTGTAAGGGGGGTTAAATCCTAATTTTAAGGAAAACTTCAGTATACCAGTCCTGCTCTTGTTGAACAATGGTTCGCTTCAACACTGCAGCTAATCTCACCTGCTGTTTTTAAGGCAGCTGGAACTGTAACAGATAGAGGAGATGAGTCAAGATAAAGTTCTTGAATTTTCACCTGAGAAGAAACTGAAAACCAGGGCAACCTATGCAGCAGCACCGCTAGCAGAGCAACCAGTTCCCGAATGAGCGGCTGAGAAAGACAAGTTACATGTTAAATGGCATGACAATTGGTCCCTAGGCTGGCAAGAGAGACAGGGCAGCCCACTCTCACTCATCTTTCACCAGCACTGGGACCGGCAGCTGGAGAGGAGGAGCGGACAATCCCAAGGAGGGAGCTCAGGTCCCTATCTCGGAGTATCAGGAATAAAGGGCAGTTGTAGGGGTGTTGGCACCTAGCAGGATCTGAGGTATCCTGGAATTACCACCTGGCCCACTGGTTGACACACCAGGAGGACAAAGTGCCATGCAGATGTCTTAGATATCCAAGAGCATCCAATATGGTAAGCAACTACATCAAGCCCAGAAGGACACTTGTGGCTGAGTCTTCTGCTTACAAACTCTCTCTCAGTAATGGAAGAAGATCACCATTCTCACTACTCCAGAGGGCCCAAGGCAAATCAACAGGGCTGATGGGCAGCAGTACACAGGGCTTGGGGGCACCCACTTGGAACGGTTCAAACTCTTGAACACAGTCAGTTCTAAAAACGAACTGCAAGGGTCAAAAGAAAGGGAAAAAAAAAAAAAAAAAAAGAGGATTTGAAGACTGACAGCCTGATTCACCACCACTTTCTTAACAATGTCATGAGAACTGACAGCCTAGAAATAATGTGGAGGAGCTCTTAAT
Source organism: Calidris pygmaea (assembly GCA_003697955.1). Lineage (NCBI taxonomy): Eukaryota > Metazoa > Chordata > Aves > Charadriiformes > Scolopacidae > Calidris > Calidris pygmaea. The sequence goes on from QJSC01011956.1 coordinate 734,565, forward strand.
GTTAACTTCCTTCTCGAAAAGCTTTAGCAGCCAAGGAAGCAATAACTAAAGCTCAGGTGTCATGATTTCAGAGCTTGATAGCTTTTTCCAGAACCTGGGTGGGGAGTGCAATCAGCAGCCAGTGGTGACTAAGGTCACATCTGCACCAAGCGTTGGTCAATGTTTTGCAATTGCACAACTTCTAGATTCAGAATTTGTAAATACAATTTTTCTTGATGCATTTGAATGGACTGCAACTCAGAAACTTTTATAAACATATTGAGAAATTTTTCAGGAATGCAATTTGGCTCAGAAGCTACAAGCATGTCTGGTCAGGCACTGATTTTCAAATAAGGTATTCTTGCTGCTGGACCCAAAATTGTGTTACAATCTGTGATCAGACAGCACCATGACCACACAGCACAAAATCTGCATTTAATTGCAAGGCAAAACAACTGCTAGAGATGCAAACAATACAAGAGGAACTGCAGGGGTGGAAATCACTGCGAGGCAACAGGCAGATATACTAAAGGTTGTTTTATTCTATTTGATGCCCAAGTTGAATTACAACAGGTGCGTCTTGAGGAATAAACACTATTAAATGTCTAGAGATTCAATTACTAAATTTTTGGTCTTTTATAAAAATATTCACCTGATAAATTAGAAGAATCACCCTTTTCTCCCAGGCAGTCTATTACATTAACATAGTTAAGAGTCACTAAGACTATGGAAGAGATGGGAATAAGGCAGACTATGAACAAACCGCTGCAGTGCCAGGAACAAGACTTAATGGCCTAAAATGGTGTCCTTGACATCCCCACCTCAAAACCAAGGACCTGAAGCTGTGTCCACATCAAGCCCAGGCCACTTGACCGGCCTGAGTAGGGATCTTTCACTTCCTCACTGTTCTCACTCTACTCCCTTTCACACTAGTAAGTATTAGTTGGAAAAGAAATTGAACTCACGTCTCACCTTCCCGGGGAATGCCCTAGCACCTGACATGTGGTTTCTCTACCACCGCTCCTGCATTAAATCATTATTCAAAACAAGGTAATTCAAAAAAGGAAGGACCTAAAATAGCTGACAGTTTGGTTGTTAAAGCACGTGAGCTCCAAGCTATTTTGGGTGCGCTGTTCCTTTCTCTGATGAAGTGACAGAGAATTAACTTCTTTTCTACACACACAGACTTATTTTGGTTAATATATGTCTTGCAGGTATATTGCACCAGAACCCTCCTGACCATCCATGATTTAAAATATTCTGAAGCTGAGGTTCAGGTCTGTCTGGATCTGAAGAAAGACCTTGGCAGGCCATAGAGACCACCCAGATGAATGCTGGTGAGGATCCACATGGTGGAACCAAACGCAGTGGGAGCAGGGGCACTGTGTGAGCTGACAGCACCCAGCTCTCCCTGGGGACCTGACCCAAGACCTCCCGGTCTTTTGTGCTCTCCTTGGATCTCCAGTGATACTTCTAAAGCACAAATGTTCTCCCTCAGCTTTATTTCTTCTTACCTTCACAGGGCTTGTCTGAACTTTCACAAGCTGATGAGCAGTGGCAGTGCCCACAGCACACAAAACCAAGGTCTATTATCTCTCCTCTGACAGTGACCAGCACACACAATTCAGAGAAGGTACAAACACATCTACAGTAATAAAACAGTGTAATTATTTTGCTGTGCTCCAAAGTTTCCTGCATTTATTTAAAGGAACCGCTACCTGGCACTAGATTCTCTCCCTACTTAATGCAAACGTATTTCTTCCAATTCCACAGCAATTGTTCCAACATATTACTCATTAACTCCCATAAACACATTCAATATAATCTTTTTGCTAGGTTTGAAACTGTTCCATTCTCATTTTCCTACATACACTAAGCAGTTTATTGCAATAAACTGCCCAGAGCTCTTTAGTACCTCTGCAGAAGCAGATTTCCAAGATCTATGATCATTTTAATCATTAATTTGTATACCCTTCCAATATAGAATATTTCTTTTATAGTGTTTCCCTCTGCCTCAGGGTGAAACAGCAGCTCAAGTAAAAGTAGCCATTGTGATACTGATTCTCACTCCGTTCACAGAATAGTAGAGGTGGGAAGGGACCTTCAGAGATCATCTGGTCCAACTCCCCTGCCAGAGTAGGGTCACCCAGAGCAGGCTGGACAGGAACACACTCAGGCTTCCAGAGAAGGAGACTCCACACCCTCTCTGTGCAGCCTGTTCCAGTGGTTTGGCACCCTCAAAGAAGTTCTTCCTCACGTTGAGATGGAATTTTCTGTGTTCTAGCTTCTGTCCCCTTGTCCTATCACCAGGCACCATTGAGAAGAGCCTGACCCCATCTTCTTGTCACCTGCCCTTTAGATATTTATAAGCATTGATGAGGTCCCCTCCCAGTCTTCTCCTCTCCAGGCTAAACAGACTCAGGTCTCTCATTTTTTTCTCATAAGAGACTTGCTCCATATCCTTGATCATCTTCGTAGCCCTCCTCTGGACTCTTTCCAGTAGTTCCCTGTCCTTCTTGAACTGGGGGGCCCAGAACTGGACACAGTTCTCCAGATATGGCCTCACCAGGGCAGAGCAGAGGGGGAGGATGACCTCCCTTGACCTGCTGGCCACACTCTTTTTAATGCACCCCCAGGAGACCATTGGCCTTCTTGGCCACAAGGGCACGTTGCTGCCTCATGGTCAACTTGTTGTCCACCAGAACTCCAAGGTCTCTCTCCACAGAGCTGCTTTCCAGCAGGTCAGCTCCTAACCTGTACCGGTGGATGGGGTTATTCCTCCCCAGGGGCAGGACCCTACACTTACCCTTGTTGAACTTCATTAGGTTCCTCACCGCCCAACTTCCTAGCCTGTCTAGGTCCCGTTGAACGGCAGCACAGCCTTCTGGTGTGTCAGGTACCCTTCCCAGTTTTGTGTCAGCAAATTTGCTGAGGGTACGCTCTGTCCCCTCATCCAGGTTGTTGACGAATATATTGAACAAGACTGGACCCAGGCCTGAGCCCTGGGGAACACCAATAGTTACGGGCCTTCAGCTGGACTCTGTGCTGCTGATCACAACCCTCTGAGCTCTGCCACTCAGCCAGTTCTCAATCCACCTCACTGTCCGCTCATCTAACCCACACTTCCTAAGCCTTCCTAGGAGGATGTTACAGGAGACAGTGGGAGACAGCCTTGCTGAAGTCACGGTAGACAACATCCACTGCTCTCCCCTCATCCACCCAGCCAATCATCCTATCAAAAAAGACTATCAGATTGGTCAAGCATGATTTCCCCTTGGTGAATCCATGCTGACCACTCCCAATGACATTTTTTTCTTCTACATGCTTAGAGATGACATTCAGGATGAGCTTTTCCATAACCTGGAAGAGGTGATGAAGGCAAGGCTGACTGGCCTGTAGTTTCCTGGATCATCCTTCTTGCCCTTTTTGAAGATTGGTGTGACATTAGCTTTCCTCCAGTCCTCAGGCACCTCTCTGGTTCTCCGTGACCTTTCAAAGATGATGGAGAGAGGTTTTGCAATAGCATCTGCCAGCTCCCTCAGCGCTCATGGATGCACCCCACCGGGGCCCATGGATTTGTGGGTGTCAAGTTTGCCTATGTTATCTCTAACCCAATCCTCCTTGATAGAGGGAGAGTCTTTCTTACTCCAGGCTCCCTCTCCTACCTCCAGGGCCTGGGGTTCCTGAGGGCCGGCCTTAGCAGTAAAGACTGAGACAAAGAAGGCATTCAGTAGCTCTGCCTTCTCTGCATCCTCCATCACCAGGGCACCCACCTCATTCAGCAGCAGGCCCACATTTTCCCTAGACTTCCTTTTACTGCTGATGTACTTGAAGAAGCCCTTCTTATTGTCCATTCATTCCAGCTGCTCTCTTATATAGACAGCAACTCCACCACCATCACCCACTGGCCTGTCGTTCCTAAAAAGGACGTAGCCACCCAGGACAGCATTCCGGTCATGCGAGCTATCCCACCACGTCTCTGTAATTGCAATGAGCTCATGGCCCCGCACACAGATCTCTAGTTCTTCCTCTTCATCCCCTTTGCCGCCTGTGTTGGTGCACAGGCTTTCCAGAGAGGCAGTCGAGGGTTTCCCTGGAGGGGATCAAGAGGATCCACCACTGGCCAGGCCATCCACACCCTTGAGGTGGTTGGCCTTCTGGGTCTTGTCTTGGGAGTCAGCTAAAGGAACATTTGTCACTGCTGTGGTTGGTCTGGCTTATTCCCCACTGGGCTAAAGTGGCATGAGCATTGCCACCCTGGACCCTAACCCCCAAGTCCTTCAGTTTAAAGCCTACTTCACCAAGTTCACCATTCCTTCTGCTTAATGTTTTGTTTCAATGTCTGTCCACAGGACAAATTGAATTTGCAACACAATTAGGTGAATGATTAAAAGTATTCCCTCTAGCGGATTTTTTAAAATTAATTTCACCTGCAGCTACACTGCTTTTTTGTCTAGTGCGAGCTGCTTTCTGTTACAGTAGCCCAGCTTTCACTAATCTAAATAACTCTATTTTTAAGCATCAATATTTACAATTCCAATTCTCTAATTTCCACATCTTTGTATCCTGACTAATTTGCTATCTTTTTAAGTAAACAGGTTGAGGAAATCTGGGAAATATCATTATAAAGCTTAGATGGAAGTTTTCCTAAGAGAGGCAATTAGTGGCCTAAAGAGGACACCACCAGCTGGTTCCTGCTGTCTGATGGAAACAGCTTCCATCAGTACTGCCAGCAGTCTGGACCAGCAAACTTTACGGGAAGTCACCAAGTGCCTTAGGGCACACCACTGTGCATGCTGCACCCTCAAAACAAACCAGATGAGACTCTTCTTCCCACAATACACACTTAAACAGTGGAACTTATTGCTAAGGTGCTGTGGAAGCTAGAAGATTACAGGAAAGGGTTGAAATTCATGGGGGAAAACAATAATCCACCAAGGGCTCTCAGACAGAAAGAGATCATTTCTGGCTGAGAAAATCCTCGAGACACAGACTGCTGAATGTCAGAAGCTCCTCCTAAGGAAGTACTGCTACCAATGTGCCCATTTCTCATTTTTTTCCAAGGTATTTGGTACTGGCCTGAGTATTTTAAAGACAGCAGCTCCATTCCACCTTTGACAGAGGTGTAAGACCCTTCATGGCCTTCCCTGGGAAGCAGGGACCATCCAAGAGGAAAGAAAAAAAGGAGAGAAAAACAAGTGATCTCTGGGACACTTCTCTCTGGGTGATAAAGAGATCAAAAAAGAAGAAATAAGGAAGGCTAAACAGAGTATCCGCTGCTCCTGAGATGTCCAAGGATGTCCTTGTCTCATGTCCTGAGATGCAAAAGGTGTTGCTCAGTGGCAGGACTCGCTCCATTGGTGGAGATGGCCTCAGCCAGCACCAGCATCCCCTGCAAACTCCTTGCTTCCCAGTGCTGGAGCTGCTGGCAGGGACACAGCATTGCAGAGAGGATGATGTGTGAGAAGGCGCTTTTGCCTGGTCCAGCATGGCTCCTGCTGTGGTCAAGTGCTCAACAATACTCTTTTCCCCAGAAATCAGATTTGGACTTTACACTAACAGTTTTCAAAAACCTGGTCACATCGACTGCCAGACTACATCTATAAATGTGTAACCCCTTTGTTTTCAGAAGTAATTTTAAAAGACTGTTCACACTTTGCTATCTTCTCCAGTTCTCATCACCTGCCAACTCTGCAGACCTATGACAAGCCATGCACTTAAAAGTTTTTAATGATATTAATCTAAATATGCTGAAACATGCAGTCTTCTTCCATGAAAAAGAATAAAACTTGCAGGACACACATTTTAGAGCCTTTGGTACATCCTGTGGCTTATTGCAGAATCCAGGTCACCCCCTTGCATCAAGGGATGGGAAGTAAAGTGAGGATGGCTATCAATTTACAAAGCATAGATAACCATAAAATATTTTCTTTGTTTTGGAAAGGGAACTCTCTATAATGCAAGACTGACAACCTCTTCTATTTTAACACACTTGCTGCCAAAATAATAAATGTGTAAGTGCTGATTTTTTGAGCAGGACATTTTCATCCGCTCTGAAGCACATGTTGAGGGACTGACTTGCTTTAACTCACTTTCCCAGCAAAGAGATTTGTCCCTCACAAAAGGTCAAGCTGTAAGCAAGCAGATAAGCTTGCTTTGCAGAGACTGGTTTTAAATGTATTAAACCATGGGATCACACCTCGATAACCCACTCTACATAATGCAAGATGATACCTACAAGCATTTTATAAGCTGAATTCTGATGTTAACTGCCCTTCTGTACCATTTGACAGCTTACACATCTATTTCCACAGTTTCATTTCCCACAGAGCACCTGCAGCTCTCAGAAGGTGTGGGATCATGGATATGCATTTCAGCTGATACTCACGGCCACCTCCAGAGCAGGGATCGTGTCTTCTCGACTCTTTCTGCTCTATCACTGTTTCTCACTAGGCACCACAAATTAGCACACCAGCTACAGACAGGTTTTGAACCTGCCCCTCAGACAGTCAATTTCAACATCTTCATCGGCACAACCAGACTGCAATTTTATTATTTCTACCAAGCATTTGGTATTTGGATTTTTCCTCCCCTTGCCTGTTTCTAGCATCCATCTTTTCCCCAATCCCATCAGCATTTTATTTGGTCTATGGTTTATAACAAATCCCATCTCCATGTACATCATTCCTGTACTCTCCACTCTTTGTGACTTCACCCACTTCAGGATTATCTCCAAATGTAACATCTTTACACATCTCGAGTAAACATTCTGTAAAAAAATAAAACAACTCACAAGGTTAAAAAAAAAATAAAAATAAAGCAGGACCTGAAAACATCACAAATGCTTAAATCCCTTATTAATCAGTAATAGATGCCAGACCAAAATCACTTATATGTAACAAACCTGATAAAATTCCAAGAATTTGACAGCTAATTTTAATTAAAAGCAGAGTAATACAATACAGTAAAGTGCAGAAAGGTCCATGATGTCCTGATGACAAGCTGATCAAAAGTCTCTGAAGAAATAACTGTCTTTGCATCAGGTCTGCATGAGGCAGTTACAGCAACCTCCCCGTTCCCACCCAGCGTATTCCACCTTACTCCTGAAGCTCACTGGGTTCCCCTACACACCCCATCAGCCTCAGTGCACACCTATAAGACAGGTGAAACACAAGCCAGCCCTAGGGAATGCTTTGTTGTATACAATAAGGGTATCAAGGTCAGCGTAGAAGCACTGCAAAAAATTTAAAATAGTGTTTGCATGGGTTCCTTTTTTGGTTTTTTAACACTGTACCCTAGGCTTGAATGCCCTGATCATCCCATAAGCTCTGGGAAAGCTTCCTGGGACCCGGTGAAAACCTGACAAAGGCAAGGAGTTCTGGAAAAAAAAAAAAAAACAGCACTGCCCAGCAGTCCATCAAAGTGTCCTGAAGAAAAGAGGCTGTGTAAGCTGTTATACGCTGGGCTGCTGGATGGAGAAACAACTTTATCCTCTTAGAATGACACTTATTTCATGTCTCACCTTGTGCTCTCTCCCACTTCCCTACCCTAGTTCCAATTTTCTCAATTTTGCTGATTCAAGAAGCTAATAACACATAAATTAATGACAGTTAAATTTTTTTGGTGTTTGGGGCCAAATCTACTTTTAAAAGCACAGCAGAGACTACTGAATCTACTGAAGAAATCACAACTATTTGAAATAGCATGAACCTAGATTTGAAAATGAAGGAAACAGTCATCAATAATGTAATAATTGTGCAACATTAAAAAGAGAACATAGCATTTTCTAAACGATGCATATTGTCCATGCATTTTTGAGAAAAAATACTTAAAATATTCACAACATTTACTTATACTCTTAAACCCCACATTATCAAATCAGACCAGTATCTTATAATTTTAATGAAATCTAAAACAATGTTTTTGAGATAGAAAAGGTCAAAGCCTTGAAATTCTCATAATAAACAAATAGAAAGTTGCAAAGAAGTCATGGGTCAGTATTTGAATATATACAGGAATATAATATAATTTAAAAGACCCAAGAGACACAGTAGAAAGAGGCTAGTCAAACAATCATCACTGTAGTTTGACTGGGGAGAAATACAAACAAGCAAATAAGGGAGAATTTTTCTTCATTAAAAAAATAAAAAAATATTCCATTCTAGCTACTTTAAATTTCTAGTCTATGTCTGATATGTTTGATACTTTCCCTAGTTCATTAATTGTTTGATTCAAACTATTTCTTATCCAGATTTACTTGCCTAAGTAACTTACATACACTTGTTAACTAATTTGATTAGAGCACAATCCTTTAGATGATAGCTATTTGGATAGACAGGTCTTGGATCCATGCACTGCAAGTGTGTTGTTAATTTAGACCCTGGAAATTCATGGCAACTGCATCAGCCTCATTTAATCTGTACCTTGATTTACATTATTCAGCTCTGCTAGCGCTCACAATTTCAGTTTGGAAAAGAGAACGAGTTTCTTCTCTGCTAAAAATTGTTGTATCAAATAATAATAATATTATTTCAAGCAGTAATTCTGGCTCGAACTCCACCTAAGGCTTGCTGCCTAAGACGAACAAGAAGCAATTCAACCTTTCCTCAGCACAAACCACAATCCAAGCTTGCACTGCACGGGGCTTGGTGCTCTTTTATACGACATGATCATGGCTGAAAGCATCAGCAACAAAGCTTCCTCTCTGTCCAACAGAATATAAAGAGTTTGTGCAATTGTCAGAAGCCATAAGTGGATAAATCACCTAATACATATATGTACACAGATATATATAGATATGCACACACACATCCACAGAAGCAGAATAAACAGCAGAAATGCTGTTCACGCTGATTCTATACGCATGACTTGGCTACTCTTGGTCATTACCCAAAGACATCAACCAAACCCAAAGGGCTTCTCACCTGTGGCAAGTGTAACTGGAGCCCCTCGCTGGGAATGGGCTGTCGAGATGGGGTCTGGTCCAGCTGCATGTTAAACAAGGATGCCAGGGCTGACTGAGCAGCCCGAGCTTTTGCCAGCTTTTTGTTCCTTCCTGAGCCTTCAAAAGTCTGACCATCCACTGCCACAGCCATGACAAAGTTTTTAGCATGGCTCTCCCCACTCTCTGAGAGAAACTCGTACTTTAGCCCTGGCCGCAGCTCGTTGAGGATCATGACGGGGTTTTTCCCGCTGGCAGAGGGGTAGGGCAATGGCGTGGGGAGAGGCGACTGGGAAAGGCTGCTGGCTATGGCAGACGATGGCAAACTGTAGTCCCCGCTAGAGCTAAAGGACCCAACCCCATTGGACCCTAGGTAGAAGGAAGCATCAGAAGGGACCGGTGTTTCGAAACCATTGAAAAGGGTGTCGGGGAAGTCCGCCTGGTCAGAGGTGAAGTCCGTGTTGACTGACAGAGTCCTCCCCATTGCCAGGTGGGCTTCCGAGGCATTTGGAAACTGGACGAAAGATCGCAGAGCCTTCTCAGCAGCATGAAGCTTGGCTTTCTTTTTCGTCGGGCCAGACCCCTCGAATACCTGCCCGTTGACTTCAACTGCCATCACGAACATGGGGGCATGGACCGGCCCTGTCTGAGAGAGGAGTTTGTACTGTAATCCAGGTTTAATCTCATTAAGTTGCATCAGGGCATTCTTTGGCAGAACGGGGCCGGGTGTTTTCTTCCTCTTCTTTGGGCGAAATTTGGAGTGGCCATTGTTGCCCTCCTCCAAAGGACGCTTTCTGCTGCTGCTGCCACCGCCATTGGAGAGCTGTGTCCCCTCCCCGGTGCTTTGCCCACTGCCATCCTTGGGGGGAACGTTGTCCACATTGCGGTTTTCTTTAACATCAGTGCTGCTCGAACCTGTGGTGCCCAGAAAGAGTAACTTACAATGCCTTCGTTGCAGGATCTTGTAAATGCAAAATTTATAGATTCCTTTATCTCTCTTTGTAACTGGTTAAGTGATGTGTGCTCACAGGTTAAATGGTTTACAATATGATCAGAGATAACAATAATGCAATACAACCTCTCAATAATTCAAGAACACATTCAAGAATGATTTTCAAACTACGCATTTGATACAATCACATAGCAATAAAACACTGCAGCTTCTTTTTTCTTTTCATTTAAATCATGCTGGATCAAAACTTTTACTCATAAGTTATGTTTGGCCTGAAAAATGCTTTAAACCAGTAGTATAAGTTATAGTAGCATACACTTTATAAAACAAAGAACTACCACACTAATGCTAGTAAAATAAAAACGGATGCTTAAGACTAGTACTAGAAGATGGATATTTAATGCTACTTTATTCTTATTTATGTTACTTTTCTTTTCTCAGTGATTTCAGTTGCTCGAATTGAGAAATGACATAATTGAAACCTTAGCCCCCAAAAAATGGGCAATTCTTTGGTAGGCACCTTGACTGATGAGTGTTTGAATGCTGTTGTTTGTCTTTAGCTATTCAATATTCTCCAAATGCAATTCTTTTTTACGCTTTTCTAGACTTTCATTTCGCCTCAACCCAATTCCCTCAGGAGCCACAGCTTCCTGCTGTACCACCACGGCCACAAGACCACTTTAGGTATTTCCATACAGCTATTAAGAAACCCTGTATTTGTCATTTACAAGCTATTTTGTAATTGCTTGCAAAGTAAGAAAACTGCTGTCATGGAATTACAAACCCAAAAATCACAATAAAGATACTCTCTTAGTCTGCAAAATACAAGAGTGGCAAAAGCTGCACAATCACAGTGATGACATTGTAATGGGGAGGGAATGCATTGTAATATTAATGTAATGATTTATTTTCTAAAGCAGAAAGTTGGTGTAATGATACATCAGATGTATATTTAAAAGAACTATATTTGCTATAATGGCAAAGATCACATTTTTGTCCTGATAAAGAAAATTAATTATTTGTGCTTTATGTTGGCATTTGTGAATGAAAAGGTAAATTTAGTAGGCCAAGTATTTCTAACTCTTCTTTTCCAAAATTTCAAAATATCTGTATTACATATACACTGACACTAGGTGATAAATATCAATCGAAATGAGAGCAAACAAAGGTGGAAGCTCTCTTTCACAGTGACAAATTTCAACCACATTTTAAGTCTTCCATAAGAATCCTCTACCATGCACACATCACTTCGCCCAGGTTACAAAGCTGATGGAATGGTTACTAAATTTTCATTTATAACATCCTCCAGCAAAAGCTCGATAGGTTACTCCTTTCGGTGCTCGAAGAGAAAAAAAGAAGAAAAAAAAAAAAAAGATCAAAAGAAAGAGCCAAAGTAGGAAGACATTTTGTTAAACCACAGCAGCACAACAAAGAATTGTACAGTACCGAATATTAAATTTCAGTCAATTAAATTTGGTCAAGAATGAAACACTTCTGAAGTATGAAATATTCTGAAGCATTTCATTGCTAGAAATCTGCTAAATTTAATAAAGCATCTCTTATAACATTCAGCCACAAATTATATTGCTTGCAGAATGTGTGCTATAGGGCCACAACTGTCAATACACAGTGTTCATGTATATATGTTCTTTATATACATATATATATACACACACACATAAACGGTGAAGAAATCTAAGGACAATAGAGTGAATTTTTAAAACTTTCCTTACAGTGAGTCTCTTACCTGAAACTGTAATCTCCAAAAATTACATCTAACCTAAACCACCACTTCTGGAACATGACTCTTGCTAGTCATATCAAGTATTTGTTATCAGTTGCTACAACTTTTAGGCTAAACAGAAATCCTTTAGTTACCACTAACAGCCTCTGGCTTTATCGTTTTTACATGAAGATTACTACCAGTGCCTCTGGAAACCACAGAAGGAAAACGTAAGTTGAATAGCCTCCAGCTGAACACAAAAGAAAGTACGTTAAGTGTGTTCTTTTACATAGACTTATGTACATCTAAGTATGGCAGCTGGAGGAACTGCATAATCCAACTCATTACACAGGCAAGGGAAATGACGCCCTGACAGAGAAGTGCTACTTGTAGGAAGCAGCAAAGAAACTTACAGGCTTACCTTGTCTCAATAAGAAAGAACGGAAGAAAATGATTAATTTTGCCACATTCAGACATGGAGTAACTCCTCCAGCCCAGCCTCTCCCCGCTGTTCAGAAACAGCTCTCCCTTCTCCAGGTATCCCACCTCGTTACAGAAGAATGGCGTTTCTACATCATACTCACCTCGCTTGACTCCCTGCCTATAACAGGGCCACCAGCAGACACCCAAAGAGAGGGCAAAAACCAGAGCAAGGACATGGCAACGCTTCCCCAAGGCAGCCTCTCATGGAGAGAGCCATAGCTCTGGCCTGTCCCAGAGAGTCTGGCAGAGAGCCACCAGCGTTTTTTTTCACCCTCCAGGAATTTTTCTAACTGCTTTTCAAGACTCCATAAACCCTTGGTATCCACAATGTCCTAGGCAATACATTTCAGAGTTTCATTACACATTGCATGAAAACATCTCCCATTGCTTGCTTTGAACCCCCATCTTCTAGTCACACTTAAGGCATCTATTGTTTTTTATTTGCCTTTTTTTTTTTCAATTTGATGATTCCAACATTAAACACCCTGTGCTGCTCATGACTTTACAGATACCTCTAGTATTTCAACATTGTCATCCCTCCTCTACACCGCAGAACTCTAATTGCCCCTTGTCCTGAAGTCATCCTCCTCTTCTCACAGCAGTGGACCCACAGCTGGATTCACTGTGGACTTGCTTTTCTTGCTCTATTCTGCAATCTTTTTCATTCTGGTAATATGTTGTTTTAGAGCTCGTAAGACTTTGGGGAGTCTCTTGTTTCAAAGAGAATGAGCGAGGGCATCTTCACACACACACACACCCCCAGAAAGTTCTGGCTGATTCAGGATCCCATCATAGCTCAAGCTAGGAGCATCAGTACTCAAAAGGAGAATAATTTTGTTGCTCTGAAGCAGAGGTCATGGCAGACGTGGACCACCACCCCATTTATGTTCCAAAACACAGCTTAGATAATTTCAAAGTCTATTGGTCTGATTTGGAAACCAGTATTAAGCCTTGTGCTGCTGGCATCACAGCTACAATAAGGCATGAAAATGAGTATACTGTGAGTGTTAAATCACTATTAGAACATACAAAGCATAGGAGAGAGCTGGCAGGAGAAAAAAGTTACCATCTGAATTGTAAAAAAAATAAATCTCTGGATTCAGTAATGGAAGCTCTTCATTATCCTTTTTTCATTTTTATGAAGCTTTCATATGTTAATAACGTATGTTTTGCCTCAGAAAAGTTATGCAATCTTGGACGATCTCCTAACATACCCCAAAATCAAGAGATTTAAAAACAACTTAATCCTAGATTTTAAATACGCTTTCAAATCTATGCATTTCCCAGTCTTCAAGTCATTTTTCAAGGAATGAATGCTCTAAAGCCCTTTGAGGTCCATCACAACTGTTATGTATTCAACACTTTAAAGTGGAGTTAATACAGATATAAACACTTGATAATGGGATCCTGTTTTCTTGAACATTAATACTACCCATGATTTAAGACATCTGTCATAAGACTAGGTTATCTACTAGTCACTAAATGTAGTTGGGCAGCTTTGATTTCACTGACATCTGTAGAAGCTGCCTTGGTAAAAATCACAGCAGACAGCATCAGATGCCAACAACTTCAGTGGAAGAAAAGTCCTGCCCCTTAAATCTTGTTTGAGAGGCTTACAAACCGCAGGGCACTCCAAGAAGGAAAGAGGCATAGGAAATTTTCATGCTAGTAAAGAAAGAAATCTTCTGTATAAGTGTGTTTATTTTTAGTTTTATTCTCTGTAATTAAAAAGTGTCTGTAATTAAGATGCGTTATCAGTTGGGGAACTTCCATTACCTGCTTGCTGAGAGACAACACTCTCCTTGCTCTGACTGATCTGGAGCACACTTAATTACATTTAGATGACTCTTAGCTGAACTGAAAGATGTTTCTAGCTACCTCTTATACTGCTGCTCTCATTTACTGGTCTGGGGAAATTCTAAATAAGCTATTTTTTTCATTAAAAAACCAAGCAGAAAACCCAACCGTTTTGCAACATGCTACACTTCTTTGCCTGTAAGGTAATCGATAAGTATAGGCAACAGTGTGAATTTACACCTACAAACTATTTATTTCTATTGTGTTGATGCTTCCGCTGGGTTCTCTGATTGGATGCTGAGATAATATGCAGATGGGATTCCAGCAGACATACCCTCCATGCAAAGCAACAGAAAACAAAACAAATAAAAAACATCCTAAAAAAAAATAACATCTTTCACCAAATCTCTTGTAACATCTCGGTGTTCAACAGATAAAGAAGGAAGACCTTAAAACCTGAAGTCTGAAATACTGTATTTTCTCAGGAACATTAATGTAACCTCATCACTGTCTTACATTTCAGCCAAACCAATACAATTTTAATTCTGGCTTCTGCAGAACAATTCTAGTTATGTAATTGCAAGCTACAAATATTGCATATGCCCTCCTTCCTTTCCTGTAAGATAATTCCCCGAAAAGGAGTTACATAAAGTAATTTAAAAATGAATAGGCAACTTCTAATATTGCACTTTCCAATCTTCAGAGATATAAAAATACAGAAAGAAAAAAATTTAAAAAAAATATCTTTGTATGAACCAAGGGGAAGAACTTAAGAATCTGAATTTTAATTTCTCTCCCCCTAATGTGATGATTTAATGTTTCAAATTCATGTTGTTTGTGTGGGCATACAGACGCAGGAAGCTTTTCTTGCACCTTTTATTAACTGGGCTCATCCAAGTAGACTTGCTATCTGTAGCTTCCTTCACAAACATGGTACAGATGACATCTGAAGACGTACTTCTGGGAGACAACTATGGTTATACAAATGTACGCCCCAAACCTATAACAATTCCAAGGAGCCAGCCTCCTGACAAGAGAAAAAGTTCAGTGAATGGTTTCCTGTATTAATGCACTAACATATACACACAAAAAATCCCAAGTACAGAGAAAAATTGAGTGTTTTGCTGAAGGACACTTACAAAATGCCCCCATAAAGAGATAATATTTCCTCCAGCTCAGGAAGGCACCTTCTATTCATGCTCAGATATACTCCTCATTAAGAAAAGGAGATGTTTTATCCAAAAAATTATCTTATGTGAATTATCCAATTACAGCTGCTACTTTTTTGAAGTCTTCCTCAGGGAGGTCACTTTCAGAAATAGCTAAAGCATCCACCTGAAGTAACTTCTTTTATACCAAGGAAAAGAAAGCGTTAGCAAGCATATTCCAGTTGATTTCACTGTTTCAGTCAAAGAAAGAAAGATGCATTCTAGTCCAGTTAGTATTTGTTAATAGTCCAGTTAATATTGTGGGGGTTGGTTTTTTGGTGCTTTGTTTGTTTAGTAGGTTTCTTTTGGTTGGTTCTTTTTTTTTTTTGTTAAACTCAGTGATCTAGCTTCTTTATCTCCCAGTAAAAATGTTCTGTAACTCTTTAAGACTGAACTACAACTCTTTTGCTCTAAAGCCTCCTACACTGACAGGCTTTGTCAGAGATGCCGTTTAGCCACTGTCACTTAGGGGAAGAATAAGCACATTTGTTATTACGTCATATACAATTATATACAATCAAGCACAGCACATCAGACTGGAAGAAGGGGAACATCAGCACTGCAGACTGGAAGAAGGGGAACATCACACCCATTTTTAAAAAGGGTAGAAAGGAGGACCCTGGGAACTACCGACCCGTCAGTCTCACCTCTGTGCCTGGGAAGATCATGGAACAGATCCTCCTAGACGCCATGCTTGGGCACATGAAGGACAGGGAGGTGATCCAGGACAGCCAACATGGCTTTACTAGGGGCAGGTCCTGCCTGACTAACCTAGTAGCCTTCTATGATAAAGTGACTTGGTCAGTAGATAAGGGGCAACCTATGGATGTGATCTATCTGGATTTCTGTAAGGCCTTTGACACGGTCCCCCACAACATCCTGATTGCCAAATTGGAGGGGTACGGATTTGATGGGTGGACTGTTCAGTGGACAAGGAACTGGCTGGATGGTCGCATCCAGAGGGTGGTACTCAATGGCTCAAAGTCCAGATGGAGACCAGTCACAAGTGGTGTTCCTCAAGGGTCCGTGCTGGGGCCAATACTGTTTAACATTTTTATCAATGATATAGACAGGGGGATTAAAGGCACCATCAGCAAGTTTGCGGACGATACCAAGCTGTGTGGTGTTGTC